>ML784508.1:46878-66099 GCA_009831015.1 Picea engelmannii
GAATACAAAAGAAATTATTTAAATAATAAATTTAATGGAGAAATTACTAAGTTGACAAGTGGTTAGAAGTGGGTTAGCCCTAAAATAAGGAAAGTGGTTTAAGATGGTTAGAAGGTAACCCCTTGAGGTAAAGTGAAGTGATGCGTGTACTATAATTCAAAGTTGATACAAAACAAATTATTTAAATAATAAATGTAATCTATAAATTACTAATTGGACAAGTGGTTAGAAGTTGGTTGACCCTAAAATAAAGAAAGTGGGTTAAGATGGTTAAAAGGTAACCCTTTGAGGAAGCCACATGAAAGTATAAATAAGAGGCAAGGCTCTCTCATTTTATATCACACTTGAGAATATTGAATTTATACAGGTGACTGAGGTAACCAAAGTATATCTAAGCCGAATTTCAAAGAGAAGGTGAAGTAAAGAAGGCCGAAATTCAAGGGAGGATAAATTCTTTTGATGATGCTTTCTAAGGTATGTTATTTACAGGTCATTTCACCATTTTCGCAATAATTTTTTTTCTAAAACGATTCAGATCGTGAAATTGACAGGCCATTGAGAAAACATATCAAAGTAGTTGTGGTACAAATTTCAGCTTGTGGGTCGTTGCAGTTTTGGAGTTACACTCTGTGGAAAATAGGGTTTGTGTGTAGTCCTGAAACTAGTCTAAAACAAGTGTTCCAGGTAAAAACGTCATAACTTCTTCATAACATATCCAAATTAATTAAGACCAAAAGCATTGGTTATAGTACAATATTTATTATTCTGTGTAAAAATTTCATATCCATACAACAACTATTCTGTGCGGGGCACGCTCTACAAAATTCAACAAGGTATGTCATTTTTTCTATAACTCCTTTTCTGAGAGGTTACGAGTAGTGACACATGGAGGAATTTCATAAAACACACTGAAGAACATTGTGTACTATTTTCAGATCTTTATTCATTACCGGTACATAGTTATGATTATTTCAAGTTAGGGCTAAAGTAAAGTTTGATGAAAATGCTAGTCTCTTGTTGTTAAAGTTAAGGAAGATTTGTAGGTATGTGATCATATACACCAGGTCTATTACAGAGTTACAAATCATATTTGGATGATGAAATTGATGAGGGATTTTGGTTGAGGTACATGTTGGGTACATGGTTGAGACAAGTAGTTGATGAGTAGTTGATACATGATTGGTGCATACTTGGTACATGTTTGGAGGCACTTGTTAGTAGTATTGTTGACACATGATTTATGGATGATGTAACATACTTGTATTGTTATATTATTAGAAGCACATATTGATCTTGGTGATGAGTATGAGTTGTTGTGTTATGCTTGGTTGATGCACATATTTGAGAGTTGTCTTGATGATTGATCTTGGTGAGTAGATCTAATTGGTTGATAATATTGATGAGACAGGTTATTGTGATAGGTTGTTTGGACAGGTTGTTGTGACAGTTTATTTGTACAGGTTTGGTGCATGGTTGATGCACTTGTTCATGGTACAGGTTTTGTACAGGTTTGGTGCATGGTTGATGCACTTGTTCATGGTACAGGTTTTGTACAGGTTTCGTGCATGGTTGATGCACTTGTTCATGGTATAGGTTTTGTACAGGTTGGTGCATGGTTGATGCACTTGTTTATGGTACATGTTGATTATAGGTTGAGGTACAGGTTGGTGCATGGTTTATGCACTTGTTTATGGTACAGGTTGATTACAGGTTGATTGGTACAGGTTTACATCAGTATATCTCAGAGTGATAGTGTGACAGTGGTTCCATCATTTTACTTATACGTCAAGGTGGTTGGACGGGGCAAGGACATGTGGTTGTAGTCACCTTTCGGTTGTAGCCGGAGAACATAAGGGGTTGTAGCCTCCTTCTGGTTGTAGCCATATAATTGGGGAGTTGGAGTTTCCCTCAGGTTGTAGCTTGAGAAACTAGGGGGTTGGATCCTCCTTCCAATTGCAGCTGGAAAACAAAGGAAGTTGGTGCTTCCAATGAATGTAATTCTTCAAGACATATAAGAAAAAACATTATGTGGTTTTCTCCCACTTTGGGCTTCCACATAAAACATTGGTGTACTGTGTATGTGTATGATTGTTCATTTGTGCATTTCTTATTTACTCTGCAGTTATTGGATGATAATGCTACATTCAAATATAACACTTGGATTATATGGTTAAAAATTATTAAATTGATATATTACTGATTCACCCCCCCTCTAAGTAATCCAACAATACAAAACCATCTTCTATATACAAAGATCTTATCAATAGATACATCTGACTTTGGGTATGAAACCATATACTCAATACATCGAAGATTTAAATATGAAACCTTTAATGCATATATCTCCGCTTTGAATATGAATTCGTATCCTTAATAGATTTGTAAATATTACAAAATATTCGCAGTATACAAGAATTTGAGAAAATAATGAAAAGTAAACCTTAGAAAAAACTATGCTCTACATCTCAATATATCAATGCTTTGTATATAAAGTCATCTTCTTAATAAATACATGTTTATGTTTATGTTTTGGAAGTAGGTCAATGGCTCAATAATCCATGTAATAAGTCCCCATTAATCAAAGACACTAAACAAAAAATACAAATAGGCTAAACAAAAAAAAATTCAATACTTTTCACTAATAACTTTTCACAATTATTATTAGTGGGTAACTTAATATCACTTTTTAACAAATATAAGTTCATTTCTTGAAATATTTACATTTAAATTTTAACAAATATAATTTCATTTCTTGAAATATTTACATTGATTTCAAATATAAGATTATTTCTTAAAATATTTGCATTACATTGTATATGATCAAACGATACAAAAGATATATATTAAACTTGAAATAATGAAAAAATACTAGATTAATTAGAAAATCGATTCCACTGTTTGTGTATTGATTTTTGATATACTACATTGGGTTTAATGTATATTGCATTGGTTTTCATTATATTATCTTCATTTGAGTGTTTGTGCATTGGTTTTAGTGTTTGATGCATTGATTGAAATCATTTATTTTTTTTTGCATGATGTCATTTTTTTAATATAAGGTTTAATATAAAGTTTCAATTATGTATAGTGATTCAAATTAACATGTCCTCTCGTAATAATAACATAACAAGCAAATGGATGATGTACAAAGAAATAAAGTTAACAAGCAAATGGATGATGCACAAAGAAATAAAGTTATTTCATTGTTTGTGCAATGGTTTTAGTTTTTGTTGCATTGATTTCAATGTTTCCTCTCTTTGATACAGGGTTTCACTTACAATCATGTCCTTTCATGATGAACAAATGGGTATATGTTGGTTTTAGTGTTTATTGCATTTATTTCAATATACTACTTACATTTCAATGTTTCATGATGCATAATGTCATTTCTTTGATATAAGGTTTCAATTATATACAATGATTCAAATTAACATTTTGTTTCATATGAGACCCAAATGGGGTGTTAGGGATGGGATGGGAATGGAATTTTGTGCTAAGCAATTACGTGTCCAACCAACGACTGAGGCAGGGGATGGACAACCATATAACACTTATGAGAATGTGTGAGGAGGATATCACCAGACTTAACTCGTTTAATGAAGTTATTAATAAGGATTAATGGGGGTTCCATCAACCTGAGGGAAGGTCCGGCGATGGCATCAACCACCCGCGCTCAATATGATCGCAGTATACAACAAATTTGACATTGTTTGCGACTCCAAGAATAGAGGACGAGGGAAGGTTCTAGTTGAATTATGTTAAAGAAGGGTCTCAACAAGCACCTGAACTAGAGTAATATAGATAGCGACATGCTTTGTTCCCTTTAAGAGTTCACAATAACAACTTCAACAGTGATTACATATCCATGGCACCAACTCGAGGTTACCATAGGGGTTATCACCGAGGAAGTGGTGTGCCAATAAACCCACATGATGCCAGGCACCAAGCCCCAAAGTCCTTCAACAATAGGGTTCAGAGAGAAGGTCAGGAAACAACAATGAATTTTTGGCAGGTCACCTTGCCTAAGATTCATCAACACTTGGAGGACATCGAAGATGAAATTCGTTTGGAAAGAAGTTTAAAACGGCACTGGGAAGGGGATGAGGATATCAGTAGCTAGGTTCCATATGTGGGGAGTTCAAGGGCTCATGACACCAAGTATTGGAGAGCAATCAACTTATATTGGCACCTTAAAATCCTACTTGGAAAAATGCTACAAGACAAAGTGGACACAAGAAAAAATTCTCCTGCAACTGGACGAGGTTCACTTGCTGCTTAAAGAAGTCTTGACAAGGCTCCCTTCTCTAAGCAATGCACTTGTCAACCCGACTCTAAAAGTGCCAATTTTCAAGAAGTTCACGAGCAACATCGAGGACAAGATGAAGTCTCTCTAGACTGACCTCCATTATTTCATGGTTTTTTTTTTCTTTATATATGATGATAAAAAACAATAAATATTGTATAGGCTCTAGTATGTTTAATCTTTCATAGTGGAGAGAATATGTAACCAGAAGGGTCTTAATCCAAAACCTCTCTCACACTAGATGGAATGTTGACTCATACCATTGCTACTAGTTCAGTTTCTCCTATGGCAGGCCAACAACATATGGGTTTTGTATGAATATTCTTCTTTTTTATTAATATAAATAGACTAGTGTGTTTACAAAAAAACAAAAAACACATGTTGTCTCATATTGATAAGAAGTAAGTGGATGATGTATAAATAAATAAATTTATTTCAATGTTCGTGCATTGGTTTTAATGAAGACACAGTAAAAACTATTTTTGAAAGGGAAGATTGATTTCAGTGATGATATAGTGAAAAATGATTTAGAGCAAATGAGTAGTTGCATTGATTTCAACAATGAAATAACCCCAAAACAATAGGATGCATTGGTTTTGATGATAATATTACAATGAAAAATGGTTCGATGTATTAATTGAAGAAATAAGAAAATTGATCCACTTCATTTATCAAAATACATATGATGTTGCGAAATAGATTCTCAATAATAAGTTGAAGTCCATCTCATTGATTGATTGGGTGTGACTCATCTCTTAGTATTTACACATTAAAATCATTATAATATTAAGATATATAAAATGCATTGATATATACATTGCATTAAAACCCAAAGCATGCAATAGAATGAAACAAAATTATGAAGAACATACTTGATAAAGAAACTATTAATTTTGCAAATCAATTTAAATTTTTGAATGGTTTTCAAAATCAACTTCTTTTCTCATATGATTAATATGAAAAGATTGAAAAGCTAAAATGTGTGAGTAAATGGGAAAGATATAAATGTGAATAAAAGAAAATATTATCGTTTCAAGTTTTTACGTGGATATATTTGAAGTACCTTCTTGAAAGTATATTTGAAATACCTTCTTGATAGTACTCTCTATTTTATAAATGATACTTAGTAAATTTCAATGGTACTCTTTGTTTTCTAAATGACACTTAGTAAATTTCAAATGATAAAATATTTTAATGTAACCATTAGTGATTGGAACTAGCCTAAGCCTAAATCTATCTTCACTTCAAATCTACCAAGCACTCAGAGGGATCAAATCCCTCAAGGTGCAAACCTTCCCTCAAGTTTTGCACTTAAAAAAAAGGTTTGCGCCTATAGAGAATTGATCCCTGTTGGTGCTTGGTAGAACCAAAGTTAAGATGGATCTATGATGGTTAAATTGAAAATATTGAAAAGCTAAGTGTGGATAAATGGGAAAGCTACATGTGTGTATAAAAAAGAGATGATCATTTTAAGTTTTGACGTGGATAGTTTTGAAGTTCTTGATGGTATTTTGATACTTTAAATTTCAAATGATCAAATATCTCAAACATATGCATAATGATTATATACAATTTTGAGGAGATGGCAAGGGATCAAATACCTTGAGGTACAAACCTCCTCTCAAGTTTTGCACTCTAAAAACATGTTTGCACATGAAGGGATTTGATCCCCTCAACGCTTAATAAATAACAATTTTCTTAATCCTAATCTTTTTGACACAACTATAAATAAATTTTTGGATAAAAAATTAGATAATTTATATTAATAAACAAATAGGATTTCCATTTTTAACGAAGAGGCGGTAATGTCGCTGCTATGAAAACTCAGGGATGATTTCTGGTCAACGACGGAGGTGTGGAAAGTGGAGGTGCTACCAGATGGTTGCGAGAAGCATGAGCTAAGGTGGTTGGACAGGCGAGAAGCCCCTGACGGTATGACGGTGTCACATGAGAATTCGCAGCCGTGAGTTGTGAAGAGGGAATGCCCTAGAGTCATCTCCTGTGAAGATATACGCGCTCTCTAACAAAGATGGAAGGAGTCGTTGACGCTAAAATACCAGTAGCCGGAGGACATTTTGCATTCTCTGGTTTTTCCGTATTGTGCGAGATGATGTCTATCATGGAAGTGGAGGTCAAGCCAAGGGCCCTAGTGGTTTGGTTCAACCTTGGCTTCTTTCAAAGATAGCTTGCATTGACATATGAGATGGAGGGTGTTTTGTCTACAATTCCATCCTTAGATCTATGTGTGTTTTCCCAAGCGAAGTATTGGAGATGTATTTTGTTTGGACTTGATGGGCCCAATAATGTCTAAGGGGACACTGAATGCAACAACGATAGCAATGGAGATGGTGATGATCTGTGTTTTCCCAAGCTAAGTATTGGAGATGTATTTTGTTTGGATTTGATGGGCCCAATAATGTCTAAGGGGACACTGAATGCAACAACGACAACAATGGAGATGGTGATGATCTGTGTTTTCCCAAGCTAAGTATTGGAGATGTATTTTGTTTGGACTTGATGGGCCCGATAATGTCTAAGGGGACATTGAATGCAACAACAATAGCAATGGAGATGGTGATGATATGTGTTTTCCCAAGCTAAGTATTGGAGATGTATTTTGTTTGGATTTGATGGGCCCGATAATGTTTAAGGGGACACTGAATGCAACAACGGTAGCAATGGAGATGGTGATGATCTGTGTTTTCCCAAGCTAAGTATTGGAGATGTATTTTGTTTGGACTTGATGGGCCCGATAATGTCTAAGGAGACACTGAATGCAACAACGGTAGCAATGGAGATGGTGATGATCTATGTTTTCCCAAGCTAAGTATTGGAGATGTATTTTGTTTGGACTTGATGGGCCTGGTAATGTCTAAGGGGACACTAAATGCAACAACGGTAGCAATGAAGATGGTGATGATATCGAGGTCAATTTCCTAGAGTGTGAGGTGAAAGTTTTGCATAGTTGAGAGCTCTAGTGTGAGGAAGAGGATTTAGTTGCCAATTGAGATGGCAAGGATAAGGTTTGAATGCAAAGTTCTAGGTGGAGTTGACAATCCTTTTTTTTTTTAATTACATGTAAATGGACATACAACTGTAAGACCTGGTTAGACATGCTTAACCAGGGTTGAAATGTCACTGGTAAAGTCTAGACGTAGACCTAGGTGATAGGGGGAGCATGCAACACTCCAAGATACCCTAACTTTGAGGGAGGTTTGGCTGGATTTGGTTATAGGAAACCTCAAGTCATGGGGGGATAATGTTAGGTCAAGTTTCGTGGTTTAGGGCACATGGTCTTAGTAGCATGTGGTTTTTTAGAGCCCATGGATTGCATGTAATGAAGCCTTTAAAAGGGCTTAGGATACTCCATTGAAATTAGCCTGGAGGTGAGGGGTGAAGGCACACTTAGTTGGTTTGGATGGATTCGGTCAAGGAAGTATATCTATATTGGTTATGGTGATCGAATGAAGAGATATAGATTGTGGGATCCTATTGTCCACAAATTGTCACTAGCAAAGATGTGTACATGGAACAATCGTGAGTTGTTCAGGATCACAAAGGGAGATTTGTTTCCAAACTCATAGAATCATTGTATGGCCTAAGGTAACCAATGAATGGTACAAGATGTGTGATTCCTTTATGGTGAGCCAAAGTTTCTTAAGAAGTGAGTATGATCATTGTGTTTGCTTCAAAATTTTGAATGGCATATTCATTATCTTAGTGTTATATGTTTACGATATGTTTGTTGCAAGCAAAGCATGGATGAGATCAACATGTTAAAGGCTTAGTTGGTTAGAATGTTTGTGATGAAGGATCTAGGAGAAAAAGGATAAAAAAGATAAGTTATGGTTGTCCCAAGTCTATGGAGAAGTTACTCATGAGGTTCAGTATGAACATTGTGAAACCGTAATCATCCCTTTAGCTTTCCATTGTCATCTTTCTTCAAGTTTATGTCTCGATAATAAGAAAGAAAATGATTATATGTCCCCTACACCATATGCTAATATAATAGGAAGGTTGATATTTGCAATGGAATGATCAAATATTTCACATGCACTTGGTGTTGTTAGTGGACACATGGCAAAACTAGGTAAAGAGCATGGAAATGGGTGTTTCCAATGGTTATGTTGATTCAGAGGAGGTGGAGTGGTCCATATTGGAGCGAAGACAAGTTCACACAAGTAGAGAAACTTCGGTGATGTTTGGTTTCTTTTGACTTGCAGGAAAGGTGATGATTGATTCCTTGAACAAGATATCAAGGAAATTGTTGTGAAGTGGAGATTCTTAATTGCTGACAACACATACCTGTCAATTACATTTCGTGATTGGTTACTCGAGCATTTGACTTTCCATACGCTTGGAATAATAAAGAGATTTTATTGTCACCTGTGTTCGTTTTTGTTTTCTTTGTTGTCCAATGTATTATTCTCTATTTCTCTGTTCTTAATTAACTCGTTTCCGTAGGCTTGACCCAACACTTCCAGCATATCTGTTCCCTATGAGCTTAAGGTGCCGTGTTAATTTTATATAATTTGTTATTCAAATATTTTTCAACACATTGAATTCATTTTTACATTCAAAAATACAATTCAAATAACAAAAATGTAATTTTATATAAATTTATCTCATCAAATTCTAATAAGAAAAACCAAAAACATAAAACAATTAAACAAAAATATACTCAAAGATCGAACTTGTCACACTATATATAAAAATACCCGTCCAAAAATGTAACAACCGTCTATCAAGCCTAAAAATAAATATCTAATTGTTACTTAATTCAATAATTAATTCCTCATATCTACTACATTATATTATGGCTCCTAATGCATGGATGCGAGCCTTAGTAACTGTGTATGTGCTTTGCGTCGCCGTAATGATATTTTTGGTTTTTTCAAAGAAAATTTAATTTTCATATCGAAATTGTATTGGAGACATTTTATAAGTTTAAAAAAAATATTTAAGATTTATATTTTAATGATTTTTTTTATAAAATAAATTATGCTATGTTGAATGGGTTTTATGATTAAAAATATATATGTTTCTTTAAAAGATTATACACCCATTTAAATTTAAATTTAAATTTAATTTTAATTTTAATGTTTCACAAAATTATGATCTTACAAAATAAATTATATATAAATAATATTGTATTCACACTTCACTTATATTAATACATTCAAATAAAAATAAAATTAACTATATTTCAAATGAAAAACAAAAAAATCAAAAATTGCTAAACGAATCTATTCAAACAAATAATATATTATATTAATTCAAATTTTAGAATCAGTTTAATAATTTTAAATATAGTTAAAGTATATATAAATCATTTTTTATGTTCAAATCTGGTGGGTTAGCTTAAGTGGATGAATGTCTTTGTTTGCTTGTATGAGGTTCAAGGGTCGAATCCTTGATTAGGAACCTATTTAGGACCTCACTTTGATGTCCTTCAATTTTCAAATCTCCCATATATGTCTTATATATATATATATATATATATAAAACAAATTTTCTAAAAAATGTTTTATGGTCTTTTATCAATAATTTTGATATTTTTTGAGGTGGTAGGTGGGGGAGGGGTCATTCTTATCCTAAGGGGAATTTAGAGACAAGTTTTGCATGGAGTATAGGCATCACCACCAATAATTAAGTGGAAGAATACATTATTCTTCAAGGTGTCCAACTTGCCAAGGAGAATCAGATTAAACAAATAATCATTATAGGTGACTCCATGGACACCATAAGAAGCATGATCAAATGGACTTTGCCAAGGGACGCCCAATTAAGCAACATTGTCAAATCTCTTTTCGCCATGTCACGAGGAAAAATAATAGGTTGGCTAACTTATAAGTCAACCTGGCCTCTTCACTCCCAAAAGGGACCATCAAGATCAATGGAAGGTTATCTCATCATCCAATACCTTAATTAATGAACGCACTCTCAGATTCATTGCATTCCATCTGGGTGTCACACCCAAGTAGGAAACAAGTTGTCAACTCAGCAACGACCTCTCCTGTCGCACATGGAACATTAAGCAAGCATCAACTTGATATACACAAAGTACACTCTGCACATGAACATGGTGAGATAGTGCACTCTACATACGACATTTTTGTTATGTCGATAACTCTTCAGATTGTGTGGGAATTAGTAGAAAAGATGGATCAAGGGTTCAATGTATTTATTGGAAAATCAAGCCACCTGATTTCCATTATGGAAATATGTGGGTTACTCGGAATGTGTGAGATTTCCCCTTGCACTCGTTGTCTTAGTAATGAGCCCCTAGAGGAATGAAGCACTAGAATTCATTTGCATCAAGAAATTTTGGACATGTTCTCTACTTGGATGGTTGAGGAATGTGCAGGACCCTGGGGGACTCAGGTGCTCATTGGAAGGCTTTGCTCCTTCTTCAAGACATTGGTGGAAAGGATTGAAAGTAGGAGCACATAGCATCATAACCAAGCCTTGTTTGATTAGTTTGTTGAAGGAAATGGGGCCTTTCAGGAGATTGCAAGAGGATTCTATGTTGCTCGGCTTGTTGGTCTTTCTCTCCATCTTGATACTGGGATCCTTCTGTAGTTAGTCAGAAAAAAATGTGGCTCCAAATCTTTTGGTCTTCCCTGTGTGGTCAAGCTTGAGTGGCACTCTAAAATTCACCTAATTAGAAATCAACAATCTAGTTCAGAGAATTTCATATTAGCATTAGTTCTCTACAATAAACTCAGTCAATTCACTCTGTAATCTCTGGGCCCCATGCCTCGTGACAGAAGAAAGCCTCGGGATTAGATGGAATCTAATGAAGATCTTTGGCAGTCTCTTCAGCAACTCCAAATATCCTACCAAGGGTCGTCCACTCAGGTCTCTTTTATTCTAGAAATTCTCAGTCAGCACTAGACAACCATGAGGCAACAACATGATGAGGTAGATTCCATTGAGTCTCAGGTGGAAATTCTACAGTTGCAGGTTGCACCAACTCCCATAGAAATTGAAGCAGTTCACTCCACCAGTGGATCCTCCCCATTTGTTGAACCACCTCCTCTTAACTTGAACATGCTCGCACAGGACAACGAAATGGAAGAACATGATCCCCCAGATCACTCCCCACTAGGTAACTAATGTTTTTTAAATACATCTGTATACTGGGAATCTTCTACAAAATAGTCACTATCAAAATTTGCAATGTAATTACTCCTTGTTGAGATCATACTTCTAGTTGGACAATGGATAGATGTGACTAGTCTAGAGCTGAACAAGCATTTTATGTCTTGCCTTTGGGCATATTTTGGAACTTTTTGTACTCTCTAGTGTGCTTCAACCACAAACTCTTTTAATTAATATATTATCCACTAGTTTTTGTAAAAAAAAATCATTTTCATATTTTTATTTTGCATGTTTTTTTATTCTTAATTTCATTTAAAGTAATAAGATAATTTTATCAGCCTGCAGGGGTGTGGTCTAGTGGCCAGCAGACGTATTGTTAAGGCATTCGTGTTGCTAAGCAGGTCACGAGTTCAAACCTCGTCTTATATGGAGGCCAGGCTTGCGGGCAGTGTGGTTCCCCCTAGGGGTTATAAGGTAGTCCGAGGGATTCGACCCCATGTCACGTGAGAAAGATACTGTCGTCGTTACCGATTCCCCTAGATACCAAAAAAAAAAAAAAGAAGAAGAAGAAGAAGATTTTATCATTAATTTTTTTTAACTTTTTCCTCTGTTGTAATTTCATTTTACTTTAATCGCCTTTCCTTCTCCAACCCCTTTTTCCCTCCAATGGTTGATCTAACCTTTTTAACTTTCTCAATGGTTAATCTTTTTATATTATTATTTTTAAAATTTATTATTTAAAAATCTTAATAATGACTCTCAACGGTCACCTCAATTTTCTAACAGCTATTTTCGTTTGTTTACCCTATAAATTTATTCCCTAGCATACTATTTTCATATAATTGAGCTTATTTTGTCATTGATGATGGGTGGAGTGTCCACTCGAAATGTTGGACGTTTCAAAATCACCTACACAATTCATTTCCAAAAAGCTCCATGACAAAGATAATTATAATCAAATAATTGTACTAAAAACATATAATATTGAGTTTATAGTCCAAACAACATATGATCATGAACCCACAGATGGGGTGACACTAGTTGGGGTCGGGGAAACCCATGTGATGCCCCACGTAGCCAACTTGCAAGACACAATTATCCGACCAGGTGTGGCGTCATTAGATAATATTTAGTTGAGTGAGGTGAGTGTAATGGTCCTTCGTGGGGAGTACAACCTAGTGGTTTCCAACTTCTAGAATGATTGTAGAAATTAATCCGAGCCTCGAATAGGGAAAGGACACAACAATTGAATATGGAGAGGTGGAAGGTTAATGTAGAAATTACATCAAGAAGACAAGAGATTAATGTTAGGATGAGAAGGATCTTGAGCATTTTGGAAATGATGAAGGTGCTAAGAATTATTTCATTTTTTGTCTCTGTTATTTTGGCCTGGGCGATGGTGATTTTGATTTGGAGTTACCCCAGGGGGATGGTCATGACAGAATGGGGAGTATTGGATTGCGAGAGATAGCTCAGTGCAGGTTCCTAGCCTTCGTTTCTTCCTCTGGGCCCTTCAAACATACAGGCTTTGGGGGTTTCTAAGTCTCAGGGCTTCAAAGTTGGTGTTGAGCTTAAGAGGTCGAGCGAGCTCGCTAACACTCTAGAGAAGAGGAGAGTTCTAAGACTAGTCTGTAGATTGGAGTATTGTTTTGGGGTGGTGGTAGATGGGGAATTTTTGGTCGGGAAGGATTTGAAAAAATCCCATTAGTTTTCTTCATTTAGTAGAAATTTCTAGGATGGCCAGGGAATATGGTAAGGGAGAAAGGGCATGAAGACAAGGATCAAGGAGTAATGATAGGTCCTCATCCTCCCAAGGTCCAGTATCACCCACCAGAGTGGATCGTGAAGCATGGGAAGCATGACACTTTTCCAGGAGCACTCCTCGAAAGTAGAAAAAAATGAAGTTGAGGAGGTTGAGGAGGTTGAGGCAGTTGTTTGGGCACACTGACTAGAACATAATGCAGAGTAACCAACCCAATTTATTCTAGGAAACATAATGGGTAACCGACCCAATGTATTCTAGGAAACATAACGTAGAGTAATTCAAACTTGCAGAAACATATTAGATAGTCAAGGCCATGGTGGGCCAAGCCCCGGAAAAGAACATGGAAGAGAGAAGGGATATCTTGCATGCCATTCACATTTTCGAAGGGAAGTTTAAATTTCTCTATTAGTTACTATTTGGCATTAGATTCAAAGCATCTCCAACTAGCAATCAAGGGAATCAAAGGGAGAAGGAAGGAGGAATGTCTAGTTCTACAAAAACCAAGGAAAACAAAAATTGACTTGGACTCTACCTATCCGGCTCCAACAACAATTCAGGAAGAAGGGAGGGAGAAGAAATTTCAACCCTCAACTAGTATATGACTGGTTTGAAACAATGTCTTGTTATGCTTTGTTTTTATGGATATATGAACAATGTCAGTTTCATAGGGTATGCTTTTGTCAAAAACAATGATAGGATAATAGTTTGTATGATCTTAGTTATTAACATCTATGTGTCTCAAAAAATTATTGAATTCTGGTATGAAAACTTGTTTGAAGATCACTAGACAAAGGATCTAGTTTCCATAATGGAAGATCACCAGACAAGGTATCTAGTTTCCATAATGGAAGATCCCCAAGTTTTGATGCAACTCTCTTTTGCATATAATAGAAAAATCCTAAAAGTTTTTAGCTAAAAAAAAAAAAAAAACATATGATCATCAAACTTTTAAACTTATTCAAAGAAATGATATTATTAATATCATTAAATTAATTAGATATGTATAATAAGAAAGATTTGTATACTCTTTTATCAATATGATATATGATTTATATCCGATGCACTACCTTAAATAATAATGTATTGCTTTTGAATTATCATCATGAAGTAATCAATATCACACACATATATATAAAAACTTAAATAAATATTTCAATATTATTAAATACAAGTTATGAAGATATTAATTAGTAATTATACTTTCTCTAACCGTATCATAAGCATAACCATATTTGTTTTTGTTGATCACAATTGTTGGGCCCGAGATATGATCGGTTTTATGACAGTGATTAGATACTTTTGTCGAATGTATATATGTGTTTTTCGTGTTTTGGAGAAGCTTTTTGAAGAATTTTGTGCCAAAACACTATGATCTACACCAGGTATGCATATCTTGTGTTTTATGTTGATCTTGAGTATAATTCATTATGTTTTTATATTTCCAAGAATCTAATTCACGTTTTTTTGTGTTACAAGGCAACATCACATCATTTTTCTGCTTCTGACACTCAGTCCAACGCTCCATCCGGTACCTGGTCTGGCACTCCGTCCTGCACAAAAACAATGGGTGACTTGGCGGTTATGGTATTGGCGGCCAGCGATGGGCGAATCGGGAACATGGATTTTGCTCGTGCTTGCCCCCTCCAGCTACTAAATTCTTGACAACTTGGTTTGGGTTGTTGAGCAGGGCGATTATTGGCTCGCTCCATTTCAGCAGTTAGGGCACCATCAATGTAATTTGTTGTTTTTAGAAGTGGTTCAACCCTCCAGTGGTCGACCATTTGGTCTGTAAAGATTATAAATACCACCGTGGTGGTCATACAATAGAAGGGAGGAAGTGAAGAAGTTGTCTGTTAGAGGGAAAAATCAATTTCCCTTTGTTCTGCCATTTTCATTTTGTTGGAATTGTGTAAAACATGTGTTTTCAGTTTTAATGGTGAATTTGTGTTGTTGAAGTTCATGGTGTGCCTTTGAAGAGTAACCACGACTGTTGAGGGGCCCACTAGCAGTCTGGGTAACTATTCTATGAATTTTCTTGTAGATTAAGTAGCACAAATGTCTTTTTATTTTATTTCCTGTACTTCTTTGTTATATTTGTTGTTTATGATTTAATTGTTTTAATTTAGTTTTGCAGGTTATTATGAGGAATCTTGTTAATATGCAATGACTTTGTAGATGATAGGAACAAGCTTGCAAGCTTAGGGACTAACTGTGTGTGTAGTTAGATGATAAATTAAGTTTTCTTTTATGTTGGAATAGATGATAAAAACAAAGTTTTAGAACAGATTTTTAATTCATGATTTCTTTGACAGGGCTTCGATGGATGGATAGTGTTGGTTTTAGTTTTCAATTTTAGATTGATTATCTAATTGTTGTTTAAGTTTTGCTCATTTAATTTTCCATTTAGTTTGCTCAATTGCTTACTTACCTTATGCTCGAATAGTATTTAAATTTCTGTTTTGTGAGTATTTCCCCTCTTTTTGCAATTTGAATTATTAAATAGAACTAGTTTAGTTTCCTTCATGCAATTTATTTCTTAGATCTAGGTTGCAATTTCAATTTGTAGCTAATGATTGGATTCAGTTATGAGTTTGCTTATATTAGTATAGAATGCATTTGAATTTCATAGATTAGAAGATAGTTTCCTTGCTTTCATATATTAGAAGATAGTTTTATTGTTGTTGTAGGATAGATAGTCTTCTTTCTTTGGTACATTAAAGGATAGTTTGCTTATCATAGATATTAGTTGTTAATTTTTTTTATCATCATAATGCTTTCAATTTGGTAGATTTCCTTTTGTAAATTAGAAATAGTTGTGAAGATTAGTTTAAGAATATAGTTCACTTGTTTCTTAGTTTAATTAGTTGCTTATTGATTAGTTTACTTGTTGTAGAAGTCATCATAGGTTAGTTAGATGTTTACTTGCTTTAATAGGTTAATTGCTTACTTGTCTATTCTTGCTTTGATAGTGTAGTTGCTTGTCTATTTTCTTGTTTTCATAGGATAGTTGCTTATTGAATTTAAGTAGGCTAGTTGAAGTAGTTTGTTGTTGTTATTTGCTTATTAGATGAATAATTTGTCTTTGCTTATTGTTCTGCTTAAATAGTTTGTTTTTGCTTATTTTTGAACTAGTTTTCTTTAGGTAGGGTTTTCATTTTCTTTCCTAGAACTATCCATCGATCATTCATTCAAAGGTTGCTTAGGGCACACAGTTTGAGTTTCTTAGTAGAGTTTGATCATTAGTAGTCTTTGCTTGAGTAGATTAGCCCTTAGATAGCCACTTCCTTAGCTACACTATACTACTACCAATCCTTCTACCTTGGCATATATTTTTCTAAAACTCTAAGTTTACTTACCCCGGGTTAACATTTTAATTGAGGGTTTTTAGTGTGTTTTTAGTGGATATAAAACACCCATCATTTTTGGTGTCATTGTCAGGGAGTTGTCTCAAGGTAGGAAATAGTTAGGAAATAGATTACTTCTAGACCTTAGCATTAGTTTGGTGGTGGGGGAACTTTAAGACGAGAGGTAAGAACCTGCGCATGTGCTATAGCAGGTTCCCCCAAACCCAATGGTAGTTTTTCCTTTTGTTTTGGTTTACTTTCATGAATAGACCTAAAGACCCAAAAGGTAGATACGTTAAATCTAAATCAGATCTTTCAACCAAGGTTCCTTCCGACCTTTTTGGGGGAAGGAACATTCCACTCATAAATTCTCCAGACCGATACCGAAAAACAAGAGCTAGCTCAACCCAAAGAGCTAAAGCAGTCTCTAAAGAGACTAAAACAAGGAGCACTATAGAACAAGAAATAGAAGCATCAGTAACAGTGGGACAAGAGGCAAGACCACTCGAGCCTTCTGCAGAACCAAACAATACAACCTTTGTTTTCTTACCACCATCAGGAGATCCTAACTTTGTGGACATCATCTTTGTGTGAACCAAGTTTTATCAAATGACAAGACGAATTCGAAGGTGAACATTAGTTTGGAAGAACTCTCTCAAATCCTAGCAACAGTTGGGATCTCTTCTTTTCAGGAATAACACATCTTGACAATAGTCAAGAACTTATCTACCTCTCTGTAAATATTAGAAGAATCAAGGTCCTATGAGCTACAAAATGATTTTCTTCACCAAAATGCGAAGGAAGCTGAAAAATTATGGACTACATCCAGTGGAGAGAAATCATTAAGACCTAAGATTGAGGAGTTCTCAACATCCATCTCAATAGATCATTTATGTACTTCAGAAATCAATCATCTAGAAGAAGAGGATATGCATAGCATGATGAAGGAGAGCATAGAAATTATTGTTGATGAACATCAAGATTACATTGAAATTTGGTTTCAAGAGGTCATCAGGCCACAATACTATTCTCTTCTTCAACACCTTTTGATGCCCAAACAAGTAGGTTGGTTGGTTCTTCATATCCAGGTAATCACTGGGATAAATTTTTCATATATGGATATGAGTATGTTTCTTATCTTGCTCCGCACATGGTTACATTGGAAGAGTTCTTACACTTGAATAAAGATTTTCCCTTTCTTTTTAGGTAGGGTAGGATAGTAAATAAAAAGTTGCATGTTGTTAGTTTAGCTTAAAGTTTAATGCAGCCTCATTTTACATTTTATTTTAATACAATAACTATGGGATACATGTTCCAGTGACTTGAACTCATTGATCTCATTAGTCTTTGATATTTTAGAGTGTGGTTTTTTCTAGAGACTTTTGTAGGTATTTATTTCACTAGGAGTAGACAGTTTCAAGGAAATATAAAAGAAGGATTCTTCGAAACATTGCTATACTTGAACCTTGTTGTCTGCTAAGCATCAAATGAATAATGACTTGTTGTAGTTAGCCATGTTTTTGCAAAAAACTTCCATCTTCTTTTTTTCAAGGCATATTAAGAAGCAGTGGCTCTTGAAAACCTTCACCACTATATAAGGAAGTGACACTGTAACCATCAAACTTAGAGGTCTCTCGTACAGTTTCTCTAAGAAACCTGAGTAAGTGAGTAAAGTATATTTATTAAAGAGTAACAAGGAGGTCTGATTAGCGGTCAGTCATGGAAACATCACAAAAACTTACAAAAGAAGAAAGTGAGTTGAGCCTAAAGATACCTTTCTGTTCTTTCTCAATGGTACCATCCACTACACACTAAATAGCTTGATTATATCATATCTTTAGATAGGCCAAGTCTCCTTAAGTACCCCTTACATTAGAACAATCACTAAAGAATATATATAACGGAAAGTCATCCTCTAACATAAATACCATCCTAATACAAAGAAAGAAAAGTTTTTTTCAGAGTTGTCCCCCCCATCTTCTTGCATAAAGTAATCATATATTAAAATCTTAAAAGATGGAGGGAAAGTCTTTGAGGGTGTAAGAGGCTAACCCGCTGAGATACTGAACAGGTCTGCTGGTAGCGGGTACTGGCCTGTGGTATGACTAGGTAAACCCGTCGGAGTACTGAACAGGCTTGCTGGCAGCGGGGTGTTGGTTGTGGAGCCTTATTATCTTCCTGATTTATAGGTCTTTTACTTTCAACCGTGTTTATACCCCATGAAGTATTTACACCCTAGAAGTATGTACACTCTTCCACGTGAGGGAGTGCAGAGGGGGGGTACCCCCTCTGCGGGGTCTGGGGGGCCTATCCCCCCGACTGGGGCGTTTGGGGGCAAGCGAGCCCCCGAAGCAAAAATTGCCTTGTAAAAGTATATTGTAATTTCATTGTAAATCTGGACCATTCATTATAAGGTCGCAGATCTAATGGTAGAGATTATGTTAGGGTTTTTTGCCCTAGAAGGCAACCCTCTTTTATGAGGGAAATGTATCGCGGCTATGGTGGTGGTGAATATTGTATTCTGAGAGAGGAGACTGTGAGAGAAAGAAGAGGAAGTTATAACGGGTTTTGTTGTAGGTTGTATCCCTTCATTTGCTGGATAATAATAAAGGAAGGACCTGGCAATTTCTCTGGTGAACGTAGCCCACACTGGGTGAACCACGTAAATCTGTGTCTCTCTTGTATTGTGTGTCTTCTGTGTTTTG
>ML784508.1:91293-156533 GCA_009831015.1 Picea engelmannii
TCATATTTGGTGAGTAGGATGAGCAACCTCCTTTACAAGTAAGAAAATTTGATGATGAAACTCCTCCAAAGGTCATATTTGGTGATTAGGATTGGAATGGAAATGTTAGTTAATCTTGACTTGGACAAGAGTATGTAAGTTATCCTTGATTTAGTTTAAAGACTCATGGTATCGAAGGTTTCGGTCATGGTATGTAAGTTTAAGGACTCATGGTATCCTTGATTTAGTTTAAGGACTCATGGTAAGAGAGCAAGACAGACCTGGACTCTTCAGCCATAGTGGTCTGATGTTGAGAGCCATGGAGATCAAGTATAGATCTACCGAGATGAGTTAGATCTACTCACTAAGTGAGGTGGAATGGTGACACTCATGCTCAGGCGTGGATCTACAAGTAAAGGAGACTAAGAGTCAATGAAGCTACTGCATTGACTGTTGTATATCCCAGTGTAGCAATGCGGCATCTTATCCGTTGGAAGAGGGCCACTTCTGTAAGGTAAATCTAGAGAGGTGTGTTATTCATGGAAGAAGGTGCAGCCAATACACTCATGTGCCATTTGCTTCAATAGTTGTTCTGGGTCTAATCCAGAAACTCCATGAATCAAACCTAGTATGAAAGAGAACTGCAGGTGGCGTCCAAGGGTGGTGTGAATGTTGGTCTTGGTGGTTATTCCTAAACGCGTGCTCCAACCTTCTTATATGCATTTGGAGGCCAAGAAGGGTGTCTGTGTGTAACCTGTAAATTGTCGCCCTGCTCAGTGATCGTGGCTGCTGAAAATTTTCTCTTTGGTGAACCTGTACTGAGCGGTCTGCGGAATGGAAACAATACTTTTGGCAGTGATACTTGTAACATATCAAACTATAACGAAAGGAAGTGGCGAACAGATCTTCATTTCGATGAGTGTGCAGCGACCATGTGGAATAAGTGCAGATATATTTGTCCTGAAGAATCTTTGCTTTTGGATTGTGTGATGTTCAACTAATTGCGCCCTTGTGGGCCTTGTTTTCTTGCACAACGTGAAAATAGGTGTGTTTGATATTTGCATGGAACGATAAGTGTCAATTTTGGTCTCATGAGGTGTACGAGGGGTCGGTGGTGCCACAAGGGGAAAACCACTGTAAATCCTATCCTGGCCTGGCCTGGCTAAGTGTAAATCCTGTGCTGAAATCTAAAGGAGAAGGGAGTTTTGCTTTTGTCCTTGTTCAAAATAAGATCTCAACGCTTGTAATTTACGACGGGCCCATAAGTGAGTAACTGTTAATCGTTATGCCTGTTATCTGGCTACTTTTATCAAAGCAACGATTCACATGTCCCGAGGATGTAAAATTTCAGACTGTTGATTTTTCAGCTAATGTTTAATGTCCAAATCCAGATTTATGACAGCCAATTAAACTCGGCATAAACTAAATTTTCAGAACTGAAATATGAGGATTCTGAACATCATTTTAACGCAGAAATAAAATATATCAAGAGCACATAAACTTAGAACAAAAACTCAGAGAATAACAAAGTGATTTTTTGTCTAACAGCCACCCTAGAAAAACCCACAAGGGGAAAACTACTAAAAGAGGGAGCTTTTATTATTTATAAGTTTCAGAGAAATTCTTTTATATCATATTCATCTTCAGAAATTTAATGACAAACTTATCTCTAAAACTGTGCCAAGTCTTCACACAAGTTATGAGCCAAACTCCTCAAAATTCATTCCAGAATTTTCTGCACCAAAGTACAGGTTTGTTCCTCGATATTTGTGCCTCTAATTGGCTCTATGGATGCCTCGATATTTGTGCCTCTAACTGGCTCTATGGATGCCTCGATATTTGTTCCTCTAACTGGCTCTATGGATGCCTCGAAACTTGTGCCAACAACAACAACAAATTTCTGGGTATTTAATGATTGTACGACCTCCTTGAAAACCGTGCCAAACTTCCAGAAAACACACACAACAAATATCCTCGATTTTTTTGCAGCAAAATGACTATACGGACTGTAAAAATCCGTATGGTACACCCTGTGTACAACTGGCTGTACCTTCCTCGAAAATTGTGCCCAAATACTCAGTGGTACGGAGTGTGAAATCTGTATTGTACGGACATAATTCAATGTTGCTCATGTTCCTCGATTTTTGTGCCAACAAAAGGTTGTATGGACTTCTAAAATCTGTACTGTACAGCCTGTTGTTTATGTTGTACCTCCTGCCTCAATTTTTGTGCTAGTTTCCAGCCTTGGAATACGTGCCCTAGCTCTGCAGAAATGGCCTGGCTCTGTAGAAATGGCCTCTTCTTCAAGCTCGAAAATTCTTCTCTTGCTCTCTCTCAAAAACATTTCAACAACCAACAATGGGCTCTCCTTACCCTAATCGACCTCAAGAGGGAATCTCAAGAATCATCGCATCTAACGGTTGAGATTGGACGAGATCAACTGTGGGGATAAAATCATTTTATTCACCCACTTTCCCTAAGTCTCAAAAAGTCACCTTTTTAATTTGCATCTCACAAATTAAATGACTAGGGTCCATGTTAGGCACTTTCTCACCCCTTAGGTGCCTAGGTGATGAGAAACACTTGCCTAGGTACTTTTTAATTATTTTTAACAAAGGATTCACGTGAGTCCTTACAGAGCATGCAAGTGTTTTAAGCTTGATATTTCTCCTTGGATTAAGTGGAAGTGTTTAGACGTAAACGATATATATCTGCTCATGTATTAGTATGAGACCAATTGAGGTGACTGTCTGTGATTGTCGGAGTACAGATATGCTAGATTATGCCATCAAACAAAATTGTGCATTGTTTCTATGTGTTGGAACTCATTCATGTGGTAGATGCTAGAAAAGGCATGAGGAAGAGCACGTATTCGATTTGTGGAGCTCATTGTGGTAGGTGTTAGATCGCAGGTCAAGCTTATGTTAGGTAAATTTTGATGCTAAATCAATTTAAAGGCTTATTAAACTCCATTCTAAAGTGTCTTAATTAGCCTATTTTATGGTAAATTTGGTTAGATTGGCCAAGATTAATGAAGATATAATAATAATAATCCATTTTTAAGGTCACGGCCAAGCCAGACACCTAATTGGTGTATGAGACCATTTGTTTGGTGCTAGTTTTTCTTGTAAAAGGTTTTCAAGGTAAATCTCTTGTTCATACATTTTGTATTGTTTTTTCTCTTAGGCCATTAAAATTTAGAGAAAGTTCATGACCATCCTCTCTATACCAACTAGGATGGGTAAATAAGGATTTAGTTCTCATAGTTATTAAGTATTGCAATATCATATTTTCCATAGCACAAGCAAGTGGAGGTAAATGTGGTTCAACTAAACGTGTGTGGTGTAGTGTTTAGAAGCCTCTACGTGAACATGAGGGTGCACTCTTCATGAGGAGAGAAGCAATACCTCCTATTGAAGGATGACAAAGCCTCCATCATTCATGTAAACAAAGTTATATCCAAGATCTTCTTGGTAAGTGTCAATCAATCCAAGAAACTAATTAGCTATAGGAAGTTTGTATTGCTCCTCTTGAGACAGAACCAACAAGAATGTGAATTGCTAGAAGTAAATATTAAATCTCTAGAGTGATGCCATAAAGAGAAGAAACAATAGTTGGAGAATATTTTGTTGGCATACAAAGAACTATTCCAAGAGCCTAAAGGGATGCCACTTAACATGGAAATAAAGCATGCAATAAGTTCTTACTTGATTCCTCATTACCAAACATAGGATTGTACAAAAAAATCATACTAGAAGTAGATGAAGTGAAGAAGAAGTCACATTAATTGTTGGGAGCATGGATTCATATGACAAATCACCTCACTTTGTGAATCACCTATCATCATAGTGCCCAAGAAGGAAAAGAAATGGAGAATGTGTATCAACTATAGAAAGAAAAATAGGATTTCCCTCAAGAATCAATACCCGCTACAAAATCCCTTTAAAGTAGAGACACATGCAAGTGGGTATATTATGGGAGAAATCTTGATATAAGGAGGTGTTGTGTCTGCACAACACCCTCCCTAATTTCTTATCTTTTCCCTAAGAGAAGAAATTGAGCCCCCCTTCTAAACTTTTCAAATAAAAAGCCTCTCGTTCTCTCTCATGCAAATGGAAAAGCTCAAACTTCTCTTCCCACTTTATGTACTTTACCATTTGTATCGATTCTTCATGATGCTTCACTTGGTAGGTTTCTTTACTTGCATTTTCCTCGGAGTTCTGGTAATACTGACAGAGTTGTGTCAAACACCGTCGATACACCAACGAACTTCCCATCATACTTGTTTGGGTAAATGGAGGAGTTCTAAACAAACCCTCTGGTACATCTAACTCTTTACCAGAACACTTCACATTATCCTCTCTGGTACAACCGAAGGAGTTTCGAACACCACCTTTGATGGAGCAAATCTTTTCACTGGACTTGTTCCTCTAATGTCCTCTGGTGCACTACTATCCACGAGTTTCCCTATTTTATCATCGATATCCCAGTAAAGAGATTTCAATTCTTGATCGACATTGAGAGTATCAACAATAATATTTTTTTCCTCACTGACACAAACCTTGTCAGCAATACATATCCATCTTGAAACATCTTCTATTCTCCTCCAACTCGATTGCTTCTCGTCGCTCCTATCATTCAAGTTCCTATCATGTCCAATGATTAAGCCTTCCACACCCAACTAGATAATTGATTACTAATAGCATATATCGCCTGGTCTATTTGATTTTTAGTTATAATTAAAAATCTTTGTGTCGCCAATATCTTTCATTATGCATATCATACTAGTATGCACATTTTGTGCCTTCTTGATTTTATGACTAACCATGATCATGAAAGTGTCAACTATCGTCAGGTGGGATAATCGCAGCATATATAAGACTCACACTAGCTCTGAATCACACCTCATATGAGAATCAGTCCTCCTAGCTACTAAATAGTTCTAAGTGCTCCAAAGTTCTCTCACTAGAAGATCTGTCATGTGTTGTCCTTGTTGCAAAAAATGGTGCCTCAATCGGACATTATATGAGAAAGTTATAGAATTTCTAACTCAAGCCCTAACTATAGTATATTCCCCTTTTTGTGTCCTTATCCACTAGAGATTGATGCCAAGATTGGCAACAATCGAGCCCTAGCCTCTCAACCTTGCATGATTCAAGCTCCAATCATGAATGAAACTCATTGTAAAAAATTAGTCATGTTGTGAAAACTCTCTGTAAGTCAGAGAAGTTAATGAGATTATCTCCAGTCCCTGCGGAGATATTTGAATAAACTCCTATGATCTTCATCGGGGAAGTTAATATAAACCTCACTGATTCATTCAGGAGACTTAACATTATCATCTCGTGTTTACATTGGAGAACTTGCTATGAACTTCGTCGGTGCCACTGGCACACTTTGTATAATCTTATCTAGTGTGTTCAAAGGTCTTCGCATTCTCACAGAATCCTCTGAAAACACCATAGGAGTGCCCATAAACTTCTCTAGTGCAAATTAGAGGAGTTCCCACTAACTCCTCTGAAAGAAGGATAAGACCCTAAAAAGTTGTCTTTCGTATTTTGGCCATAACGTTTGACTCGGGTGTCCATTTTGCATATTCTTTATACCGTTGGAAAGGTCTCAGAAAGATATAGAACTTCCTAATTATATGATTGGATAAATTATTCACTAATTGTCTAATTTTTTTGGGATTAAAATATGGAACCTTGTTAATATCCCTAGAGAACATGACACCTCAATCAAGGGTAGAGGAAATAGGAACCGAACTCAGGGAAGCACATATGAACTCTCAGTTAGTTAATTTTTTAGTTCTATGGTTTCAAATGTGTATTGTTAATAGTGTATTTTGAGGATACTCTGAGGTCACTCATTTGTTTCATGTTGAATGGTGCCAGGTACCAATTCCAAGGGGAGGTCGTACTCAACATCCTTGCAATGTGATCTATAGTCGAGAAGAAAAGAGCAACAACAACAACAAAAAATGTCACAGTAACAGGGAGTAGTGAAGGGAAACAAACTCAAATGACTAAACAGGGAGTCCAAACCCCATGATGATCGAATCTCCCAATGTTCAAGCCAATCATTACGGTGGGTGAGCGCACCGTAGCCGAAATATATGATGGCCCACTAGTGATAAGAGACAAATCCAAAATATAATTGTTATATTTGTCCTCTCATCATTACAAAGAGAATAAGGAAAACTATTTTTAAATGAAAGGTCATGGGGAAGGCAGAAGGCTAAGAGTCACATAGAACTTTAATAAATACGGGAATGAGATCCAAGTAAATGGATTTTTGTCTCTTCAAGCATTGTATAAACTCAAGAACTATTTCAAAGATGTATATTGTGTTAACTAAAATTGAGGATCATTCCTTAGGGATTTCATGTACTATTACTGAAACATTTAATGAGGAGAAGCAGGTTTGTCCAAGCTATTTCCTAGAAAACTTTGATTCTCATGTTGGATGTATTGTGGACTATTCCCTTTTGTTTTCTCAACACTTGGGTTTTGTAATAATGTACTCCATATTGTAGACTATTCTTATGTATGATGGTTGCATTCTTATTTATATTATTTGAAGAATGTGTGTCTAGAGTCGTGGGCATAGAATTGTAAAGAATTGTACAAATGCTAGACTATTATGCATTTGTAGTTTTTTATTCATGTTGTTGTCTTTGCTTTGTGTGAACTATTTCTTGGGCCCTCAACAGGAGCATTGTTGTTTCTATGTCTACTTTACGGTTGCCTTAGTTTAGTCTGGATCCATGCATATTAGATTAATTGCATTTCATTATTTAGCTTAGGAAACCTTCATCGGTGGACCCGGCCGAAACCGGTAAAACCAAAACCAAGAAAGGTTGTTGGGCCAAAATCCGAATGGGTTCCCTATTCAAAATGGCGAGGGGTCTGATTGGGACTTCTTATCAAGGGTAACCCCATTTGTTGACAAAGGGTGATTTTTCCCCCGTCAACTGGAGGTAAGCTACTTTGTTGTCATTCTTAATTGTTTCATGGAGAAATATTGAACTACCCACATATGACAAGGACCTTTATGCTCCAGTGAAAATTGTTAAGAAATGGAAGCATTATCTGATGGGAAAGAAGACCATCATCCACACAGATCACCAACCTCTATGGTACTTATAGGCCCAAAGTAAACTTCAACACCAAAGATGCTACAAATGGATGGGATTTCTGCAGCAATTTCATCTCATCATCACATATCAGAAAGGAAGTAATAACAAGGTCACATACATGTTATCAATATCACCAATGTCCAAGATCATATATTTGCGTACTCTAATGACATGGGTCAGTTCACCCATGATGCATACAAATAGGAATACATAGAATATGACGAATCTAAGAAGATATTTTAGTAGTTGTAAGGCCAGGTTCATGAAGGAAAAAGAGACAACATAAATAATTACAATCTCCAAGGTAGTTTTGTCTACAATTTCAACAATATCTATGTGCCTAAATATGAAAGAACAAAACTTCTTACATGACAGGATCACACTTCCAAATCTGCAGTTCATTTATGTGTCGATAAAACATCACCTAACTTGCAGAGGTGTGTATACTAGACTAAAATGTAATTAGGTGTGGCTTGAGTCATTAGAGGATAAATACTTCATTATACCAATTAAACCCGACAATAGGGAACAAGGTATATATATTATCCATTACTTGTACCCAATAGGCCATGCAAGGGAATCTCCATGGATTTTGTGGGTGTTTTCCAAGAAATGAGCAAGGATGTGACTATTTGTTTGTGGTAGTGGACAAATTTAGTAAGATGAGCATGCTTATGCCTCGTAAAATTATCATGAAGGTATAAGTTGCAACAATCATTTTATTTGAGAGGATCTAGGTGCACTTTGAATTACTAAGGAACGTCACTTCAAATAGAAATACAAAATTTCTTAGTGCCTTTCGGACCACACTTTGGGAGAAGATGGACACAAAGCTAATGATATCTACAACTATACATCCAAAAATGTATGGGAAGACATAAGTGGTGAACATGACAATGGTTAAAATTTTGAAAGGTTACAATAAAAAGCATCCAAGAACTTGAGATGGGAATTTCATATATATTCAACACTCAAGTATAACAAAGAAGTTCATACTTCCACCAAGAAGTCCCCCTTCAAAACCTGTTTTGGATATTTTCCACCTTCACCTATTGTTGTATGTGGACAAAATGGAAGAGAGAAGGAAGACAATGTAAGATAAGAACCAATCAATGTAGGATTCATTGACAAGTTCAAGTAGAACGATTTGCAGTGATATGAGACATTCAATAAATCATAAGAGAAGTACAAGGCCAACCATACTCATCATTGGACTAAGAATGCATTCACGGTAGGAGATTGGGTCTAGTTTCACATGAGTAAAGAGAGATTGAAGGGACCTAATAAGAATATCAAGGCTCTATGATATGGCCCTTTTTAGACTATTGGAAAAGGCAGGGGATAATATTGCCTACAAACTCATTCTACACCCATACATGTGAATTTACTCAATAGTGAATGGGTAGAATCTTAAACTTGGTGAGTCATCCATACTCTATGAATAAAATGAGCGGAAAGTCTTTACCTACCATAGAAGACCTAGCACCTCATGCTCGGGTATAGTTAGCAAAAGTATTGTTTTATAAAAGAAGTTTAGAACAACTAGATAGGAGAAAGTTGAGGAAAATTATCCTTATCTCCTTTAGTAAAAGATTTTTGGGACCAAATTCCTTCCACAATGGGAAGGTATGATCTGAAATGGAGAAAATTTTATCCATGGCCTTGTTTGGCCTATCTTAGGTTGAAATCTCAATTTGGTGATTTGGGTTCTTGAAAATTTTGGATCCTACTCGGGTGCTTAAACAATATTTTGGCATCAATTTTTTAGACGTGTTCTCTTATCCCTTCGATTGAATATCTTATCAAGATTTCTCCAATGATATAAAGGAATCTAAAACAAAGTTCATATGAGAAATTTATGCATCCAACAAGTTGACCTATGCTCTGAACACTATAGTAACAAGTGGATGCCATGTTAGCTCTTATTACTGACACATGTATGGAATTTCAAGAAGATTCTAGATAACCCAAAAACCAAACCTTGATTGGGAGTTGTGGGCATGCAAAAACCCTTAACCTAACCCTAAATAACCACCATGGCATCTTAATGATCCTCAATTTTCATAGGTCACTATGAAGTGGAAGATATATGAATATTTTGTTGACAATCCTATGATAGATTAAGTTGTGACCTTAAAAAAGAATGATTGTCTTGAAGTAACCCTATATAATAAATTGTTCACAATTCTACCACCACATGTTTTTGATAAAATAATCGACCATTCTTTTATTGACATGATATCTTAGATAAAAAAATCACAAATAATGGAAGGAAGAGGGTCATGCATCCATTATTGTGTTCCAAAATCTAGAAATGTATCATAGAGTCAATTGAAATTCTACATGGTAACGACAACAATATGTGTCATGAATAGTGATGGGCTTGATATACCATGGTTTAAGATTCATTAATATACTAAGCTAAGTAATCTTAATATTGATAATACACACTAAAAAATCATGATTTACAATTCAACTTGAGTAACCTCTATTATGTATTTTGCATGTTATTCATACACACCTCTTGATATATGACATTGTACAATGTCCCTTTCATTTGGTAAACTAGGAGAATTCAAATTTCAAAACTCTTCTACCTTAGACCTGGCATTATCTAGAAGCATATCTTGGTAGGGATACCTTGAAAAATATCCCAACAAGTATGGAGCTCTTATTGCCAGAAAACTTGTTATTAATGCTCTACAAGCAACCCTAGCATCAATAGATCACCTATTTCCAAGTGAAGGGAGAGCTATGGCTGAATTTTTTGATAACTCATTGTTTACCTTAGCCTCTTTGCCAAATTTAATTCCCACTAATCTAGTTTCATCTCTTAGATTTTTGTGCTTTACCAAACCACATAAAATTTGAGCTTGTGATATGATCATCTTTTTTCCAAAGAAAAAAGGTTCACAACTTTATTTATAAAACAAAATTACATAGTCATATGCCTCATAGCATTCAAAAGAATTCTCAATAGCCATTTAGAGAAATAACTCTTCATTTTTTCTGAGAAATTAGATTTTTTTAAAAGATATCAACAAATTGTATCATAAAAAACGGTGTTGTTCCTTATCTCAAAACAGAACATAAGAGTTACATCACTCAAAAAGTGATAGTTGTAAACAATCCATTGTCTTAATACAAAGAAAGTATATCATTATATCCAAGGTTTATGAGTAAATTCATTTGAGTGCCCATCCTAGAGGATGGAAATGATCCAAGTATTGTGCTCTAACTGCAATCCATCTTTTGAAAGGCCATTCATTATCTTGTTCATGTCCATGTATATGTGAACAAAGAGATATGTAAAAAAGTTGTCATTTTTGTTTGAATATCATCATATAAGGGACGTAAAGTAAAATTTATACTTGAATATTTCTTTCGTAACCATCGGTTAACCAAAAGTGAGTCACCAAATTTTTGCAATTGTGAAACATTGTGTTCTTAAGCCAACTGTAGAATTAATTTGAGAGCCATAAATTCATATAAGTTATTAGATTCATATCCTATTCCATCTTTGAAGGATATATAGTGATTGGAAGAAATATATAAGATTCCTTATGTGCCTCCTTTAGGA
The DNA here is from genome assembly GCA_009831015.1 of Picea engelmannii. NCBI lineage: Eukaryota > Viridiplantae > Streptophyta > Pinopsida > Pinales > Pinaceae > Picea > Picea engelmannii. The sequence goes on from ML784508.1 coordinate 101,991, forward strand.
GCACTTTCTTATGAGGCACATCAAAGTATGCCCAAGGGATAGCCTTGTTATTAACCTCTTCTTTCATCTCATGTATTTTTTGTCTTTCCTCGACCCGTGGATAATCATTTAGTATATTTAAAAACAAGATTGCACATTTGGGAGGGAAATGCTCCTTTCCCTCAAATAGCTTCATATTCTTAGCAAGTCATACTCACCAAGCTATGTTGAGTGGGAGGGCTCTCATCTTCTATGTGTCCTTCTTTGAATACCATGATCTGAAATAGTCTTCTATGTCTCCACCTTCATAGAGACTTTGTATCCCTATAATGTTTTCCACTTCTTTCCAAACCTCTTTTGTAATTGAGTGGGCCATAATTAAATGTTATATGGTTTCATTTGCTTGTTGGCATAAGCTGCACCAACCTAGGCCATTGAATTGTTTTTTTGAAGCACCTATCAAGTAGGATCCTTATTGTTTAATATCAACTACATCAAAATTTAATTTTTGGAAGGAAACCTTAATTAATAGATGGATCTCCACAACCAAACTTGATGTCCCTCCAATCCTCAGCAAGTGTTATATAGCCTAGTTTAGGAACATATGTTCCAGTGGGGTTGAGGGACCATAATAGTTGATCATCATCTTCTCTCATTTTAACATCGCTATCTTTTAAAATAGTTGTATAAACTTTCCAGGCTTAAGAAAAATATTATCCTAGACCAATCTCCTCTTAGGTGAGCCATTGTTGTTTCCAGTTTGTAGATCTCTCCCAGTTCATAATTTGTCTAAGAGTATAAAAAACTTTATTTCTAAGTTCTCAGATCAACTGAGAAGGTAATATGTGCATTCCTTTGTTGCCTATCCAAGGGTCAAGGCCAATTTTTACTTTATCACCTTTTCCCACTTTCCAAATAAAAAATTACCAACCAAATGAAAGGTTGAATTCATATATTTCCAAATGATTGAGGCATTATGTATTTTTTTAGGGTTCCTTACCCAATCCTATAGTATATATGGGGAAATATACTTGGATCTAATTACTTGGACCCATATCCCTTTTCCTCGTAATAACCTCCACACTTTTTTTGTAGTTAGAGCCTTAGAGAAGAGAAAGGGATTTTTTAGACCCCATCCTCCACTTGCTTTTGGAACATCCAATTTTTTCCATGATGCCTCTTCCAGATGTTGTTGAAAATGAATAGGCATAGAAACGCTTAAGTTTACATCATAGGGTTTCAAACAATATTTAATCTTGTTGAAAAAATCCTCCATCTTCATCTATTCTAGATTCAATTTGAAAGGGTTAGATAGTTTTTCTTGAGCAAGAGCTATTTCTAGTACAACCATATTATGGTTTGACTCTCCTCTCGAGGTGACTCACTATTTTAATCGATTAAATTCATCCAAAAAAACTTCAGAGATTAAGAACTGGTCCATCCTCTTGGCTATTCTATCATTGCATATTCTTTTATTCCTCCAAGTGGGAGTCATGTTTGTTGGTTCAATGTCTAGCAAGCCCACCTCGTCTAGTTTTCTTAAAAATTAACATGAAATACAATCCACTTATATGTTGTAATTCCCCATATTTCAAAGTCTCCTAATGTGAAGTTTAGACCTCCCCATATCACCATAAGAACATTCTAATTTGAATAACTTATCCCATTATTCCACCCTATGTGAGTAAGGACCATATGTATTCAAAACAAAGATCGGTTTCCCTAAACCTACAGAGAAAATGGATACCCCTAGACCTATAGGAAAGGCATAGGAGTTAGTAAGGGTATAGGAGCACCTCTTCCAACCAGTGATGTTCCCATAAAATCTCCCAATAGCATAAATATAATTGAACTCCCACCCACTCATAAATTTTGAGAGTTCCTAAGTTATTTTCTCTCCATCAATCATAATTTAAGGTTTTAAGGTCTCTATTAGCCTCTTAATGGACAATTTATTTGAGGGATTGGTTATTCCTCATTAGTTAAGGGTAAGAAAGATCATTTTAAACCCTCACAAAGGGCATTTTCTCTAAGGGACCCTATTAATGACAATTTTTTTCCACATATGATCTCAAAGGATGCTTGTTTCTACACCATGGACATGTAGGACTTCCTCCCTCTTTGGTTTGGTTTTTGGCCTTTCTCATCAAGAAACCCTAATCGCCCTACCATCTTCCCAGGGAAGTCGAGGGTTCCTTTACTCCTGGGTCCAAGGTTGTATTTTGAGGATTCTAAGGGAGTGGAATCTCATGAGGTCACTCATGCCTCTGTTCCCATTCTATAGGATGAAAATGTCCCTACCTAGACATTAGCTTCTACCAGAGGTATTTAAATCACATGTATATGAATGAGAGTTGGGAGACAAGATTTTTAATGCTTGAAAGACTAGGCAAGAATTTACGGATAGACTCTAATCCTTTATATTCTAACTCTATCCCCTAAGTTCCAAAACTAAATTTTCGGAGGATTTTATTTTGTTTGGGGAAAGTAATTATGATGAATTACCCATGAGAGGCTTGCATACTTTGTTCTCAATGATAGAATCCAAGCTCTTATCCTTGAGATTCCCTCGAGGTTGAAGGATATTCTTTTGGTTACAGTGGTATATCTGAAGGATTTTCACTAGGGATTTCCATCATATCCACCCCCAATTATTTTGACTAGATTTTTTGAAACCACACCTTCTTCTGAGTTGCTAAGTTCCCATAGTTATGGTAACACCCACACTTGAAGGTTATGCATTCATAGTCAAGGTTTAGTTTGTATAGGTTTTCACCCCGCTTAATGACTATTTTCTCCACCAATCTCTTACTTGTCTCTAAGGCCACAAGGATTCTTGTGATACCAAAGTACCTTATGTCCCAAAAGGCGTAATTTGGCTCATAATATGAGTTTTTCATTCTCTATAGCTTCAAACACATCCTAAAACCATAATACTAATGGAAGACTTGGAATTCAAACCCAAACTAGAAAGTTTTGAAATCAAAATCCACATGTCATTTTATCATAAATAAATTTTGAGAAATCCACTTCCATCGACTGTGTAAAATGTTGTTAACCTCCATGACCATTCTAAAAACCCATACTAACCAACCCTTTTCCAATGTCATAATGCAAGGAGGGTATCCAACCAAAGGTTCAAAATTAACTTTTGTCCAATTTTAAGAAAATCACCAAACATATTTCTACTAGGAAATCGGCCTACAACCACCAATTCTTCTAGTTTCAAGACATCATTGAGATATATTTTGGTCCCTAGGTTCAATCTAACTAGCACCTCCATTTGTTTATGCATGTCTTCCTTATGGTTCTCCTTTCCTCTTCTAGAGAAGGTTGTCCTCAACTCCTTGCTTCAACTATAGTGGAACCACTCATGAGGGTAAGATCCAAAAAATTCCTGACAAACCCTACCTCTAGTTGAGCTTAGAAAATGTTGATTGAGTCACAGAAAGGTATTTCAACATCCCCTCTTAAAGCCAACATAGTAACATCAATATCAACACCTTCATTAAAGAGATTAATTGCTCCATCCTCTTCAATATCAGGTAATGATCGCCTAATATCACCAAAATATTCTCCATCATGCACCACAGGTGGAATGTCTATAGTGGCATTAAAGTCACTGGGGGGAAAAAAACCTTAACCTTCATCCTCTCCTCCAACTAGGCCTCACCTTGGAACCATTTGTAGATAAACCATGGGCCAACTCATCAATAATGGTCATTATTTCATCCTCCAATGGATTTTCTCCCACAGGGTACCTCCTCCATGAATCCACAGAGATACTAGTTGTACAAGTGTTCAGGCTTTCCCTCCATCAGGTCATCCAAATAGTCCAAGATCTCCTCATCCATCATTAGCATTGAAAACATATCAATCATGCCCTTCTATCCATCTGCCAAAACATTATGTTAACCCTAGGTCGAGCCTCAAATATAAACAATTTATCTTCAAGATAAGTTTTGATAATGTTACTCACATGTTCTTCCACCATGTGATCGAGTATCATAAGTCTAGAATCTCTTTAATTTTCATTACATCCATATTCTCCACAAAATTCTCATCAATGTGGATGTTGATGGAACTACCAATTAAGTTTTATGATATCCTCAATGCCATAGGATCTCTTCATTTAAAACATTGCACATGCAATTCAAAGAAACGTGGATTAAATTATGTATATAACATAAATTCAAACACATACTTAAAATTTGCAATTTGTAAATATATAATCTATAAATCAAAAACCCAAATGGGTTAAAATGTTTAAACTTGACGATGATGTTAATGTTGATGTCAAAATTGACTTGTTGAGATGACTCCCCTGTGTTGTGAATATCTTGCACCATGGATTATTTGTTCATGTTCAAGCCATGTCTTTGTTCATCACCATGTGTCTTCTTAGTTGTAAATGACGTTGTATTCTCTCTTAGCTTTTTCCTATATTCTTGATTTTTTTTGTTCTTTTTCACTCCACCTTTTGGAGTATGATCATATTATCATTTTATGTGTTTAAATATAATCAAGTTCAAACCCAAAACCAAAAAACCTCAAAATCCCAATGCCAAAAATCAATAGAGAAAATCAAAAGCTATGTTTTTTGTCAAAAGTCCATTTAATTTCCTTTTTACATTAAAAATCTTATGTGTTTAAATATAATCAAGTTCAAAACCAAAATCAAAAAACCTCAAAATCCCAATGCCAAAAATCAATAGAGAAAAACAAAAGCTATGTGTTTGTCAAAAGTCCATTTAATTTTCTTTTTACACTAAAAATCTTAGTATTTCTTTTTTTTCCTTTTTTTTACCAATTGAATGAAAGTGAAATTGGTAATTCAAATATTTTGGTTGAGAGTATATATATAACTCTAGGTTAAAATGCATTTTAATTAAAAGCCCCTCTATGATGATCATTGTAAAAATATTATTAGTGAATAGTCGAAACAAACTCTCAATTGAATTTGAAACAACTCTATATGTAAGAATATTATTAGTGAATAGTTGAAACAAACTCCGAATTGAGTTTGAAACAACTTTATATGGGATTTGAGAAAACTCTCCACTAAAATTTATTTAAACTCAAGAATTTTAGCTTAAAAAACTCTTGATGAAAAGCTTAAATAAAATTTTGATAGAGAAAATGTCTCCAACCAGAGTTTCTAGTCAACTAAACCCAAAGTTTCCACTGAATTAAACCAACCGATAGTGTTGTAATTTTCAAGCACTTACAACTTCTAGAAGTGTAGACCCGTGCATTTAGATCATGTTTTGGATCTATTACCATTGGACTTGGTTTGAAATATAGTTTGGAACACTTGATTTTCATAATGATTTTTTATTTATAAATATTTTAATAAAATTTATTTATTCAAAATCTTATTATTATAAAAAAATCTTAAAATTGTAAAATTGAAATCAAAGATATTCAAAAATTAAAATAAAAAATGGCAAAAAAAAACTGTTGATCTTCCATTGTTCTCTTTGAAATTAAAATTGTAAAATTGAAATCTAAGATATTCAAAAATTAAAATAAAAAATTGCAAAAAATGTTGATCTTCCCATTGTTCTCTTTGAAAGGTATTTATATATATTTTTATAGTTCAAATGTTAATGATGATCCGAGTAAAATTATAGTTCAAATGTTAATGATGATCCGAGTAAAAAAATGGTGGCCACGCAAATAGGTAGATACGATGCATTAGTTTTTAAAGATTTTAATCAATTATAATCCATGCAGCTAGCTCGATCCAAGCACTAGATCTCTCATTAAGTAAATGGTTGAGCGATCATGAAAAAACCCATTAATTCAATCACTTATGGTTGGAACTCACTCTAAAATTGAATTTATTATTTATCCCCATTAATTCAATCAATTATGGTTGGAAGTCACTTTAAAATTGAATTTATTATTTATTGAGATGTGAAATTTGAGTTCATAGTCAATTCTAAGAATTGGTATTTAGTTATCTTTGGAACTAGATATACTCACTGTTGGAAATTGGTAATTACTTTCAATACTTGGTCTTTCTAGTTGTTAGATTGATCATTTATATATTCAAAAGGCTGGTTAAAGAGGATAAAGGTAGTTGAAATTGAGGTTGAGTAGGGAACTTGTAGGGGTGACCTCACAAATGTAAGGAATTTGTGGAGCAAGAGGTTGGGCCATCACAAACTAAGTAGAATATTTCTAGTGGTGGCTTTAAAAGAGGCTTACCAAGTACCTGAATTGATGAGAAAGTTTACTCCATGGATTCCTAGTTTGGATTCTTAACACAAACTAGGAAGAAGGAGATTGAACACTCAAAACATTTTTATTATTTTTTTGATAATTGTTACCTAGCCTCTTTTAGAAGTTTTTTTGGATAATTATTACCTAGCCTCCTTTAAAAGTTACCAAGAATTTAAAGAACTTATAATCCTTATAAATTGTATACATAAAACATTCCTTAACATAATTTTGTAACTCTTAAAAACATTAAAAATATTTTGTTTATTTAAATTATCCATTATCCTTACTTACAATTTAATATGCATATATATATAAAATAAAATCAATAACATAAAATTACATTCCTTAACATAATTTTGTAACTCTTAAAAATATTAAAAATATTTTGTTTATTTAAATTATCCATTATCCTTACTTACAATTTAATATGCATATATATAAAATCAATAACATAAAATTTAAAATATATATAGTTATACAATTTATTATTTATTTTAGTTTTAAAGGGTTAAAAATTACTTAATTTATTTATTTTTAAAAGGTTAAAAAACAATTAATTTAAACTTTTCGTTAGAAAAAACAAATTTATAACCCATTTTCACGAATTCACTCCAAAAAAAATTAAATTCCATCTTCATAAATTCACTCCAAAACCTTTATAATAACAAAGACCCATAAGGATTTTCATAAAAAAGTTATAAATGGTTATAGTAGTTTATCCTCTAATTTCCATCAAATTTATATTATAAATCTACCAAAACGAACGTCAAATTTCGATGACCAATTCCACCAAACGAACGTCGAAAAGAAGTGCACGCATCATAAATTCAGAACACACAAGGAACTGGTAATTCCTTTCCCTCCCACTAAATTAATAATAATAAGAGAAATAATTCTTATAAGCGTAGATACAACTGCAAGAGGACTTGCAAAATGGCGAGAGCAACCATTATCTTCTTGTCATTGACGTTTCATTTGTTACATCGTTTTCATCGGTATCACATTTATTTTCATTATTATTATAATTTCAATTAAAGAAGAACAGCAAACCGTTTCCCACCGGTCTGGTGCGGAGAGGTACTAAACTTCGAAATTTAGTGCAACACTGCACGCAAAATTTCAGAGATATATATCACTGAAAGTTATAACTCCATGTATTCTAATGGAAGCATACATACAGAACTAAATGAATGGTATATCAGTAGCTTTCAGAAGAAGAATGGAAAAGAAGAAAAAAAAAAAAAAAAAAAATCATTGCATTATCCTGTTCAGAAAACCAGCTCGTCTCCATCTTCACCTCCTGGTATGTGAGCATCTGTAGCGAAGGATCAAGTAACAGAGTAAACGATATATAACTACGAAGAAAACCATGACAGCCACGTTTGTCCACAGCTGCTTCTTATGGAGTCCCCGCTGTTGCAGGAAACCATTGCCATCCAACAGACAAATATCAAACAGATTCTGGAAGCATTTAGTACCCAAGTGCGAGTACTCGTTGATAACAAAAGACTCAAAAGGATACTTGAACAAGGATAAATAATGCATGAAGATCCAGTATTTGGGTATGTTTTGCTGGGAAATGAAATAGCCAGAGAAGAGAAAGAAGCAACCCATGAAACCTGCTATCATAGAATTCCCCATGATGAAATTCGGGACCAGGGCGCTTAAACAGGCCACGAATGAATTCGCCATCAAGAGCACCAGCCAAACTATGAGAACAAAGTAGAGAAAAGCATCGGGAGATCTGCTGAGACCGATGAGCCAATACACAGGAACAGAATACAGGATTGCAACTGTTAATAAAAAGGGCAGGAAGACAATAGCATTGGCGATGGAATAAGATGAGACCCTGTAGGCTCCTCTCGAGGTTTCTCTCATCAGAATATTGCGTTCCTCTAAGAATATCGGTAGGCCCTCTGTGGTGGAAGATAACAGAAATGTTAGACTGAAGGCAAAAAAACCAATTCTGTCCTGTAAACCGGTTTGATCATAACCCACCTTCATAAAAATTGTTCCCAGCCCGAACCCGGCGACGAGAGCCTGTAATGTCCTTGCAATGAAGAGCTGCTTTGTGCGGAAGATGTTCTTGGAAAATCTGTGGGAGAGAATCCAGGTCTCCTGCGTCCTTGAATTCGCATATGAGGGTCCAGAACCATGGGCAGAATCTACTTTGTCCTCGAACGATATGTCGTGCAGAGTTAGGCGAGGTGTCTGATAATCTTCATACGTTTTCTCTACTTGTTCCAGTGATTCCAGTGCATCTATGGCATACTCCAGCACGTTTAAATGGAGCGGGATCTGGTGCCCGGAGACGACGAGCCCCATCTGGAGCATGTCCAGTGAACCGTGGTGAACAACCGAGCCGTTGGAGAGAAGCAAAATAGAATTGATGAGTTCCAGAATCCGGAAGCCTGGCTGATGAATGCTTAATATTATCGTCCGACCGTGGAGCTCCGACATCGACTTCACCCGCGCGATTATCTGCAGCGCAGCCGCGCTGTCGAGACCCGATGTCGGCTCGTCCAACAGCAGCACCGCCGGGTCGTGTATGACATCCACGCCGATGGAGACTCTCCGGCGCTCACCGCCTGAGATTCCCCTTATGTCGTCGTTGCCAATACGAGAACCTGAAACGTGCCCTAAGCCGAGTTCGCTCAACAGAGCCTTCACCCGGGCCGTCTTCTCGGCCGCCGGCACAGTGTCCGGGAGTCGGAGGTCGGCACTGAACATAAGCGTCTCTTCCACCGTGAGCAACGGAAACAGGGCGTCGTCTTGCGTTACGTAGCCGGAGATCCTTCTGAAGTGTTGATCGTTCATGGGCTGCCGGTTCACCAGAACGGAGCTGTTGCCGCTGGTGGGTTTGATTCTCCCAGCTAAGATTTCCAGCAGAGTCGACTTCCCGGCTCCGCTCGGCCCGGCGATGGCCATAATCTCACCCGGCCGGGCACGGCAGTTCACGTTCCTGAGTATATCCTTATGTAATTTCTCTCCTCCCCTGCAATGTTCTGAACTGCTCCAGAATTTCCATGGAGGTTTCTGGTCCTGTGAGAGCTTATAGGAGAGATTTCTAGCCTCTATTTCATACGATTTCGCCCTGGTCGGACACTGATTGAGTCCAGCTGCAACCTGGGTCGGCTTCACCTGCCCGGGCTTCACAAAATTCAAACCGCACGGGTTCAATTCGTCCACACTTAACTCTACCTGACTATTTCTTTGGGAAGCCATGCAGAAAAACCAGGCTCAAAATACTGTCCAGAATATCTGTTACGATTGAGATATTTAACCAGCTCAAATGGGTCGGTGCAGTAAAAAGCATATGTAATGTATATATACTTGATGGATGTACAAATTAAAAAGCATATGTAATGTATATATACTTGACTGATGTACAAATTATAGTTATACTATGTCAGCTTGTTCTCTACCTACAACTGTGAGTACCAAATAACTTTGACATGATTTTTGAGCAATTTAATGAATCGCCCGTCCCAATTTCTGCAGGATTTTAATGCTCTTTTTGGAGCAAACCGATGATTCCTGCAGCGTTAAAGCAAAAACATTAATTACAGTCAACCCAGTGATGGCATCCATCCGGCTGTCCATGGGCTCGTTCCTGCCATAACAGTGGCGCAAAACATTGAAACCCCCCACAGGCCGTATTATTATTTCTTCTTGTATTGGGTAAAGCACAGAATCTGGCAGAGGATTTAGTAAACAGGTGGAGGCAATTAAGGAGAAGCAAATCTTCTTCACAGTCCATACCTCCTATGTCATAAATGAGATCTGAAAAGCATTAATTGACTCAGGCAAGCAAACGCCCAACTACTCACAACAATTTACAAAACGCAGCTAAACTTTGACAATATGGTTCAAATCTTAACTGCACCACTTCGCACTTGGGACGTCCATGGCGTGCACACTGCACAGTAGCATGACAACAGGAGGAATTGTAGGTGGGAAAATCTCCGATATCCATTTGTAAATTATTCTATTTTGGCTGTGCTGGTCATCGATTCGACCTACCTACCAACCTACACAGGGATTGACCTCCTCTACACTTCACGTAAGCCCAGGTTTATGGATCACCAGCTCAAAAAAAGGGTAAATCCTGTCATATTCCATGATGAAATTAGCTTTGAATCATCCACTCGGCAACGTGTGTGTAAGGAATATCATCTACCTTGACTCTGATTCGGTCGTAGTGGATGACATGGAGAAACTGTGGGGAAACTCAAGCTCGGAAACGCAGGTTCTTTCTTGAGGCCAGTGATTACCGTGACACCAACTTTACCAAGTATTTCATGGAATGTTTCTGGTCGGATATGCGAACAAACTCCGGACACTGTATCTACGCAACCTGATCTTGCAGGAAAAATGAAGGGCTGAAGGGCTTCGTCTCTGTAGAAAATGTGGGTAAATGCATTACATAATAAAACAAAAATGTCTATGAATTGCCATGAAGGTTACTGAATCAGTCGATTTTAAGTTTGGTGTTCCATGTTCGTCTCTGGTAACTGTAGAGTTGTAGAATAGTTGCCATTTTCAGGGTTTGTTAGTTGCCATTTTTTCTTCATCCTGGAATCGTCTCTGCAACTTTTTATGAAATTCCTTCATCATCTGTTTTCTTTTGCGATAATAATAATATTAATTTAACCATTGCGCTTGTCTCTTCATTTAAATTTGTTATTAATAATAATCCTATTTATCATGATATATGTTTCATGGTCTTGGTTGTTGTTTGCTTTTTTATGGTTAGAGTTGAAAGTATTGTTAGATGAGGTAGAGGATGTGAAAGATGACATTTTGTTAGATGAGGTAGAGGATGTGTTATAAGGATGTGAAAGAGGTCTTGAAAGTATTGTTAGTTGAGGTAGAGGATGTGTTATAAGGATGTGAAAAAGGTGTTGTGTAATTTTGCAAGGAAGACAAGGTTGTGCAACAAAGATATCTATACCAACTAATTAATCACTTTGTAAGTTTGTAAATAAAAGTAGTTTTTTTTTGTTTAATAATAAAGTTAGCTATTTCTTCATATTAATATAATTCAAAAAGACGTATGTCCTATGGTCTATTACTCATAAACAAGGCTAGTACGAGTATCAGAGTAGCAATATGAAATTGGACTTACTTCTTATACGATTATATGCTATAACCCCATACCAAAAAAACAAAGGATGAAAGTTGAATTTAGGAATCATCATTTTGATCTAGGGTTACATGTTCTTCTTACATTTGCTATTGGGAGTGGGCATGGTTCCATGTCGACCTGAATGGGATTCAATGGCATGGTTCCTCACTGCTAGCTAGGATTAGCATGTGGAGTGGATGTTCCCGTAAAGCCTGCAGGAGAGGAGAGACTTCCGAGAATTTGATGTGAAAAATGTTATTGCATAGCATGTCAAAATTTCGCTCTAAGTCATGAAATTTATTCCAAAGCGTTGAATGGGGATCGCCACACTCTTCTAAAATATGGGAAACGAAGAATTTGTTCAACCACTATAGTTTGGTAAGTTCGTCGACCTTCATTTCTCTGGACCACGAAGAGTCTAGGTCGTAGAACCACTCCTTGAACTGAGCCTCCACCTATTCCTTGGGTATCTATTGTTATTTTCAGTTATTTTCTTGTCCATATCAGCAATCTTGCGCTTGATTTCCTCGGAGAACTCGAGATCAAAATTTGTAACAGCACAAATGACATCTTTATGAGCCCAAGTCATACACTAGGTGGTATGTTGTTGGGATGAGAGCTTAGAGCAGTAGAGGAGTACATACGAGGACTTAGATGTGGCTTGAAGAGGCACCCAAAGGGAGGATGACAAGCTTCATGACAGAGACACATAGGAGAACAAAGACAGTAAATGACCAGAGAGAACCCCCAGCGTAGTTGAACTGGAGTGGCGATGGGTGATAGACAGAGAGGGGCCAAATCTTAAGACCAAGAAAGGAGAGTTATAGACTGAAAAATATATATTTCCAAAGCGACATAGAGGATAATGCAGTAGAGAATCAGCAGGAATGTCAAAGGGTAAGATGAATGAGGGCACATCGAAGTGACGCAAAGGCCCAAGAGTGGAGACAAAGAAACAAAGATAGGCTAACACTCTCCCAGAGAATCGTTGGAAAGGAATCTCCATGGTTGGCATCCTTTTCAAAGAATTCAACAATAGGGAAGACTGGAAATGTTGCCATCCATTACATTTCAAAACTTAGAAACCAATTCACCACCATAACTAAGCCTATAAGAACCATAATGGAGGCAAATACGATCTCTTCCACATGAGAGAGGTCCATTATCAAGAATTAATGTCGCTACTCACAGAATAAATCACCCTGTACCTCCTTGTACACACCCAATAAGGGGAATGAAGGCAAGGGAACGTGCCACAGGCCTCCACCCTCCACATGAAAGAGGCATTCGTACCTACACCTAACACTCGATCCGTGGGGTTGTTGTTAAGCTTACTAAACTTTAGACAATCTAAGTGGAGTTGATCCACCTTCAAAGATGCTCAAGGCATCATGAGATCTCGACTGGCTGAGTTCACACCTTTGTTAGCAAGTCGATCGGCCAAACAATTGCCTTTCTTGTGGATGTGGGAAGGGGTGATGTTGCAATTTTGACAGATTAGATGATCCGAAATGATCTTTTAAATGACTTGGTTGAGTATTGTGCATGAGTTGATTTACCATTTAGAAATTAAAGAGAAGAAGAATGAGCTTTAATGAAACAATTTTGCAGCCACCATAAAGAATACAGAACATAAAATGAACATTAATAATAACAAACCATAACGCCAAATCTTGTTAACGGAGTTCAGCAAAGTTGCCTACGTCTCTGGGCTTGTCTTCAGTGGGGGAGGCTTTCTTATTAATCTTCAATGCTTCAAAAGTACATCAGAATTACATCAATTTGTTCTTTGACTGACACAACAATGTTCTTCTCTGTCTCAGTGACTCAACGCAACAGACAACACTGAAAAAGGTGGACTAGAACTCCTAGAAATGCCCTCCAAAGCTCAACTACTCTTCTAGCTTCCTTGCATAAAAATGGCTTACTCTCTACAACTTGGCATCATTTTATTGTTTTGAACTTCTTTTCCATGGCAAAAAGGCTGGATTTAAATAGAATTTGAGTTAGGGTTCACATCCGAACTTCCTCCCAAAATTTGGCCTCAATCTGGGCTCTAGATCCTCCAAAAATGGGAAAAAATCCATTAACAAAGGCCTAAATAATTACAAAAAATACAATTATATAATTAAAAACCCATTTTTTTGCCAAATTTGGGCACGCTCCCCTTTTCTCTGGGCTTCTGGTCATGTGGCCTTGCACTAGAGTGATAGACCCCTGGTCTTTAGCCCACGGTTCTGCGCCTTGGTCATGTGAGCGCTCATGTGGCAAAGTGCCACTCAAACAACATCGCACCCCCTAGTCCTCTACACCTGGTCACATGGAATGCCATGTGTCTAAGCCCCTTGTCGACAAGTAGCTCTCTCTGACCAGTGCTAATCCAACTATCTGCCATGTTGAAAACAAAATGAACAACGTTAGCATTGGTAACAAGTCCCGCCCGTTCTCCACCATGTCTCTCAGACTGTTGTTAAACCGTTGCTATGTTCGAAGTCAGGGGATCGATCCCCAGAAATCTCAACCAATATTTTGACCCAGGTCTACTTGGCCTTATCTGGGGTGCCACGTGGCACCCTGTGATTGGGCCATGTGTCCTCACTTGATTAGACCATACACAGTCAGTGCACAGTCACCTAATACATCAGTTGCACAGTCAGTCGCTCGATCAATGCCACATCACCCTACCATACTGCAACATGTCGAACCCAGATCCCACCATGTGTTTATCTGTCACTGGGCCACGTGGATCGTACCACCACGTGTCAGTTTCGTACAGTGCCACGTGTCAAATTTTTACCGGTCCAAATCACCACTGAAAATGCCAAATCTGACTACCACGTGGCACATCTTGGTGCTTTCACGTGTCATGCTAATGTCAGCATGACGTATTGCTTATGTCAGCAGTACATCCTTTGACTTTTAACTTTGACCTTTGACTTTTTGCATGTTTGGAGAAAACTTCAAAACGCGATTGCTTTTGCATACGAAGTCCATTTTTGAAAAAGAATATATTGTTGGAATTGGCACGACGAGCACTACGCGATGGTGTTGGTTTCATTTGAATCTGAAAACTTTGAATTTTTGGCCTTTTTTTATCCATTTGGATCAAACCTCCCCATTGAGACCTTTTGGTCCTCCAAAAGGATACGAACTAGACATCGAGTGCGAGATAGGCCTTCCCATTTGTCCTTTGTCTATCAAATGTGTCCTATGCACCTGTCGCATCATAATCAATTGCAAAACAACCATGATAATTGAACACATATTGTTAGTTATTTGCATTTGTTCACATCTTTCTGAACCCACTACCATCCATGTAGAAAACATTAACAACGATAACCATATCAGAAACATGATTGAAAATGAACCAACATGTTTGTTCTTCTTTACAGGTATGCACGACAAAAACTCATCTTGAAGCAAAGTATGGTTAGATATACATGCTATGACCATTTTACTTTATTGCTTAAGATCAACTACTTGATTTGGTACAATCATAGGTGTATTGCTTGCATAAGTTGCCTTCTTTAATTGTTCCATTGTTAGAAGAGATTGATTCCCTTTGATATGATGAGCATGCACAACATATTTTGTCCCTTATTTAGTTAAGTGATATTGATTTTTTTCCCTGAAGAAGATTGCTTTGTGATCATATAAATAAGGGCTACCCAAGACCATTCCACATGCTTCTAGAAGTACCACATCGCATATTACTTCATCTACAAACTTAGATGTAATGGCAAATTTTATGACACGTTGATTTGTTATGGCCAATTTGTGTTTTTTTCTCATTCAATTTAGTGAATAGGGTTTGTGACGTATCTTAGTTTTTAATCCCACTTGCTTAACCACTTCTTCTGAAATTAAGTTCGCTTGAGATCCATTATCTAACAAAATGTCCATATTGGTATGTTTCATAATGACCCTTATATGAAACAATTTATTTCTTGAATCATAACCATCATCAATTTTACTTGACAAACCAACTACTATGATTTTAGTCTCATCACCTGAATCTGACCCCAAGTATGTTGGTTGTGTTGCTACTACAACTTTTTGCCTCCCTTTCTTTTCTTTGAACCACTTTGGTCTCTTCTCTGGGTGCAATTTTCAGCAATGCTCATCATTATGCCCTTCTTTATTGCAATGCTTGCAAGAGAGATTCTCTTCCTTCACTGTAGTTGAGTTTTCTTTCTTCACGTTCCCTTTTCCTTTGCCTTCTTTCTTTAAAGATGATTCCCCTGATACACCAACTCCAGTTTTTCCTGCTTCAATATATGTCGCTTGAACAGAAACCTCATCAAGATTAGTAGGTCCAAACATAAACACAGTATTACGAATATGGGCAGGAAAACCTCCTATATACTTCATCAGAGTTTCTTGTGTATGTAATGGAATATTTAACATCAAAGCCATCTTACGAAATTCATCTGTGATTTCTTGCATCGATTGTTCTTTGATTAATTTAAGACTTTGCAATTCAATTAAAGCCTTCTCCTTATACCCCAAAGGATAGAACTGTTTTCTAAGTGCAAAAATAAAATCTTGCCATGATGGAAATACATTACCAATTTGATGAGTACCATGTTGAAACTTACTCTGCCACTAGATAAGTGTTGTTCCAGCAAGTCGAAGCGATGCCAATTTGATCTCGGTTGCCTCATCATTGATTTGTTGCACACTGCAATAAACATCCATTTGTCTAACCCAATTATCAATCTTCCCAGCATTGACTTCTCCATTATAAATTGGAAACTCTAATTTCACATCAAGTTTAAGTAATGGCATGTCAGGCTTATGTTTATGGGAATGAGAATGTTTTCTTGCAGAAGTAGGATTTGAAATTGTACTTGAAGAAGATGGAGATGAGGTGAAGGAGGAGGTTTTGGAGGGTCTTCTCCTTCTTCATTTTTGTCTTGCTTTGAATATTCCCCTTGAACAGGTCTCTTCCATTCCAATTAATCATCATACAATACATTTACCATCTCCGACATGGCAAAGAAAGTTCTTTGAAACTCTCTTTCGTTTTGAGAAATACCCTCTTCAGATGCCATCTTCTCACTTTGAGATGTCCTCTTTATTGATCCAATATCAGGATATCCTTCTACAAGATCTCCTTCACCACGGATTAAATTTTCCTTGGTAATCATGCATACTCAAAACAACCAAATGTCAACCTGCTCTAACACCACTTGATCTGAAATGATCTTTTAAATGACTTGGTTATGTATTTTGCATGAATTGATTTACCATTTAGAAATTAAAGAGAAGAAGAAGGAGATTTAATGAAAGAATTTTGTAGCCATCATAAAGAATACAGAGCATAAAATGAGCATTAATAACAAGAAACCATAACACCAAAACTTGTTAACGGAATTCAACAAAGTTGCCTACGTCTATGGGTCTGTCTTCAGTGGGGGAGGCTTTCTTATTAATATTCAATGCTTCAAAGTACATCATAATTACATAAATTTATTCTCTGACTGACACAACAATGTTCTTCTCTGTCTCAGGAACTCAACGCAACAGATGAAACCGAAAAGGGTGGAGTAGAACTCCCAGAAATGGCCTCCAAAGCTCAGCTACTCTCTTGGCTTCCTTGCATAAAAATGGCTTACTCTCTACAACTTGGCATCATTTTGTTGTTCTTAACTTGTTTTCCATGGAAAAAAAGGCTATATTTAAATAGAATTTGAGTTGGGGGTCACATCCCAACTTCCTCCCAAAATTTAGCCTCAATCTAGGCTCCAGATCCTCCAAAAATGGGTAAAATCCCATTAACACAGGCCTAAATAATTACAAAAAATCAAATTATATAGTTAAAGACCCATTGTTTTTCCATATTTGGGCACCCGCCCCTTTTCTCTGGGCTCCTATTCATATGGTTGGCCATGTGGCCACGCACTAGAGTGTTAGACCCCCAGTCTTCACCTCATGGTTCCATGCCTTGGTCTAGTGGCTTGGTCTTGTGAGTGCCCATGTGGTCGAGCGCTAGTCAAACGACACTGCACCCCCTAGTCCTATGCACCTAGTCACATGGAAGGCCATGTGTCTGGGCCCCTCGTCGACAGGTAGCCCCCGTCGATCAGCGCTACCCCAACCGTCTGCCACATTGAAAACAAAATGAACAATGTTGGTGTTGGTGACAAGTCCGCCCATCCGCCACCGTGTCTATCGTACTGTTGTTAAATCATTGCTATGTCGAAGGTTGAGGGATCAATCCCTGGAAATCTCTACCAATATTTTGACCCAGGTCTACTTGGCCTTATCTGGGGTGCCACATGGCACCCTATGATTGGGCCACGTGTCCTCACCCAATTATATCGTACACATAGTCAACGCACAGTCACCCAATATGTCAGTTGCAGATTCAGTCGCTCGGTTAGCACCACATCACTCTTTCGTACTACCACATGTCTGATATAGATCTTGCCACATTTCTATTTGTCACTGGGCCACGTGGACCGTACTGCCACATGTTAGTTTTGTACAGTGCCATGTGTCAAATTTTTACCAGTCCAAATCACCCTTGAAAATGCCAAATCTGACTACCAAGTGGCACATCCTGGTGTTTCCACGTGTCATGCTGGCGTCAACAGTATGTCCTTTGATTGTTGACTTTGACCTTTGACTTTTTGCCTGTTTGGAGAAAAATTCAAAACGTGATATCTTTCGCATACAGAGTCCATTTTCGAAAAAGAATATGCTATCGGAATCAACAGGACGAGAACTAGGCTATGGCATTGGTTTCATCTGAATCCAAGAACTTTGAATTTTTGGCCCTTTTGGATCCATTTGGATCATAGCTCCCCACTGAGACCTTTTGGTCCTCCAAAAGGATATTAACGAAACATCAAGTGCGGGATAGGCCTCCCCACTTGTCCTTTGTCTATCAAATATTTCTTGTGCACCTGTCGCATCATAATCAATTGCAAAACAACCATGATAATTGAACACATTTTGTTAGCCATTTTCATTTGTTCACATCTTTCTAAACCCACTACCATCCATGTATAAAACATTAGCAGTGATAACCATATCATAAACATGATTGAAAATGAACCAACATGTTTTTTCTACTTTACAGGTATGCACGACAAAAACTCATCTTGAAGCAAAGTATGGATAGATCTATGTGCTATGACCATTTTACTTTCTTGCTTAAGATCAACTACTTCATTTGGTACAATCATAGGTGTATTTCTTGCATAAGTTTCCTTCTTTAATTGTTCCATTGTTAGAAGAGATTGATTCCCTTTGATATGATGAACATGCACAACATGTTTTGTCCCTTCTTTAGTTAAGTGATATTGATTTTGTTCCCTGAAGAAGATTGTTTTGTGATCATATAAATAAGGTATACCCAAGACCATTCCACATGCTTCTAGCGGTACCGCATCACATATTACTTCATCCATAAACTTAGATGTAATTGCAAACTTTATGACACATTGCTTTGTTATGGGCAATTTGTGATTTTTGTTTATCCAATTTAGTAAATGGGGTTTGTGATGTATCTTAGTTTTTAATCCCAATTGCTTAACCACTTATCTGAAATTAAGTTAGCTTGAGATCCGTTATCTAACAAAGTGTCGATCTTGGTATGTTTCATAATGACCCTTATATGAAACAATTTACTTCTTGAATCATAACCATCACCAATTTTACCTGACAAACCAATTGTTGTGATTTTAGGGTCATCACCTGAATATGACCCCAAGTCTATTGGTTGTGTTGTTGCTGCAACTTTTTTCCTCCCTTTCTTTTCTTTAAGCCACTTCGGTCTCTTCTCTAGGTGCATTTTCCAACAATGCTCATCATTGTGCCCTTCCTTCTTAGAATGCTTGCAAGAGAGCTTATCTTCCTTCACTATAGTTGAGTTTTTTTTCTTCACATTCCCTTTTCCTTTGCGTTCTTTCTTTGAAGATGATTCCCCTGATACACCAACTCCGGTTTTTCCTGCTTCAATATATGTCTCTTGAACAGAAACCTCATAAATATTAGTAGGTCCAAACATAAACACAGTATTACAAATATGTGCAGGAAAACCTCCTATATACTTCATCATAGTTTCTTGTGTATGTAATGGAATATATAACATCAAATCCATCTTACGAAATTCATCTGTGTATTCTTGAACCGATTGTTCTTTTCTTAATTTAAGACTTTTCCATTCAATTAAATCCTTCTCCTTATACCCCAAAGGATAGAACTGTTTTCTAAGTGCAAAAATAAAATCTTTCCATGATGGAAATACATTACCAATTTGATGAGTACCATGTTGCAACTTACTCTGCCACCAGATAAGTGTTGTTCCAGCAAGACGAAGTGATGCCAATTTGATCTTGGTTGCCTCATCATTGATTTTTTACACATTACAATATACCTCCATCTGTCTGACCCAGTTATCAAGCTTCTCAGCATTGACTTCTCCATTATACATGGGCAACTCAAATTTCATATCAATTTTAACTAGTGCCATGTCAGGCTTATGTTTATGGTAATGAGAATGTTTTCTTGCGGAATTAGGATTTTGAACTTGTACTTGAAGAAGAAGAAGAAGAAGAAGATGGAGATGAAGGAGGCGAAGGAGGAGGTGAAGGAGGGTCTTCTCCTTCTTCACTTTTGTCTTGCTTTGAATATTTGAACAGGTCTCTTCCATTCCAAGTAATCATCATACAATACTTTTACCATCTCCGACATGGCAAAGAAAGTTCTTTGAAACTCTCTTTCATTTTGAGAAAGTCCTTCTTCAAATGCCATCTTCTCACTTTGAGATGTCCTCTTTCTTGATCCAATATCAGGATCTCCTTCTACAAGATCTCCTTCCCCGCAACTTAACTTTTCCCTAGTAATCATGAGTACTCAAAACAACCAAATGTCAACTTTCTATGATACCACTTGATCTGAAATGATATTTTAAATGACTTGGTTAAGTATTTTTCATGAGTTGATTTACCATTTAGAAATTAAAGAGAAGAATAAGGAGCTTTAATGAAATAATGTTGCATCCATCATAAAGAATACGAAATATAAAATGAGCATTAAGAACGGGAAACCATAATGCCAAAACTTGTTAACAGAGTTTGGCAAAGTTGCCTACCTCCCTGGGCCTGTCTTCAGTGGGGGAGGCTTTCTTATTAATATTCAGTGCTTCAAAAGTACATCAGAATTACATCAATTTGTTCTCTGACTGACACAACAATGTTCTGATTTGTCTCGGGAACTCAACACAACAGACGGAACTAAAAAACATGGAGCAAAACTCCCAGAAATGGCCTTCAATGCTCAGCTACTCTTTTGGCTTCCCTGCATAAAAATGGCTTACTCTCTACAACTTAGCATCATTATGTTGTTCTGAACTTATTTTCCATGGAAAAAAGGATGGATTTAAATAGAGTTTGAGTTGGGGCTCACATCCCAACTTCCTCCCAAAATTTGGCCTCAATATAGGCTCCAGATCCTACAAAAATGGGCAAAATCCCATTAACACAAGCCTAAATAATTACAAAAAATCCAATTGTATAGTTAAAAACCCATTTTTTTTCAAATTTGGGTGTGCGCCCCTTTTCTCCGGGTTCCTGGTCATATGGTTGGCCATGTAGAGTGCTAGACCCTCGATCTCCATCCCACGATTTTGCATCTTCGTCTAGCGCCTTGGTCATGTGAGCGCCAATGTGGTCGAGTGCCAGTCAAACGACACCGCCCCCCTGGTCCTCTGCACCTCATCACATGGAAGAACATTTGTTTGGGCCCCTCATCAACAAGTATCCCCCGCTGACTGGTGCTACCCCAACTGTATGCCACGTTGAAAACAAAATGAACAACGTTGGTGTTGGTAACAAGTCCCACCCGTCTTCCACCGTGTTTATCGGACTGTTGTTAAACCATTGCTATGTCGGAGGTCAAGGGATCGATCCCCCAAAATATCAACCAATATTTTGATCCAAGTCTACTTGGCCTTATCCGTGGCAACATGTGGCACCCTGTGATTGGGCCACGTGTCCTCACCCGATTATACCGTACACATAGTCAACTCATAGTCCCTCAATACGTCATCTACACAGTCAGCCGCTCAGTTAGCGCCACATCACCCTGCCATACTTCCACATGTCTAAACCAAATCCTTCCACGTCATTTCCACGTGTCTATCTGTCACTGGGCCACATGGACCGTATTACCACGTGTCACTTCTGTACAATGCCATGTGTTGGAGCCGCCTTTGTTTTTTAGCCCGCCTTGAATTTCATGTCTTAATGCTCGAAATCGAAAGATGGTTTTCGTATTTTCCTTCTGTGGTTTCAAAATCTCTGAAGTCTTATCACGCGAGCGGCGATAGTTATCATACTCTCAAGGCGAGTTCTACTTTTCGTCAAATATTTTTCCCCCTTTGTTTTGCCTCGGGATTTCGTATGTCAGATGCTATAGATCACATAGTTCACAAGTCCTGAACAACGAAACGGTGAAATCGTTTTAAAATTTTACCCAGGTCAGTAATGAGAGTAAAATTTTCCTAAATTATGGTTAAGCATCATCGGGGTTTTGTGTCTCAGCGTTTACTAAATCCAAAAGTCTTACTGTCGTAACCTCGATAGCCGAAACCATGAATTTCTTGTTTTAGTAACCCGCGTCAAGGTTAAAGGTAAAAGCTTAGCTGTGGTTAAGTTCTATCGAAAATTCACAACTCAATATATTTTCTTTTAAAAATCTACACTGTCAAAGCCCCGAGTCGCGAAGTCGCGATAAAGATATGAACATAATTAATTAAACACTTAATCTGATTTTATCCTCCCTTTTAATTCAAACATATCATCGCGATCTTGCGGTTTCGCAACTCGGCATACAAACTTCCCGAAAGCTATACCTTCGAAGCTTCGAGTTGCGAAATTGCGATATAAATAATCACGTAATTAATTAAGCGCCTAATCACAATTATGTTTTTATTAACCAAAGTCAATCATCGCAATTTCGGGTGTTAGAGGTTCAAAGGGTTAAAGCAAAAATTCCCGATGCAACGAGTACCGAAAGATTAATTAACTTTGGTAAAACCTGATTAATTGAGCTAAGCCAGTATTTCTCATGATTTGATGCATGCATAGTTTACGAGGCAGTCTTAATTCTTCCTTACACCAACTGAAATTTCGAACCGCCAAAATTTATGGCATTAATTAGAAACAAGGCGAATCGACAAGTAAAGATTGGGTTTTTATTGCTAAATTTATATTTAAGCATGATTTGACCGATCTGTTCTTAAAAAGTACCGATTTTTCGAATATATAGAGTTGTTATTCGTTATAACAAATTCATTTCTATATTACGCAGAGCACACTTTTCTCAGCGAACTAATTTCTGTATGTATACATATTTTTATCGCAGAAGAGCTAAAGCAGGATCTCCCGTCATGGCCTCGCGAAAAGCGTCTAAAGCCAACGTTGAGGTTTCGGGACAAGGTTCAGACAGCGTCGCTGATACTTCACCTCGAAGTGTCGACTCTGTCCAGAACTGGTCGTTTGTTTCTGATGTTCTACAGGCCGAATTAGTGGATTATTCTGATGATTCCAGTGACAATGAAAAATATGATATAACCACCAAATATAAGATCGTCGTCCAATCTGAAATGCATAAAGTAGCGGCCAAGCCACGACTTCTCCCTTACTATGATATGGTCCGGTGGGCATTAGACCATGTAGACATACCAACCAGAACCATCATCAACGAGCAGAAGGTCACCATCGGGACTTTCAGACCCGAACAACTGCAGGCTATGTACAAGTTTCCTACCGTGTCGGACCTTACATACGATGTCGAATTCTTGGAGAAGTTCAAACAGAAGGAATGTGTGCAATATGACAAGACTATGTCCAGCTTAATCAGATATTGGGTTTCACACCCTGCGAAGTTCAGGGCAGACAGTAATGGTATATATTCAATAGCTTCCTTGGAACCACAGTTCAAGTATATAGTTATGATGACCTGCAGATTATACGGGAGAGAGGACACCTCACATTTCTTTCTTCAATGGGTGCCTCTAATACATCAAGTCGTCGAAGGTTGTTCCTTCGACTGGGTGAAAATGTTGTCTGATAGCTTGACCAGTCGAGTTACAGAGTATCGGGTGTAGAAAGAGAGCGGAAAGATTGCTTCATTTTTTATGTCCGCATACATTATGGATGCCGTGTGTTTTCTAACACCCTTTCCCTTAATGAGCTGGAGTTGGACTCCATCAGAGGCCGAGCCCATCCACATCTATCATTCAAAATTGTGGGAAAACAAAGCGGCATATTTCGTATATGAAATCTTTAACTGGGTAATGGTACCGCTGCATGTCACTATTTTCGACCACCCGCCACCCAGGATCTCGGATAGTATAGTGATGAATTTGAGCAGTATAGCTGACTTGTATGTAGAAGCCAAATTCTCATATCTTAGAGTTTTCGGGGCTTCTATTCCCCTGCATGCATTACCATTATTCATACCCGACAAGCTGGCTTGTCGTGAGGTTGCTAGACAAACAGTAATCGGTGGCATAAGCAAGGAGCTTAAGGGATATTCAAAGAAGGTATGGCCACCTTTTCCTTTTCATTTAAATTCGTATTCTTTGTTAGATTTCGGGCATACTAAAGCTGAGGCAGCAGCCCTGGAAGACCTAAAATTGGTTCTTATTGAATTCAAGAAGCACGATCCGCAAAGGGTCGTAAGTAATCATTTGGCCAGTTGCGGACTCAAGAGGTTCAAACACGCAAATTCGCCCTCGGATGACATTTTCCAAGGTGCAAGATATTATGCCGAGATTTTAGCTTGGATACAAACCCTGGCACCTAAAGAGAGGGTCGATGTTATGAAATTCCAAGAACATCAACACAGTTGTCTTCCCGCAGTATTGAGGGGTGAGAATCCGAGTACAGCGGAAGTGAAACAAAAAGATGTCGAAGGCTCCAAAGATGCGACACCCAGTCAAGAAAAACACTAGGACGGGGAAGAGCAAACTAAGAGTCCGAAAGCAGAGATAAAGACTCCCGACCCGCCGAAAAAGCAGACTCCGGTTACTACTCTGGGGCAACCAACTAAGAAAATCGGAGATCCCATCGCATCCATTACTCCCTTGTAGTCATCTCAGGAAAACATTGACGCAGGGTGGATTTTAAATGAAGAATTGAGACCTATAAGGATGGAAGAGCTCCCTCCAAATGAGTTCTTCTTTGATAAGAAGAGAAAGGTTGTGGTAAAGAGAGAATTCTATCAGGAAGGGGAATCGACAGCCAAGAAATACAAAGTATTGACTGATGGGAAAGATAAGAAGAATGAACAGTTTGCGACAAAAATAGCCGGGACATTAGGGGCATATGCCACAACGAATCAATTTTCAGTCGGTGTTTTGAAAAACCAGCTGAAACGAAAAAATCGCCTCATCAAAACCCTAGAAGCCAGACTAGCCACAGAAGAGGAGGCTGCCAAGGACCAGGCGAGTGTAGGGATAGAACAAGCAAGGTTGGCCAATAAAAGTGAGATAGAGTTTCTCAAGACTAAGCTCGAACAAGCAGAACTGGTGGTTCGGAATGGTCAGATACAAGCGGGCCAGCAAAAAGACTTGATCGAACAGCTACAGGCTAGAGTGGAAATCGCAAAAAGTAAAGTTATAAATATCAGGATGTTCTAGTCCCAGGCGATGGAGATTCGGAGCAGAGTTTCTGCGGCCCAGCAAAATTTACTCGCCAAGGTAGAGGTGATTCGGGACAACTGCTTACTTGTTAATCAAGTTTTGGGAAATTTATCTGTCAGAGAAAGAGAAGCTGGAGCAACTCGGGTCACTTTTCAAGAGGCTGTAATAGCTACAAACAACAGGGAATCAGGAAGTACTCCCAGGTTTTCCATTTCGGAGCAGACCAGAGGAAATATTTTATTAAAAGAATGGGAGCACAGTATCTTAGAAAGTAAGCTGGAAGCCAAGAGGGTAACAAAATCCTTAGAAGAGGCTTTGGGCTCTATAGATGGTAATATGTTAGGCATTGATAGCGAAGGTAATGCTAAGGCATTGAGTCAAATGAATCTAGCGAAAATCTCACTTGATTTGAATGAAAAAAAAGAAAGAGATTTGGCCGAGATCTCACAAGTAACTATGGCAGGCATAGTTCAAATAGATAAATGCATGATTAAACCAAGTGTACAATTGTGTGCTATCGACATCATAGATAGACAGATGGAAGAAAGGTTACCGCAATTAGCTCGAGATTGTTATTATTTTGAAGCCAATTGTCAAGCAGAACCGTCAAGACTGATATCTTGGCTGGTGGAAAGGTGTGTCACTTGTACCGAGCATGCGCGAGGACAAGCTTCTGGCACCAAATAAAGACAGAGATGAAGAAATGGAACAATTGCTCTCCTCCTTATCATAACTGAAAATTTTGCAATGATTGAGATTCCATCTTATGTAAAACTGTATAAATATACCATAGAAAGAAAGAAAAAAGGTTGGACCTTTTTGTGTCGATTGTAATAGAGGTTTTCCATTTTGAGAGTTAATATAAAGCAAATCCGAAGATTCTCAATTCCGTCACGACTGTGTTATGAGTTTGTTTTCTTGTATCTTGTTATTTCATTTCATTTCATATTTGTATCTGATGAATGCTTCGCTATAATTTAGTACAACCTCTACTATTGTGAATGAATTTTGGTTTTCTATATTGTTTACTGTTCTTCCTCTGTACCAGCTATTAGCGGGTATAAGACCGGTCAACATTTCAAGAATTCTACATATATCTTATGCTTCATCGGGTTATTTCTTTACATTTTTCTTCTTATGTTTATACGTGAGATTCTCCCTTGATAGGAGCCTTACTCGACATACAGCTTAATGTTTTCTCCCACCTCATACATTTTTATTAAAATATAACTCAGTTACAGGAAAGGGCCTTTGGTTTGCACCCTTTTTTTTCACTCCTGAAACTGTAAACTCTCTTTTATACGACTGAAATTGAGATAACACTTAAATTACCCCTGAGTATTTCTTATCTTTTTGTTCCTCCATGACTGTCCCTGTAATAAGACAGCCTAATATTGAACCCGAACTATCAAATCAAACACATATTGCCTTAAACCTTTTTGATAATATTCTTAAAACAGCCACTACCCGGGTTGAACTCGAACGTTCATGGGCAGCGATTGAATGGGATATAAACATCCAGGAACAGGTGGAAGCTAGACAACGCCAACACATAAATCATCCCTAGTTTCCCTTGCCGAAGGTTGACGTTTCTTCCTTCTCTACCCTTTACTCACTTTCGGATGCCTAGACACTGTACTTCTAAGCCTTAAGTACAGACTCTGGAACAACACCATGTGTCAAATTTTTACTAGTCCAAATCACCCTTGAAAATGCCAAATATGACTGCCACGTGGCAGGTCTTAGTGTTGCCACATGTCATGTTGACATCAACATGACATACTGCTAACGTCAACAGTATGACCTTTGACTGTTGACTATGACCTTTGACATTTTGCTTGTTTGGAGAAAACTTCAGAACGTGATAACTTTCTCATACGGAGTCCATTTTTGAAAAAGAATATACTGTCGGAATCAACACGACGAACACTATGCGGTGGCACTAGTTCTTTATGAATCTGATAAATTTGAATTTTTGGCCTTTTTGGATCCATTTGGATCATCAGAGAAGAGGCTTACATAAAGAGGGAGGTTAATCTCTAATTTTGGGACACCTTGTCAGGATCAGATCCACAGAGGAGCATGGTGAGAGCATAGATAATGATGGAAGACTCACACTCCACAATTAGATTTTGAAAGTTAAGTTCCTTGGCAAGCAATGGGCCTTTAAGCAACCCATCTAATTCTGGCATTGTTGGTGCTTTGACCTCGGTAGATGGAAAATACATATAGAATAGTTCTAGTGTGAACTCTAAAGACTCCCCCAGCTCATGTAGTGCTTGGGTTGCCCCTCGTAACCCCATCAAAATTTAGTTTGATAGCTCATGTGGGGGGTTTTGACCATGAATCTGGTGAAGGATTGACTTTTTGGTAAGCCTTGAGTAGAGTCATAGGGTTGGGCTTGAGTTTCCATTTCTAAATAATAATTTTTTCACTGCCCTGTGGAATGCTTGTATTCATTGGCTAGGGAGAGGCATCGAGATATTCCCAGATCGAGGCTTGAATAGTGAGACAGCTAGAGTTTATGTCTCTATGTTATTGTTTGAAGATCCAACAATTGCATTCCTTCCAGATTATCCATAGAAGGTGCCCTGGAAAGATACGCCAAGCTTTATTGAGAATGGGTTTGTTGGAGGGGGTTTTCCTTAAGTTGTCTAGAGTTTGATGGACGTTGTTCCTCGCTATGTCATATTATTGAAAGATCATGGCTCCTTTTTCCTAGATATTGTTGGAAACTTTGCATCTATTGAATAGATGCTCAATTTTGTGTGTGTGTTGTTTGCACATAAAGCACATGGAAGGGCCCTCAAAACCTATGATGGTTAAACAATCTCTAGTGAGGGTATTCTTATGAGCAAGAAGCTAGAGGAAGGAAGATATTTTTGTCCATAGCTCAAAATTCCAAACACTTATCCAAATGGTTTAAGAATTGAAAGTGTTATGATTAGCCTCCCAAAAATAGGCATGTTTGATGTTGAAGTTTCCACACCCCCAGGATCCCCAACGCAAGATATCTTGGCCTTCAAAGTGATTAATTTTCCTTTCCTTAAGAAGGGAATCCAATAGGTTTGTGTCTTCTGGAGCAAGTTGTTGGGGCTTGTTAGGGGCACAAATCCAGCTTTTGTAGGATCCCAATCCCATTGCAGTAGAGTGACTCCAATGTTGGTGAACTATGAACCATCCCATGGATTGGATTTTGTCTATGGCTTGGTGAACAAGGAGGTGAGCATCAAGTTTATGTTCTTGTTTCCATGCATCCTCTCAGAAAAAGGCTTGTTCTCCTGATTTGTTTCCCAAAAGGCATGATTATGAACAAGTTCTCTGTTGGCACATGCATTGTTCCAAATGAGAGAGTCGGAGATGGTTGCATTAAGTCCAATGAGATCTTCCTCATTAGTGTTGTTGGCATACTTAGCTTTCCATATTTTACTCAAAATATTTCCTTGATTTTAAATCCAATGCCACCAAGTTTTGGCAGAAAACGATTTAGATGTGATCAAAGGATATTTGAAGCCAAGGCCTCCAATGTGTTTGGGCAGACAAATGGTGTCCCATGCTACAAGATCCCACTTGCGATCTTTGTTGGGCCCCCCCAAAAGAAAGGCCCGCTGAAAGGAGCAAACGGTTTTGAGGATTTTGGGAGGAGCACCCAAAATAGAGAAGAGATACAGGGGCTTATACTCAAGTTTGGAGAGAAGGTCCACCCAAAATGTAACATCCTCACTATAATCCCCAGTTTAATTAATGCTTAATGTAGATATAATGTATGGCTATGGCCAAGTGATGTATATGTAAATTGTATTTCTAAATTTTAATAATAATGTGTGATGTCACTTATTGGGGGACATGAACAGAGATGGAGGTTGATTAATCCACAAGAGAGGAGAGAGTACAAGAGTGTAATGTTCCCAACCAAATCTGATGTAAATATCATATTAATGTGGTTGAGAAATTTTGTCAAACACTTGGTATACAAGCTCTCAACTCTCTTGAAATCACTTCAATACTTGTTGTCCCCACTTATCTCAAGTTTAAGGGTTCAATATTATGTCAAACACATAATGTGAAACACCTAATCCCTTCCCAATGAGTGGTTGTTCTGAATTTATGCTTGATGTTATGTTTATTTGCTACTCCCTGGTTGAAGTGTTTTCTCAAACACTTTGCATACATATGGTTGTATCTTTCATCATTGGTTTTGTTTCTTATGTATGGTGGTTTTGGGGCATGAAATGACATGTAAATTACACAAAAAATGCATAGGAAACAATACTAAGAAACGCCAATACACAATGAAGCCAAAATAACTCAGATCTGGTTTTATTATTTAATTTGATAACCTCAATACATGGGTGAACAGATATGATGTAAATCTGATACAAAATTATATGGTTGATGTAGAAGGCTCCAAACACTAAAAATATGAAACAAACCAACTCTAGAAACCCTCCAAAGGGTACCCACAATAGATCTCCTCCAAGAATTCAATCTACCACATGATAACCAAGCTACCAAGTGCCAATAATTCACCCTGCTCTAATAATTTCGCCTAGTCACTAATCAATCTATTTTCTTAAGGGATGGAACTCAAACCCTTCTCCAAAATTCGCCCAAGGTGAGTACACTTCGGCCCCAAAAGCTAAATGCTCAACCCAACTCCAGAAATGAAGATCTTGACTTTTGAATATGGTCCCTCAAGCAATAATTCGCCCAGCTATGAAAATAAATAAATATGGAGCATGAAAACCCCAATAATGCCAAGAATATGTAACCACGGGGATGGAAAATGTTTGTGGTACAATATCTCTACCAGATCCAAATAACTGAATACAAATCGAATTGTTTTCTCCTTCACAATGTGCCCTCTCTGCATAAAACCTCCAAATCTACACTATGACTCTTCTTTCACTCTAAAAACAAAACTTGTGGTTGAATAGAACTGAACTAGAATGGTGAGGGAGGAATATTTCACCTCCTTGGCCAACCTTGGATCAGGAAAGTTGGAATCTTTCACCACCGAGTTGATCTCTAGGGTTTGTTCAGTAAAAACCCTCAAAACCCCCAAGTATCATGGGCTCTCTAGCAAGAAGCCATACATCAAAATGATAATCAACATAATGAGAGAATACCTAGCTCTCTTTTATCCCCCCTATTCACCTTTTCCCTCCAAGTGACTGTTACTTTATTTTTATTATTCTTTAATTAAATCACTTTATTAATTAATTGGCCTTTTTCCTCTTAAAAGTGATTTATTCATACCTATGGCTTCTCCAACCACTGAAACTCACTTATCATCATCTAATCATGTAGTTCTCTTCCTCCCGATTCTAATGAGCTATTACACTACGAGGTTTCTCCAAGTATTATGCCCAAAATTACCTTCTTAGTGAAATTAATTAAAATATGACCCATAATAACTCAAAATTACGGAAATGGTCGGAATGCAACAAAACCAAATCCAAGTTGCGTGGAATGGATCCTGATGATGAAATATGATGAACGATGCAAGTCAGGCCCAATAAAACCCCTCAATATCTCTTGAACGCGCTATCACCCCCATCTGGCTACTCTAGTAAGCATAACACTTTGTAACATAATAATGTCCAAAGATGGGGACATTACAGTCCTCCTTGCTAGAATATTGCTTGTCCTTGAGAAATAACTGAATCAATCTGTATGTGATACCAGGATCCCATATCCACCTGTGTGATTTGTAGTAAGCTCTCCTCAAGACATAGCCCGTCCGAGTGCTCACCATAAATTATACCCAAATTCTTTTAATGAGTATAATGATCATGTGCACTCAACCCTCGGTCAACTCCCCACACAACCACTCTACTCGGATCTCGACCCCATCAAACTATGGACTACCAATAACTCCAATCCCAGGATCCCATATCAAGATGTGAACTGCAGTGCCCTGTGAAGTATAGTCCTATAAGATACCAACACCATGAATCTCATGGAGACCCCCAACCCACAGAACAAGTAGATACAATATCCATCCATCAAGGAGACTCTGACATAAACCCATCTCCCAACTATTGTCTCTGGCAGAATCCAAACCCTCTGCCAACCAAGAAGATGATTTGTTGATATATTTGATCCTCAACCAAGGAGATCCATCCTGCCACAAAGCATACTCATCTTGACTTGCTCTCAAATTCCCCAAACAATGGAAGGAATCAATCATGCAAGTCTCTGAAACCCTCACGCACTCTAGAAGAGCACCAAATCCGGCATCACATAATTCTGAAGGTGCCATAACAAGTATCTCAATACCCACAAAAATGTAAACCTTTGGCCAAAGTATGTTGATAGTCATGTTGTCATGTCCATAATCACTAAACTCAGCCTCCCTACCAATCCACACTACTGTCTGCGGTGTCTCATTCTCCAACAATATCTCTATGATGTCAACCCTACTATATCTCTCTAGTGTCCTAGGGTCGAGAGAAGCTATCATACTCTCCCAACTCGACATTGAAACAAGGGTGTCTACGGAGTCATGCCCTGACTCGTGATGTTGACATACCAAACATACCCCCATGTGTCTCATGACATCATCATCGAGATTCCCCAAGGGGAATCTCTCTTTGTCCTGCTGAGGAGTCCTGAAATGGTCAGGTCGTCCAATCATAGGTACATCATGTTCGATCCTCAAGATCCCTGACATTTCCTGATGCGACCATACCTCCTTCCAATTGATCTCATAGATCTTATCAGAAGCATATGTCCATCTTTTCTCCCAGTCCTCATCCTCCTGAGACTTTGAACCTATATCCATCTTTGTAACATACTTTGTCCCATGGTTGAGGATGCTCTCCATCACGCCCCAAACCTCATATGATTGTCTCGGATGAACCACCCCTATCCTATTGTATATAATCAAGTCACTCCTATCAGGTGGTCTCTACCTACCAACTCTCCACATCCCTTGCCACTGTCTATCTCCCCCTATGTTGTTGTCTATGATGAAAGTATCGATAAAGGCTAACAGAAATAACGACAATTGTATGTAGGACTGGAAAGTATCATAGACTTTGGTCAATCCCAAGAATTTGACCAAAAGCTCATCCACTGGCACCCATGGTGAATAATCGCCTATGCTCATCACTAAACTCCAACCATCGGGTACAATAGTTGGTAACTCCATAGACTTTTGGTCAATCACTCTCCCTCCATCATCACTCATATCATTGTTGTTACTGTGAAGGTGATCATCCAGAACTATGTACTATTGTAAGGGAGAGGAATCTCCACGCTCCCCTAAGTATGTCTCCTCCCTACAATCTAATGTGTCCCCTTGAATCCCATTGTACACCTCTGCAGGCCTCTGTGAACTAACTCTCATCATCATCTGCCCCTGTATACTCATGCAAACCTTTGTATCCTCCTGCATCATCATGTATCCAAGGTGTACTACTGGGTCAACCTCTATATGGATGTCACACAATCCTGAAACACCAATGAAAGTGTCCTCATAACTGCCCTTGGCTCTAGAATCTCCAGGTGTATGTGTAATATCAATTGTCTCAAAACCCCTCATGAATCATGGTCCCTGTGACACATAGATATTCTCCAACGTCTCATGCTCACATCTCTCCATATCCATCAGTGATCCTAGGTGTCCCTCACACACCTCCATCAATTGGTGCTCCTCTACCAACCCACCAACATCCTTTGGCGAAGTAGCTAAAGTATACATTTGGATCTTTGTTGAGATAGATGTAGTGGATCCCCAACTGGTCTCATCAAGGATCTCCTCTAATATGGACCTTGATTCCTGAAGGGTTGTATGTGTGCCTTCCAAGAATCCTCATGTGCTCTCCAAATCATGAGTGATTCGGTCCACCTCAATCTCCTTCTCCCTCAGTGCTCTATGATACATCTCACCAACCTCCAATAGGTAATCTCTATCCAACAACCATTGTTGGTAGTCGGCCCTCATCACAATCACTCTCTCCCCGAGTGTATGGAATTCATCAATGGAAAGCCCCCCATCTGAACTATCATGTGCCATCGATGTCGTCCAACAATAACTTGCCACCAATGTGTGTGTATCATCAATGCATCTAGTGGCTGTCATGATCATGTCCTCACCGACTCTCAACTTTCCTTTCAAGTGTTGTGACTCTGGATCACAATTCTACTGAGGTGCTACCTCATGGCTCTCACTGCTAGTGTCAACAATGGAATACCCAACAACACACTCCTAAAAAGATAAGGCACTGAAATGCTCATTGTCCATTGTGCTACTGAGTCCTTCTGTATACCATTGCACACCATCATCAATTGTTATCCCCATATGAATTGCATTGTATCATGTATGAGCAGTTGTATCCTCATGTGCGCTCACTCTACTAATTCCAATTGCATCTGGATCCCATACAAATGTGTCCAGACATGAGATATGGTCATACCGAACAATAAGGAGTGTATCATCATCACTGTAAACCGGTCCTGCAAGTAAGTATTCCAACAATTTGTTGGTCTCCACCCCCTGATCTAATAATAGACTCCCGAAAAGAGGTGACTCACTCTCCTCATATTGATAGGTATGCCTATAGTCAAATGTCTCCAAGCCATGCCTCTCCTCCTAGTTCTATAGATCCATATGTCCCTTATGTTCAAATGCTACACAAGGCTCCTCAACCACCTCCAGAGTGCTATTGATATCCTCTTGTGCCATGTCTATCATAAATGTCTGAGAAGGTAAGGATTGTGTCACGCTCGACTCCCTGGGAGGAAAATTATTCCCCACGCATGACCTCATACCAAGTGATAACACATCTGAATCCTCACATGTGTCACCACTATGATGAAGTGTTGAGTCCTCAAGACTATCTGATAGGACTGCTAAAGCACGTGTGTTATCATCTTGTCCATCCAATTGTCCCTTAGATGTGCAAGACTCACTAGCCTCATCAGACTACTCTAAATAGGCATCTATGGTTGCATCCTCATGCATCTCCTCATCCTCATTGTCGTAGTGCACCTCAACAATGTGCACCTTCCCTTTACCCCTGCATCTGTGATCTGGCTTCCAAGGCTCTTTGCAACTATAGCAAAGTTCCCTGCTCCTAATGGGTGTAGTCTCAATCTTTGATTCCTTCCATCTACTAGCTAGTAGTGATGTATCTACCTCTTTATCTTCTTTGGCTATGTTTTCTTTTGCTATGTTGAACCAATAATTGATTTCTTCCATCATTTTGACCCATTGTGTAACCTCATCTTTGCTCCACCTAAGATTTTTGATGGATACAAACTGTTGGAATGTCACGTGAGCCCTGAATGTCTCACTAAGGGCTTGATATTTCTCATTACAATATATGATCTCTTTTGCAAAATCCGCAAAACACATCTCTCATCTAGATCATCAATGTATATAATCACGGGTTGGCGAAGAAAATTCACTCTGATACCACTGTAATGTTCCAAACCAAATCTAATGTAAATATCAGATTAATGTGGTTGAGAAATTTTGTCAAACACTTGGTGTACAAACCCTCAAATCTCATGAAATCACTTCAATACTTGTTGTCCCACTTATCTCAAGTTTAAGGGTTCAATATTATGTCAAACACATCATATGTAACACCTAATCCGTTCCCAATGAGTGGTTGTTTTGAATTTATGCTTCTTGTTATGTTTATTTGCAGCTCGTTGGTTGAAGCGTTTTGTCAAACACTTTGCATACATATGGTTGTAGCTTTCATCATTGGTTTTGTTCCTTATGTATGGTGGTTTTGGGGCATGAAATGACATGTAAATTACACAAGAAATGCATAGGAAACAATACTAAGAAACTCCAATACACAATGAAGCCAAAATAACTCAGATCTGATTTTATTATTTAATTTGCTAACCTCAATACATGGGTGAACAAATCTGATGTAAATATGATACAAAATTATATGGCTGATGTAGAAGGCTCCAGACATTAAAAATATGCAACAAACCAACTCTATAAACCCTCCAAAGGGTATCCACAATAGATCTCCTCCAAGAATGAAATCTACCACATGATAACCAAGCTACCAAGTGCCAATAATTCACCTTGCTCTAATAATTTCACCCAGTCACTAATCAATGTATTTTCTGAAGGGATGGCACTCAAACCCTTCTCCAAAATTCGCCCAAGATGAGTACACTTCGGGACCAAGAGATAAATGCTCAAGCCAACTCCAGAAATGAAGATCTTGACCTCTAAACATGGTCCCTTAAGCAATAATTCGTCCAGCTATGAAAATAAATAAATATGGAGCATGAAAACCCCAATAATTCCAAGAAGATGTAACCCGAGGGATGGAAAATGTTCCTGGTACAATATCTCTACCAGATCCACCTCTATGAATCCAAATCGAGTTGTTTTCTCCTTCACACTCCACCCTCTCTGCAGAAAACCTCCAGATCTACACTCTAACTCTTCTTTCACTGTAAAAACAAAACATATGGTTGAATAGAATTGAACTAGAATGGTGAGGGAGGAATCTCTCACCTCCTTGGACAACCTTGGATCAGGAAAGGTGGAATCTTTCACCATCGATCTGATCTCTTGGGTTTGTTCAGTCAAAACCCTCAAAACCCCCAAGTATCATGAGCTCTCTAGCAAGAAGCTAGACATCAAAATGATAATCAACATAATGAGAGAATAGAGGCCCCTGTCTCTCTTTTATCCCCCCTATTCACCTTTTCCCTCCAAGTGACTTTTACTTTATTTTTACTATTCTTTAATTAAATCACTTTATTAATTAATTGGCATTTTTGCCTCTTAAAAGTGATTTATTCGTCCCTATGGCTTCTCCAACCACTGAAAGTCACTTCTCATCATCTAATCCTGTAGTGCTCTTCCTCTCGATTCCAATGAGATAATACACTAAGAGGTTTCTCCAAGTATTATGCCCAAAATTACCTTCTTAGTGAAATTAATTAGAATATTACCCATAAAAACTCAAATTACGGAAACCGTCGGAATGCAACAAAATCAAAGCCAAGTTGTGTGGAATGGATCCTAATGATGAAATATGATGAACGATGTAATTTGGGCCCAATAAAACCTCTCAATATCTCTTGAACTCATTGTCACCCCCATCTGGCTACTCTAGTAAGAATAACACTTTGTCACATAATAATGTCGAAAAATGGGGACATTGCAAAGAGAATGTATAAGCGAGGGGTCCAAGGGGGAATTACCCATGTATATTAATTCAACCCACTTCCTGAAATTAATATGGGTATAAGAACCTTCTAATTTGTTGATTGAGTGTTCCCAAAGTCAATCATTCAATACATGTACGAGGTTGGTTGTGAGAAGTCACATAGCATAATTATTGGGAGCATGGGGCTAAAGTACAATCAACATTGGGGAGTGTGGGAGTCAACTTGCTTGGGGAAAAGAAAGGAAATTTGTATGGGCAATTACATCAATTTTTGGACAATCATGTTTGGCATGAACAACAAGCAAATAAGGGGGAAGAAAAACATTGGAGCTAGAG
The DNA here is from genome assembly GCA_009831015.1 of Picea engelmannii. Taxonomy (NCBI): domain Eukaryota; kingdom Viridiplantae; phylum Streptophyta; class Pinopsida; order Pinales; family Pinaceae; genus Picea; species Picea engelmannii. The sequence continues at coordinate 138,484 of ML784508.1, forward strand.
AAACCATGGAGGGAGAATTCTAGAGCATGTTCGATCATTTCTGGAGCATATTTGGAGCAAAAGAATGAAGATCCAGGTTGTCGCCTGAAGAGTGAAATCTTGTGCGAGTTGCACTGTAACAGCAAGTGATTGTTAATGTTTTCCTGGTAGTTTTCCTAGTAGTGAGATCCCTTGAGTTTCCCAATAGTGAGATTCATGGTTTCTTATGCCAAAGAGACCTTGGTGAATGAATGGGACACCTGGTAGACTTAGAACAATGAAGGGGTGCATTTATTGGGTTGGGCAGGTTGTTAGGAAGAGAGTTGGTGGAAAATCAGGATAGATGTAAGAGAATGCCAATGGGTTGTGGGATTTTATAAGTTGTGATTGGACAGTGAGATACCACCCTCTTTTGTGGATTTCTATCCCCAGCTTAGGGGTGAATTTTAGTTGAGATATGGAACATCGAGTCTACAGTTGGGTGGAACATCTGTCCCAAGCAGATGGTTTCACAACTGATTTAAAAGATAAGTGCTTTATCTGTTTTATGTGTTATATTTATGAGTTTAAATGTTGTGCATGAACTCTGTGTATGAGATGGATTTATATGTTGTTGTATTTGAGTTATTATATGCATTTTGTGTTTATATTAGAATGATATTGGTGCATTTAATTAATTGTATCAGATAATAGTTAAATATGTGTGTAATTCATAGTTGGTAAGCTACAGGAAATCTGTTAGCGTAAAAAAGAAGTTTTTATGTGTAATTCTGCACATAATGGACCTCAACAAGGCTGGGGAACATTACATTATGGTATCAGAGCTTTTGGTTCAAACACTAGACCCGTATGGGCCAAGAACCAACGTGAATTTGGTAAAATTCGTTGTTACGGATTTTTTTTGTGACAGATTTGGGGGAAAATGGTGGGAAAAGAGAGTGGAATCCCCAAATTCATGGGCAAATTCAAGTTTTAAATACCTCAAAAATGTTGAAATATGATACGGGGCATCAATCTCCATAGTTACAAAGTTAAATTTTCACTTGGAAGGTCGAAATTCATGTTTTAATGGTTGCTAAGGAATTGGGCGAAGTTTGATGGATCGACGGTCGAGATCGCATTTGATTTCAAAATCAACGGCCCAAATTCATAGTAAATAGTTGAAAAACTTATAAGGTTTTTTGGAGTTTGGTAAGGTCTAGTAGATCAACGGTCGAGATTCATTTTCATTCATTTGAAAGTTGTATTAGATCAATGGTTAAGATCATTATGAATGAAAGATCGATGGCTCAAATTCATCCAGGATTTGGTCGAAAATTTTTAAGTGTTGGAGTTCGCCAAAAGAATTCATCAATGGTCGATGATTTGGGGTCAGCAAAAATTGGAAAAAGGTTTCATGCATCCAAAGGAAATCACCGATTGTCGATGGTTGATGATTGGGGATCGGTGAAATAAAAAAATTGTTTCAATCGACCAAGAAATTGCCAATCATCGATGGCCAGGGGTCGACATAATTGATGAGGTGTTCAATTCATCCAAGAGAAGTTCTTGATCGCCGATGAAGGAAGGAGGGTGATGATGTGTCATGCCACATCAGCCAAAGTGCCATGTCAACATTTATGTCTCATGCCACGTAAACATCCACATGTCATGTCACATCAGCATAGTTTCCATGTCATCCAAGAAATGATCAATGGTTGGGTCGGCCGAATTTGAGAAGTGTTTTTGTATACCAACAAGAAGGATCGATGACCAATGGTCGGGTCAATCAATTTAGCAATGTCTTTCAAAATCAATTGTCAAAGGAAATTTTCGATGGTTGATGGTTGTGTCGGTGAAATTGGTAGGTTGATTCATGCGTTTAAAAGAAATCATCGATCATCGATGGAGCTCGAATCAACGGTCCATATCGCTTTTCAATTTGGGTGATCGATGGTAGAGATTCATCCACGAGCCTGGAGAAGGTTTAGAGGATCAATGGCTAATATTACTTCTGAATTTGAGATCAATGGGTGAGATTAAAATACTGTTATAATAGTAAAACAATGAATTTTGAGTCCCTAAACAACATTTTTAGGAGTTCTAATTTGCGAAGATATAAGTGTCGAAAGTTCCACAAACAATTTTTGTAGCTTAAATAAAATAACTTAGAGAGAGATTTCCAACAAGCTATCCCATATGCAAAACAAAGCTCGTATGAGAATGTTACAGCTGAAACAGTTAAGGGTATAACTTTGGCACCAGTTTACTTCTAGAGGGCACAACTCCTTGCTCAGAAGTTTGTTTAGGGCACAGGAGAAGTCTATAGAAATCTTATGATCCATAGAAGTCACATATGGAACCATATTTGGAATATGTGTACGTAAAAATGTATGGGATGAGAAAGAAGACACATGTAGCATACAAGGATAAAAATGGGAAAATAGTCTAAACTTTCTCAGACCATAACTTTAAGCTTAGAGCTCAGATTTGAGAAACCAAATAGTCGCTAGAAAGGTATTGAGGAGGAGAAAACATCTATCCACCCATAATTTTGAATTTGGCACTAAAATTTTCTCAGAAAGTAATAAATCAATTTTGCAATAGTAAAAAAAGATCAATGAGTGGAAATTGTAGCTTGTGAATGTTGTAACTTTTCGCTCAGAATTCAGATTGAGGCACGAGTACAACCATTAGAGAGTTGTCTTGGAGAGAAATGTGTTTAAGTAATTACATTTTGAATTAGTACATTGTGCTCTTCGTAAATTGAGATAAAGAATAACTTGTAATCTAATTAATGAAATGTTTTATAGTATGCATATGCTAACAATAATTATTACATGCACATTTATTGCGGAATTAGAGGTACAAGAAAATAACTTTGGTTCTTATATGAGGACTAGAGTTATGGAAGATTCCCAGGGATATTACAACCATGAGGAGGGTCTTATAGGTATGCATGTCAGCATGAGAAACATTGAGACGGAGTCTAATGGAAGAAGAGGTAGGAAGGATCTTGTAACTATGATAAGTTTTCAGAGAGAAGTGCAAAGCTATAGGGTCGATACTGAAAAGATCATGAAATCTCAAGAAGAAATACTTCCAATTTTGAATATGCTACAAAGGAAAGCCAATAAAGATTCTGGCACAAAGCAAACAACTAGTGCTATACAAGTGACAACATATAAATCCCATAGAAAAAAGGATGATCGTAGGAATGACAGACAGTCAAGAAGTATGAGCAGGTGCCATCATTCCCCACAACAATCCACTGGGAGAGCTCATGCGAGTTTAGGGTGACAAAGCAACCCAAGTGTGTCTCTTGTCTGGAGGTAGAGGTAGAGGAGAAGGTCTGAAGTAGACATCTTGCAAGGTGAACTTGGAAAATCAAGCCACCAAATTTCAATGGTGAGTACAGGAAATGAGAAGAGGTTGAGGCCTGGTTGTTCGAAATGAAGAAATATTTCCAACTGCATGATTACCCCTCAAGAGTAGAAACTATAATTGCAACCTACCACTTACAAGGAAAGGCATCCATGTGGTGGGATCAGTTTAAGCAAGCCAAGCACCTTGATGAGAAGAATATCTCATGGAATTGGTTCAAAGGATATTTCCAAGAGAAATATTTATCCGAGCATTACTATGAAAGGAAGATGAAAGAGTTCTTTGAACTCAAGTTGCGAAGCATGACAATGGATGAATATGAGAAGAGGTTCTTTGAATTGTTGATGTGGACTTCATAAAAATGAGAAATTCAAAACCCAAAGGTTTCTAAGTGGGTACTCTCTTTCTATAGTGACAAGATACAATATGATAACCCCGAGACTTTGGAGGAGGCCATAAGGACATAAAATCACATTTATGAGAAGAGCAGAGGAAGGCCAATTTTCCAAAAATATTGGAATAACAAGATGAAGGGTAAAAAGGATCAAAGGAAAAAAAAAATTAAGCCACCCTTTTTCAAGAACAACTCCTAAGTAAGTCAGCAAGGAAAGTCAACCCAAAATGAGAACAAGACTACATATTCATTTGGGGAAAGGCCAAGGAAGCATCATGTACAATGTTGGGGATGTGAGGGAAATCACGTATATAGGGACTGCCCTCAAAAAGGAGAATGAATGAGGACTATCCACAACATTCAGAGGGTTGAAACAGTTGAATACATGGGAGGAAACATGCCAAGGATTTAAGCAGCCTTGGACAAAAAGTAAGCATAATATAAATTCCCCATGATTGAAGTAGAAGGTAAGATTGATAACCATCCCATAGTAATTTTAATTTATTCAGGAGCTAGCCATGGTTACATAAAATCTAACATTGTTTAAAGATTTCACTTGCAAAGGAGTAAGCACAAGAAATCTTTGTTAGTTCAGTTAGCCACAGGGGCTAGGAGGAAAATCAATGAGCTAGTTAAAGATTGTCCAATAGACATGAATGGACTCATCACAAAGGTAGAGGTAAACATCATACCATTGGGTTCATATAATTATTTAATTAGCATGGATTGGTTGGAAAAACACTGTGGTGTCCTAGACTGTTACAACAAGACAATCATATGTCTTAATGAAGAAGGGAAACAAGGAAAGGTTCAAGGAATTCCAAGAGTTGTAGCTATTACAGAAATTTCATCTATGCAATTGAAAAAGAGTTTTAGGAAGGGATGTCGTATTTTTTCATCCCATATGGAAGAGTGTTGACAGGATATTTCCCCTGTGATTTTGGGCCGAAATCACAATAGATCAAGACTGTATAGAGAAGATAAAGATCTTCCCTCCAGGACAAGCACACAAAACTGAAATAATAACTAGTTTACTAGGAGAAGATAGGGAAGGAAAAAGGAGAAAGAGTTCACCTTAAGTCTCTCATTTGATGTTGATCCCACTCCTTTCTTTTGACGAGCTCTTGATCCTTTACTGGAAATAACCTGCAAAATGGACACAATACAAGAGTTGCTACGAAAGGTAGTTATACAATCAAAGAGTATACATGTCATATATCATTTTCAAAGTAAACTTAATACTCAAAAACATACAATGAACACATGATATGAGGGAAAACAAACTCTTCTATTAACACCAAATCAGAAAGGTAAGTTACAACCTTGTCTCTCCTTTGACACCGCCTTGAAGCCAACTGTCTGGGTTCCTCCAAGAATCCCTCAAGCATTGACTCAGCCACTATACACTTCCTTGGATGGCTCAAATAGGGATAAGGATACACCCTATAGCCATATATATAAGAAAGAGATTTTGGAAAAGGAGTTTCTATATAAAAAAGGGGTGTTGCTCAAAAGATTATAGGAAAGGGAGGCTTACTAGATATCAACAACATAATCTTGCACCAAAGAACTTGGCCTCTCCTTAGCCCTCAAGGGTGCTTTTATCTCTTCCCCAAGAGGTTGGGGTAGTTGGATTATGTTCTGTATGGGCAAGGGGACGTTGGGGAACAAGCCCAACCGAAAAAACCGCCCGAAAACATGGAATTATTTTATTTTTTATGATTTTTTAGGGCATCCGCGAGTTGCAAGCTAGAGAGTCACAGATGTCTGCATGTTGCACTAGGGAAACCCACGGATATGCTCATAAGGCATGTTTTTTAAATGATTTTGGAGAGGAAACTTGGGAAAATGTCTAACAAGATTTGGGAAAGGGTTAGGCCATGGAATAAATGCATAGGTGTGGCATTTTGTGCTATAACAAAGAGGTAGCCAGAGATAAAGTGGAAAGCATTGAAGACTATCTGATCTTGAGGGATTTTGAAGATGTTTGGGGAAATCCCAAGATTTCCATCGAAGAGAGACATCAATTTCTCTATTTATTTGGTGCAAGGAGTTTCTCCAGTGTCCAAGACACCATATAGAATGGGAACACCAGAATTGAGGGAGTTGTAGATGCAGCTTAAAGAGTTGTTAAAGAAGGGGTATATACACCCAATTTTGTCACCTTGGGGTGCCCTAGTGCTATTTGTAAATAAGAAAGATGGAACCTTAAGGTTGTGTATCAATTATAGACAGATGAATAAGGCCACCATAAAGAAAAAATATCCTCTGCCAAGGGTTGATGATCTATTTGATTAGCTGAAAAGTACAAGAATATTTTCCAAGATTAACTTGAGATCAAGCTATCATCAAGTGAGGATAAAGGAAGAAGATATAAACAAGACAACATTCAAGACAAGATATGGGCATTATGAATTCATAGTAGTTCCATTTGGGCTATCAAATGAACCAGTAGTTTTCATGTGCCTAATGAATGGAGTGTTCAGGGAATACCTAGACCAGTTTGTAAGTGTATTCCTGGATGATATACTCATCTACTCAAAAACAAAGGAGGAACATGAGCATCATTTAAGAATGATGTTGCAATTTTTAAGAGAACATAAGTTGCATGTCAATATAAGTAAGTGAATTTTTTATCAAAAGAAAATTCACTACTTGGGGCATATTATTTCAGCATATGGGATAGCAATGGATCCTGAGAAGATAGAGGCCATTAGACGATGGTCGTTGCCAAGAAATGTGATGGATATTATATCATTCATGGGTCTTGCAGGGTATTACCAAAGATTCATAAAAGGATCTTCAATGCTTGCAAGCTCAATCACTTCTTTGCAAAAGAAGGGAGTGAAATTTAAATGGACTTCCAAGTGTGAAGAGAGCTTTCAATAGTTGAAAGACATGTTGACCAGTACGTCAATCTTGAAGATTGCATATCCGGATGAAGATTTTGTTTTGTGCACTGATGTGTGCAAGGAATGGATTGGTGGAGTCCTCACACAAAAGAATCATGTGGTATGTTATGAGTCTCGAAAATTAAAAGATCATGAGAGGAATTATGCCACCCGTGATCTAGAATTAGCAGCCATTATTCATGCATTAAAAATGTGGATACATTACCTCATGGGGAGGAAATTTAAACAAAGGACAAGCCATTGTGGTCTGAAACATTTGTTTGGACAACCCACATTAAATTTCAGACAAACTAGATGGTTGGAATTCCTTACTGAATATGACTTTGAAATTAAACACATCAAGGGAAAAGAGAATCAAGTGGTTGATGCACTCAGCAGTAGACCACATGAGATGCATATTGTAGCCATCAACATGTATATGATTGATCTGAAAGACAAAATTATTGCAGCAGAAAAATCAGATCAACACTATTTGAAAATAAAAGAAACATTACAACAAAAATTTAAAGATTTTGAGCTAAAAGAAGATGGAATTCTCATGTATAAAGGCAAAGCATATGTGTTGAATTCCAATGAGATGAAAAATGCAGTGATGAGGGAAATGCATAATGTTTCATATGTTGAGCACCTAGGATATCAGAAGTCAATTGTAACATTAAGAAGCCAATACTTTTGGCCATGTATGAAGAAAGAATTGGCTAATTATAGAGTTAGATGCCTAGAGTGCCAGAAAGTGAAGGTTGGGCATAGACATCTAGCAGGATTGTTACAGCGATTTCCCATTCTAGAATGGAAGTGGGAAGTAGTTACTGTGGATTTTATCACAAAGTTTCCCAGAACAATGAAGCAACATGATTTCATCATGGTGGTGGTGGATAAATTAACTAAGGCAACACATTTTATTCCAATGAAGACTACACACAAGGCAACAAATATTGTATAAATATACATGAAAGAAGTTGTCAGGTTATATGGAGTGCCCAAGGAAATTGTTTCAGACAAAGATCCTAAGTTTACATCTAATTTGGAAAGGATTGTTCAAAGGCTTTGGGACAAATCTAAATATCAGCACATCGTATCACCTACAGTCAAATGGGAAAACATAGAGGACTAATAGAATAATTGAGGACATGCTCAGAATGTATGTGATGGATCAATCATCAAAGTGAGAAGATTGTATTCATTTATCTTAATTTGCTTACAATAATGGGTATCAATCCTCATTAAAAATGAGCACGTTTGAAGCATTGTATGGCAGGAAATGTAACACACTAGTGAGTTGGGATAATCTAGTAGACAAAGTTATTATTGGGCCAGATTTGTTGAAGGAAATGGAAGAGAAGATGGAAAAAATCAAGCATAATTTGAAGGCTACCCGGGACAAACAGAAAAATTATGCATACAAGAATAGATATTTTAGATATTTTAAAGTGGGCGAGCATGTATTTTTAAAAGTGAAAGCAAAGAGAAGTTCGCTAAGATTAGGAAGTTGTCCAAAGTAGGCAGCAAAATATTGTGGACCTTTTGAGATCGTAGAAAAGATAATCCCAGTCGCATACATGTTAGAATTGTCCACATCCATGAGAGTGCATAATTTATTTCATGTATCATTATTAAATAAATATGTACTCGACCGTAACCACATAATTGATTGGATTGTGATCCAGGTGGAACATGAAGGGGATTCCTAGGCGAAACCAATATGCATCATGGACCGAAAATTGAAAGATCTCAAGAACAAAACAATAGGGTTGGTAAAGGTTCAATGGACCTGCTTCAGTCCTGAAGACACAACATGGGAGCACGAAGAAACCATGTGGAAGGAACACACACAAATTTTTGACAATTTTGAAGAAAACACAATATAAGAATGCAAGACTCCATTTTGAGCAGCTAGAGTTTTGGAACCACGTCTCAGAGTCCTAGCCAACCTACATTGGGGGCCTTGATAAAAGAATGGTACAACCCAATGGACTGAGAGCAGTGAAGGTAGTACATTCCTTGGTTCAGCGGGTTCAGAGGAATACGAGATTTTGGTTGGAACTACAGCTGGAGTTGTAAAATTGCAGAATTTTTATTTCTTAGTATTATGATGTAAATTTGTGCATGTATATCGGTATAGTGTGCATCGAGGACAACACACAATTGTAGGGGAGGGGGAATGTAACATACCTGCTCTAATCCCCAGTTTAATTAATGTTTAATGTAGATATAATGCATGGTTGTGGCCAAGTGGTGTATATGTGAATTGTATTTCTAAATTTTAATAATAAAATGTGATCTTAGTTGTTGGGGGACATGGACAGAGATGGGGGATGGTTAATCCACAAGAGAGGGGCAGGTCTAAGAGAATGTCTAAGGGAGATGTACAAGGGGGAATTACCCATGTATATTAATTCAACCCACTTCCTAAAATTAATATGGGTATATGAACCTTCTAATTTTCTAATTGAGTGTTCCCAAAGACAATCATTGAATACATGTAAGACAGTGGGTGTGAGAAGTCACATCCAATAGTTATTGGGAGCATGGTAATTAAGTACAATCAACATTGGGGAGTGTGGGATTCAACTTTCTTGGGAAAAGAGAGGAAATTCGTATGGGCAGTTACAATAGTTTTTGGATAGTCCTCTTTGGCATGAACAACAAGTAGAGAAGGGGGAAGAAGATTATTGGAGACGAAACAACCATGGAGGGTGAATTCTCGAGAGCATTGAAGCATTTCTAGAGCATATTTGGAGAAAAAGACTAAAGATTCAAGTTGTTAGGCCTGAAGAGTGAACTCCTAATAATGTGAGTTGCACTGTAATAGCAAGTGATTGTTGTTGTTTTCTTGGTATTTTTCCTAGCTATGAGCTCCCTTGAGTTTCTCAATAGTAAGATTCTTAGTTACTTGTGCCAGAAAGACACTGATAAACAAATGGGTCGTCCGATGGACTAAAATTAGTGAAGGGGTACATTCATTGGGTTGGGTAGGTCGAGAGGAAGAGAGTTGGTGCAAAATCGGGATAGTTGTAGGAGAATGCCAATGGGTGGTGGGATTTTATGAGTTGTGAGTGGTCAGTGAGATACCACCCTCTTTTGTGGATTGTTAGCCCTAGCTTGGGGGGTGACTTTCTGTTGAGATATGGAACAACAAGTCTATGGTTGGGTGGAACGTCCGTCCCAAGCAGTTGGTTGCACAACTAATTTAAAAGATGAGTGTTTTATCTATTTTATATGTTTATGTGTTATATTTATGAATTTAAATGGTGTGCGTGAACTATGTGTATGAGACTGATTTATATGTTGTTGTATTTAAGTTATTAGCTCAATTTTGTGTTTATCTTATAATGTTGTAGATGCATTTAATTAGTGGTATCAAACAATAGTTAAATCTGTGTGTAATTCATAGTTGGTAAGCTATAGGAAATTAATTATCATAAAAAATTCATTTTATGTGTAATTCTACACGTAATGGACCTCGACTGGGCTAGGGAACGTTACACGGGAGATATTACAGAGGACATTGGAAAGAAGCGGAGATCCTAATTACTTGGAGGGAAGAGAGCCTTTTTAGAACCTAAGAAGTCTAGTAATATGATTTTGGATGGTAAGGGGGGTATTGAAAAAATATATTTGTGACTTGCTATGGTTTATGAGAGCACAAAAGGCCAACATGAAGGAGTCAAGGACATGCTTAAAAGTAGGGGCTTCATCAATAGTGGAGCTTCCAAGAAGAAGGGCGTTGTCAACAAAAAAAAGGTGCGAGAGAGGGTCAAGGTTGGGATGAAAACAAACTCCCTTGAGGGTGCTGAAGGTGAGAGCAACCTTCAGGGAATAGCCTAAACCTTCAATAGCTAGGATAAACAGGTAGGGAGAGAGGGGGTCCCCTTCGTGAATGTTGCGAGAGATTTGAAGGTTTCTAAAGGGGAGTCATTGACCAAAATAGAGAAAAGGAAGAGGAAATAAGACTTTCAACCCATGCAACCCATTTCGAACATAAGCTAAAGGTAGATAGAAGTTGCTCAAGGAAGTTCCAATTCGGCCTATCACAAGCCTTGGACATATCCAATTTCAGAAGCATACCAAGGGACTTAGTAGCTTTTAGTGAACGTATAGCTTCATGGGAAGGAATGATCCCATCCAGAATTTGACGACCCTCCACATAGCTTCCTTGTTCAAACAAGATAATTTTGTGAAGAATGGGCTTGAGCCTATTAGCAATGATTTTGGCAATAATTTTGTAAATGACAATGCACAGGGAAATAGGTCTAAATTTGTCAACAAATTGCAAGTTGTGTTCTTTAGGAATAAGAGTCATAAAGGTTGAATTGAAGACTTGCAAGATATTACCTAAGATGCGTGATTCCTCGACTACCTACCATACCTCTTCACCCACAATAGACCAACAAGCCTGGAAGAAATCCAGTGTAAATACATCTAGTCTAGGGGATTTCCTAGTGGCCATGGAATGGACAGTATTTGTAACTTCATCTAGGGAGATGGGGTTTATAAGGTTGCTTTTCTACTCGAGCGATACCAAGGGTGGGATTGTGGCCAAAATAAAGTTGATGGAAGCCTATCTGTCAAGCTAAGGCTCTGTTAAGATTCCATTGAAAGTGTTAGTTTAATTCTCTAGCCACTTCCTTATGGTTTTCCCATTTATGAGTTGAAGTTGCTTTGAGACTAGATACAATGTGATGGTTTCTCTTGTTTAGCATCGAATTGTGAAAGAACTTAGAATTTTTATCACCCTCTTTCAGCCATCTTATCTTGGATTTCTACCTTTATAAGGTTTCTTGTTGTTCTTGTTTCAGATTATCATCATGAGTTGTTAATTGTCATACTATTAAATCAAATAAAAGTTATTATTATTTTTGTATTGATATAAGGATTACATTATACTTATATGTTGTTGTGAGTAAAGTTTTGCAATCAATATAAAGAGATATTTGTATTATAAAAACAATTCCAAGATGTACAAACATTTAAATATTAATATATAGACACTTAAAATACTCGCAACAAAAAACTAATTTAACATTTAAGAGCAACAGGTAAACAACTTTAATTAAATGTACTCTAATCAAATTAAAATAGAACAAAATTAACATTAATGTGAGTAAAGTTTTGCAATCAATATAAAGAGATAGTTGTATTATAAAAACAATTCCAAGATGTACAAACATTTAAATATTAATATATAGACACTTAAAATACTCGCAACAAAAAACTAATTTAACATTTAAGAGTAACAGGTAAACAACTTTAATTAAATGTACTCTAATCAAATTAAAATAGAACAAAATTAACATTAATATATTTATGTATTATTAAAGTTTGATATATTTTCTTAAAAAAAATATTATAAATTTTAGCTTTCATATATTTTAATTTATAAATATAAATATTAAATTCCACTCATCTACATATTTTTAATTATTCTTATTTTTATTTCCTAAATATTTTATTAAATAAAAATAAAATGTATACAAATTAAATAAATAAAATATATACTAAATTAATTAATTAAAATATAAAAATATTTGTATTGACTTTAAATGTTTTGTGATAAAAAATATCATGGATTATTTTATGATCCTTGTTTCTTCAATTTTTAAAGTAATTTGATTTTATAATTGTGAATGGGGTGTTTATTAATCTTTTTGTTGTCGGCTCGGTTCTTATAACAAGTTTTTCCTTGAACTTTTATGATAATTTTGATTGTAGATGTATTAATTAAATTTATATAATAATTTATATTTAATTAATTAAATATAATTTGAATATAGTAATAATAATTTATTTTTAAAGTTACGATCAAGTTATACTAAGTTGGTGTATGAGACTCTCTTGTTTGTGGGACAAGGGATTTTCCTCGGTTCAGCAATTTGACTGATAAAATCTACGGAAGTATACATACACTACCCCCTCTAGATTTGAACTTGTGATGAAATATTTTTTTATTTTAATTTTATTATAATAATAATAAATTGGTGTATGAGACCCCCTTGTTTATGGGACAAGGGACTCCCCTCGCCCAATAATTTTGACTTATAAAATCTACAGAAATATACATACCCTACCCCTTCTAGATTAATATAAATGATATGACAAAAATCTTAAAAACCTATATTTAAAATAAGATAAAAAAAAAATCTAATAAATTTTTAAAAATATATTTAAAATTTTTAAAAAACAAAAAAAATAAAAAATAAAACATAATTACACATTTTGAAGGTATTTAAGAAACCATTTTTAAACACGCATGATAGGAAACCAAAAAATCAAACATTTAGACTAGGCGTTTATGGTCTATCCGTTACCCATAAAAATATGCCACCCATAATAACAATAGGTGTTTTGACTTTAATGGGCTCCACAAATTCAAACAAATGCAGTGGATTTGTTGTAGAGGCTCCTGGGTTTGAAGACCTACTAGATCACTGCAACACTAATTCACCGGATTTCACAAAATGCTATTATATGAAATGATTTTTTTTAAAAGCATAGCGAGTCCATAATATAACATTATTAAATATTCGAGGGAGATATTAATGGCGTTTTTAATACTCGTGATCTAGTTTCCATGAGCGTTATTTGTGCGTTCAATCTCACATTTATTGCATCATGTTATACGTAAAGGGGAATGAATCCAGCACATATCACTTATTTTCTTTAATTTAAAATTTTGCTATATTTTTAATTATATTATTTTTTTTCTTTTTTAATCATTAGTTTTTTATTCTTTGTTGCATTGAAAATAGTGAGGTTGGGAGATGTTGAGGTCTTAGTGTTATGATATGTTATGTTAAATAATGTTACATCAAAAAAATAAAAATTAAAGTGGGTTTAATTAAAAATAAATAAATAAATAAGTGGGTTTAAGATGGATCTTATATAAAAATATGTCACCTTCTATAAAAAAAAAATATGTCACTTAAAATTTCAAAGGCTTCATAAGATGCTCATTCTATGCATATGCCGCAATAATAGCACACCATGTTATCAAATTAGACTTCAAGCCTAATGACACCATTTGAATAAAAAGCTCCAAGGTTTTGTCACATCATCTATTATGGCCATACCATGTGATCATAGCATCCATGAAACCACATTGGCTTGTGATAGTCTATCAAATACTTGTTGTGCATCCTCTATACTTCCACATTTAGCATATATTGACAAGAGGGCATTGTCCACAATTTCATAACCAGTTTTTGTAGCATAAACATAGACCTATTTTCCACTATGCAAAGCCTACATGTTGACACATGTCGGAGGAACACTGACAACAATGACAAACTCCAGTTTTATACCTACGATATGCATTTGGTGAAAGAACCTCAATGCCTCTTCCTCCAATGATTGAATTCCATGAAACAACATCTCTCTCAAACATTTTGGCAAACACATCACATGTCTTCTCTTTGCTCCCACATTTGGCATACATGGCTACAAGGGCATTGCCCACAAAGATCTTCGACTCCAATTTCCTTCTAATTACACAATCATGGATACACATACCTTGTTTCGGGTCTTGCAAGCTAGCACAAACCAGAGAGCAACAACGAAGGTGAAGGTATCAGGTCCAATCCCCTCGTCCAGCATTTGATTATAGAGTGTCAGGGCTTCGAAATAGAATCCACTCTTTGCATACCTTTTGATTATGGCGTACCATAAAATGGGTTTTCGGTGAGGTATTGTTTTCGGGCTTGCCAATGAAGTTTTCTTAAATAAATATCGTTTTCAAGCTCGTGGGTGAAATTTTGTTAGGTAGCTAGAGAGGTAGTGAGGGGCCCGAAGGGCCCATAGTTATAATAGTAGAGGCCATTCAATGTAAGGTGGACTAGGTCCACTATAGAATTAAATAAGGTCCACTATGGTAGTTAGATATAATAAATGTGAGAGGACTTCTTACAAGGTTTTGCTTCTAGAAGGTTCTTCCTCTAGAATGTTCTTAGGTGGTTGGTAGCACTATATAAAGGGGTCCAAACAATGTAATGGGATATGAAGAGAAGTATTGTATTTGGAGCGGTAGCTCAATAGGAGGAAGCCCCCTCGAAGAGACAAGTGAACATGAGAGGATCCCTTCCATAAAAGGATCCATTGTATGGTGTTGCCCTACCTCAGGGGTTTTGATATAATAAAGTGTGGTTTTCATATATTATCATTGTTGATATTGTGGGTTTATTTTGACATTTATCTTCAAATCTATTCAAATGGTTCTTAACAAGTGGTATTAGAGCACTTTCCTTGGCAAGAAGTGTGGGAAAATCGTTTTTTTTATTTTTGCATATTTTTTCGGAGAAGAAAAAGAGGTTCGCCACATTCTGGACAATTTCTGTATATTTCTGTGAAAAATTTTCATAAACATTTTATATATATATATATGAGTTCGTCTCAGAAAAAGACCCGATTTAAAAAAAAAATCATCTGAAACGGAGTCTAGGAAGTCAAGATATGGACATTTTAAAATCTGCAATTTTCAGGGTTTTTTCCGCTGACGACGGCGCAATTTTTTTATTTTTGTATCACCTGAAGGCCGAAATTGCTAAAACAAATTATAGATCTGAGTTCATCTTTCAAAAATAGTTGATTTCAAAAAAAATCACCCAAATCAGAACTCCGGAAGTAAAGATATCACTAATTTAAGATCAGCCATTTTTGGGGGTTTTTGTGACAACAGTGGGACTGCAGAGTTCATACCTTTTCACAGGGTGTTTAGATTGCTATCAGATCAGTATCATTGGATAAATCATTTTAAGAGATTTATTTTGATATATTATATGTTGTGTTCCCAATTGATATTGGATTTCAACTCCTCATGGGCATTCTACAGAAGATTGAAGCCATTAAGCAACATCTTCACGAGAGGCAACAAATTATTAGGGATAGTTGTCACGATATTCAAAGGACCTTGGATTGCATGCAGGAGAGGTATCTTATGGTAGATCTCATGGATGAATATAATCAAGAAGTATATGCTTGGTATGATTTTGAGGCCGATTATGATGATTGGTATATATGGATAATTGTCATTTTTGGGATGCCAACCACTTTCAGATTCCAGATTTAGCTTTGACCTTTTCCCACTATGTGGATGGATATTCTTATTTGGATCCACATGATAGGTGTCAGTATTTGGAGCATCATTTTCAGTTGGTTATTGGGTGCCGATATCTTTCGCGTGGAGTTCACATGAGTACTTGGACATGGAACCCTAGTTTACAATGGCGGTTGGACTACTTCAACATGGTGGCTTTCATTTCTCAATGGGACCCTGGTTCTCTAGTTCACTTCAGCACTATGGTCCACACTTATCCATGGGACCCTGGTATATGGTTGTACATCCTCATAACAAGCGTTGAGGACAACGTTTTCATAAGGGGGATGGAATGTTAGGTAGATAGAGAGGTAGTGGGGGGGGCGGAGGGCCCATAGTTATAATAGTAGAGGTCATTCAATGTAAGGTGGACTAGGTCCACTATAGTATTAAATAAGGCCCACTATAGTAGTTAGATATAATAAATGTAAGAGGACTTATTAGAAGGTTTTGCTTCTAGAATATTCTTCCTCTAGAATGTTCTTAGGTGGTTAGTAGCACTATATAAAAGTATTCAAGCAATGTAATGGGATATGAAGAGAAGTATTGTATATGGAGCAGTATCTCAATAGGAGGAAGCCCCCTTAAAGAGGCAAGTGAACATGAGAGGATCCCTTCCATAATATGATTCATTGTATGGTGTTGCCCTACCTCAGAGGTTTTGATATAATAAAGTGTGGTTTTCATATATTATTATTGTTGATATTGTGGGTTTATTTTGAGATTTATCTTCAAATCTATTCAGCTAGTTCTTAACAATTTTTCCTAAATAAATATTTTACTTAAAATTCTCCATAGCATTTCTCCTCATGCCATGTTTATACTTTTATAACCTAAATAAAAGAGACATGAAACCATTCAATTTTTCATGTGTTGAATATTCTAACCAAATTGTGTGTATAGATTGATTACAATGATAAATCATGCAAAGAGTATTGAGGAGGTTTGTTGTTTCAATGGTTATCTCAACTAGAAGGTTTTTTCTCATCCTTTTATAAGTGGATGGTCTTGAGAGCTTGTCATTGGGAGTTAATGAGTAATTACTGCTACAAATTCTTAAGGTGATGACCCTCTCATGCACATTGCATTTTCATGTCTTTAATTGAATTGTCTCGATACACAACAACGATCCTCTATTTCCTCATATTTTAATGTCCTTGGATCATTAAAAACACTAAAGATTGATTTAATGATGAATGATTATTTCATGTCCTCTTACATGACATCCTCCCACCATACGTTTACCTTGGCGTTGTCTAAACATTCGACTTTTTGAACTTTTTCATCGAAATCCGATGAAACGGATCTTGGTGAAATCATCATTTTTTATTGTTTAAATTGCATTTTTGAATGCATAACTAGATTCAACACCTTGTAAAACCCTTGGGACACTCAAATTATATAGACTCGATCACTGAAATCTAAAGTTCCAACAAATTTCATCAAAAAAATATACCCATAAAAATGTCAAAAAATCAAACATTTAAACCACAAACACTTATCAATGTATCGTATCTTTTAAAATATTCATTTTCCATCCAAGAATAAATTCTCTAAATATTTGAACAACATATAATTCACTCTAATATTCCTTACCCCCATATGCTATTTATAAAATAAACATGTATGCGTCGCCTAAAACCTCGCTAAGAAGCAATCCCTATGACCTAATTATAAACCAAAAACTTGTGCACACGGTAGACGCTCTTTAAAACAGACGTATGCATAATCAAACATTTATTAATTTCCTCGTAGAGCATAAAAAGTTATATATTATGTTTGCTTAAAGCATTGTTTATGACAAGTGCTATTAGGTGAAATCTTAGAGATGTGAAGACATCATGGAAGGACTAATGAAAGTTGGAACCAACTTTGACTTCTTTTTTTTTTCAATTGAGAAGAATGATTTAAGCTCTTTTTTAATTTAATTATAATTAAAATAAACACCCAAGTTATATTAGTTTATAAAACATTATCCATATTAAACACCCAAGTTATATTAGTCTATAAAATATTATAGACATATTAAACACACAAGTTATATTAGATTATAAGATATTATATATATATATATATATATATATATATATATATATATTATAGTAATGTTGAGTTTTATAAAATAATTAAAAAAAATATATGTCAAAGTTGATATTTGAAAAATTGATAAAAATATGAATTAGTTATAAGTGTAATTTGAGTATTAATTTTTCTTGAGATTGATTAATAATATATGATTATTAATTGAGGGATAATAGTTAGAATAGGTGGAAGATAGGGCTTGTACTTTTTTCACTTTAATTAAATTTTTGAT
>ML784508.1:175681-210333 GCA_009831015.1 Picea engelmannii
GTTCAAATTCCAATAATGAATATCATGATGATGAAAGAAAGAGGAATGAATTATTTCATATAAGAGTTTTATCTAAACACACTAAGATAGATACATTATTTGATCTAGGTTCCCAAGTAAATTTGATATCTGAAGCACTTGTCAAAAAGATGGGTCTTGAAACTAAACCACATCCAAAGTCTTATCCACTTGGTTGGGTATGCGATAAAGAAAAACTTAATGTCACGAAGCAATGTAGGGTCAGATTTGCTATCGCTTCAAAGTTGATTGATAAAGTGGATTTGGATGTTGTATCACTTGATATATGTGGCATAGTGTTGGGGAGCCCTTATCTTTATGATAGAAAAGCAGTCTTCTTTCGTCATGAGAACAAATATCACCTTACTAAGGGGGGAGTCGAATATACTGTTAGAGCCCACAACATGAGGGTAAACATAACACTTGTTAGTGTAGGACAAATGAAGAGACTCATAAACACTAATAAGAGATATGTACTCATGGACGTAAGGGAGAAATATGTCGGAACATCCGACACTTTCCAAGGATGTGATCCTCCTAATAAGAAAGAATTAATTGATATTGTTTCTAAGTATGATGATATTTTCCAGGAACCAAATGGATTACCTCCTAAGAGGGAAATCCAACATGAAATACATCTTTAGCAGGATTCTCCTCTTCCTAATGTGGGCATGTATAGGATGTCAGTTGTAGAGATGACATAGATCAAAAAGCAGGTACAAGGCTTATTGGATCAAGGGGTCATCAGGCCCAACTCATCTCCTTGTGGTTCTATGATCGTGATGGCACCAAAGAAACATGGCACATGGCGAATATGTGTCGATTACTAGGCCTTAAATAAAATCACAGTGAAAAATCGATACCCTCTTCCTCGTATAGATGATTTACTTGATCAGTTAAAGAATGTTGTTTATTTCACTAAATTGGATTTGCGCAGTGGATACCATCAGATCAGGGTTGTAGAACAGGATGCATGGAAGACTGCCTTTAAAACCAAACAGGGATTGTTTGAGTGGTTAGTTATGTTGTTTGGGCTTTGTAATGCTTTGACAACTTTCATGTGTGTGATGAATGATGTATTCAGGCCATTTCTAGATGATTTTGTGATTGTATATTTAGACGACATTCTTATCATTAGTGGGACTTGGGATGAACATGTAAAGCATGTAAAGCAAATATTGGATACTTTGAAAAGGGAAAATTTGTATGTAAAATTGTCCAAATGTGAATTTGGTAATACTGCACTTGTGTACTTGGTCATATTGTAGGAGGAGGACAATTGAAAATTGATCCTTCCAAGATTGATGTAATTGTAAATTGGCATGAGCCCAAAAGTGTAACTGAAATACGAAGCTTCTTAGGTGCAGTCCAATATTAGAGGAGATTCATTTCAAACTTCTCCTTTATAGCAACTCCTTTTCATGCCTTAACCAGTGTGAAGAACACTTTTTAGTGGGGAGGAAAGCAACAAAAATATTTCGACACTTTGAAGGAAAAGATTAGTACCGCACCAATATTAGCATTGTCAAATCTTCAACAGCCCTTCGAGATCGAGACAGATTCCAGCGAATACACCATGGGTGCAATATTGATGCAATATTGTAAGCCTATCTATTACCACTCTAAAACTTTTAACCAAGTTGTTGTTAACTATCTTACACATGCTAAAGAGTTGTAAGCATTAGTTCAAAGCGTAAAGAAATGGAAGCACTACTTGTTAGGGAAGGAAAAAATCATACATACAGATCATCAACCCTTACAATAGCTCCAAGAAAAAACCAAACTGCAACAATCTCAACATTATAGATGGATGGGTTTCCTACAACAATTTCATTTGGTAATCAAGTACAAAAAGGGTACGAGTAACAAGGTAGTTGATATGCTTTCTAGACCTCCTATTGTTGCTTCTATTATTTTGAGGAATGCTTATTTATCTCATGATAGCTATGTGGAACAATATGCCATTGATGAATATTTTAAAGAAGTATATGAGAAGCTAACCCATGGTGTATAGGCAAAGAACTATTGTCTGCAGGGAAAACTACTCTACCATCTTGGAAAGCTATGTATTCCTACAAGTGAACGAGTCCATGTAATACGAGAAGCTCAAACTTCTCTTGTTTCTGGGCATTTTGGGGTAGGAAAAAATATGGCTCATCTGTAGAGGTTTGGTTATTGGCCTCAGATGAAATTAATTGTAACTAAATATGTAAAGGGGTGTGTGATGTGTTCTACTTGTAAGCCCACTAATAGAAAACAGGGGCTATACTCACCACTGCATGTTCCATCCCATCCATCTGAAAGTATCTCCATGGATTTTGTAGGGGGTTTACCAATGTCTAAAAGGGGTCATGACTATTTGTATGTTGTAGTGGATAGGTTCAGCAAGATGTGTATCTTAATGCCATGTAAAAAGCAAATCATTGCTGAATAGACTACTAATCTCTTCTTTCAGTATGTTTGGGTTCACTTTGGGTTACCCACATCCATTATCTTGGATCGAGATACTTGATTCCTTGGGGATTTATGGACAAGCTTGTGGAGAATGATGGACACCAAGTTGAAGAGGAGCATTGCTTTCCATCCACAAACTGACGGACAGACAGAGGTTGTTAACCAAACAATGGTACTTTTTCTTCGAGGCTATTGCAGCAAGCATCCCAAGTTATGGGATGAACAAATACCCTATGTACAACATGCTTACAACCGAGCCTTACATTCCTCCACTCAATGTTCGCCTTTTGAGACATGTTTTGGGTATTTAACTAAAGTTCCTTTGGACTTGATGTATGGGGAAAATATCGATTCAAATGAAGAAAGAAATGAAGACAAAGGCCGCAAGTTCATCCAAAGGATCCAGCAGATACACCAAGCAGTCAGGGAACAGTTGAAGAAAATTCAAGCACGGTATAAAGCTTGGCATGACAAACACAGGCTTGATCATCAGTTCCAGGTTGGAGACCAGGTATGGCTTCACATCAGCAAGGAAATATTGAAGGGTGAAGGCAAGAAACTCAAGCCCATCCGTTATGGACCCTTCACTATTTTGGAGAAAAGTGGTACCATCGATTTTCATCTAGATCTTCCACCTTATATGTAGATCTACTTAGTTGTAAATGTGGAGAACTTGAAACTTTTTAAGCCTCCCATGGTCATGGATAGGGTGAGGAAGATTCAATACCTTCAGTTGAGGAGTTTGTTCTTGATTACTTTGATGAGATAAAGGAGGATATCATCTTGGACAGAAGGAAGAGGACTTTACGCAGGGGTGATGTTGATTATCTTCGAGTAGTCTTAAAGGGCACACATCCAAGCAATGCAAAGTGGATTGAGAAGGACAAGGTGAGGGAACTCTTCCCTCACTTATCTGTTGATTGATGAAAGATTTTGGTGGTCCAAAAAACTCTCAATGGGAAGGCGTGATCCAAAAAGGATCCAGAGAAGACTAAGGACAACTCAGAATTCACAGAAGCAACTAAGGAAGCTCGAAATGGCCTCAGCAGACAAAGACGGGGCAAAAATTCAAAGTCCTCAAAACTTAGTGAAATTGGCATCATTGCGAAGACCATGCCACAAGCTTTCTAACAACGTAAATGGATCGTCAAACGGAGTTACAAATCAAAAGATATTCGCGATCAAAGTTTTGGTCAACCTAGCCCAGTAAGCAGGGATGAATCAACATCCGTATTGTTGACATCAGCATTAGTACAGATGGTGTCAGCATGCATACAATGTACATGGCACACACAAAGAGTGACATGTTTTAGGTTGATGTCATCATAGTGATATGGCAGCACCAGAGGCTGCCACGTGTCACTTGTTTTCATCATTTTTGGGTCAATCCATGGACCAATGAGGAAGTGCCATGTGGCAATCCGTACATCCATGTGGCAGACCGTACGGGATGTGGCAAGACCGTACGGGATGTGGAAAGCTGATGTCGCAGGATGATGTGTCAGGTGACATGGCAGGATGACTGTGCAAGTGGATGGCATGGGTCAATGGTTGGCTCCCACGTGGCCCAATCATGGGATTCCATGTGGCAGTGGTAAAATTCCCAATGAGGGCCCGAAAATGAATTTTAAAAAATAAAAAAAAATGGTCCCACCAAATATGGAAGCCAAACTACAACTCCAATGAATCTAAACAATAAACTCCAAACTTGGCGACAGTTCCAAACATATATATATATTGTTATAACTATAACCCAAAACAGGAGGCCCGCGGGCTCGACCTCGGGATCTCCCCCTATTTAATGCCTTACAGTAGCATTCGCCAATTGTTTGTTAGTCTGCCCAACTTTTCACTTAAATGTTGAGTTTCCCCATGGATGGAAGGAGGGCGCCCGACGGTACGGCTAGGCATGATTTTCAAGACGTGGTACAGAGAATTAATTGCAGGGTGCAAGCATGAAAACCGAGACAATATTTATCAAGGGCCTGGGAGTGCCAGGGTCAGATTGACGCGTCGAGACAATTATTTTTGGGCAATTCGACGCTACGAATTCAATGGTGTTGTCTCTTTTCTGATATGAGCAAAACTTCTATAGCTTAATTCCAGAATGAGGTAAACTTATGCATTTTGCCAAATTCTTTTGCTAAGTTAATAAAAAGGCCTACCCATTTGAGAGCAAGACCCGGAGACATAGTCCACTAGGGACGAACACCGTTATCAAGTTTTTGTGTTCAGATTTGATGCTTATGTCTCTTCATTTTTGAGCTTTTCCTTCTTTACGGTGCACTTTAATTTATGTTCATTTAATACAATTCTTTATAAGTCACTTCGATGAAAAGATCTCGGATCGGCACCAATGCATCCTTCCTATATAATTTGCATTGCTAAACTCAAAAATATTTATTTTAAAAAAAGTAGCACCAAATGGAGTGCTTTATGGGAAAAACGCATTGTTGCAAAATTGGATCATATCATTACTCGGCTAGCCCAAGAAGTAACATAGAACCACACTATAGTAGACGAATGTTTTTGAAAAAACAAATTCTCTTCTAGATATTGGAATGGTTGAGGACATGGTTAAAGATGTTGATGATAATATTTGCTATGACGATCAAACTCATGAAGAAATAATAAGGAAAAGAGAAAGCTTGTCAAGAGGTTGATGAATGGATCATGAGAGTTTCCCTTAGGCACTAGTTGATCAGTTAACATTAGAGATGTTGAAGGCAACCATTTAGGTATGAATTGGTCATGCCAATATTGCATGAATGTTGAAGGGAATTTAGGTAAGAATTCCTTTAGCCAGGATTTGATGTCTTCATTGATATGTTTATGATGACATCTCAATGCATTTATGTGATTGATGCCTAGGGGGTATGACAAATGTAGGAAGCTTTATATGTGATAAGAATGTTTATAATTGTTTGAATGCATTCATGTTGTGTTTGATCGCATCATGTGAATGCTTGTTTGTGCTAATAATGCACATATAGTAAATGATATTTCATTGCATTTAATATGTAGACAACTAAAGGAGATTGAATTATTGTTGTGACATAAATTCTAGGATCATTTCATATGTTGTTATGAATATTGCAATGAAATATTATATGCATGCATGAGTACTCACAGTTTGTTTGGATAAATGAAATACTTATCAAGGAGGACATATTATACGTAGAAATGTCTTGGATATGGAAATGAGTGTAATCCCATCATGAATATTGATTGTTATTGTATGCAAGGGCCAAACATTAAGAGAAGGAACGCATAGCTATGAAATTTTGTTTTTTGCAAAACATATTTAAAATTTTCCAAATGAAAATTTTATGACAGCATCTCATGGTAAATGTATCTATAGAATATAAGTGAGATGATGGATATGTCTATTAATGATAGATGATAGTCATTATAAGTTGGAAAGCAAGGGGAGAATACCACTATGATGACATTGGAACCTTGTGAAATGTCTTGATTAACTTAAGATGTGTTACAATAGAGGTTGTCAATGGGACAACTTGGTATTAAGACTCTCTAAATATGTGCTCTTCTTGCACGTGAAATCCTTGGCAAGATGGATCGCCCAAGGGACTGTTTAGCATAGAAAGGGATGGTTGAGCCTGGAAGGGTGAGTTTGACAAGGAATAGGTGACTTGAATGAATCCACTCAGAAAGATTATTGTTATGTGCTAGTTGGGATCAAGAATGCAATATATGTTTGGTTGTGTCAGAGAAAACAGTGAGTTGAATCTTGTCCATGGAAGCCATATGGAGTAGATATATTCATACAAATAAGTGTTGAGATTATTTGAATCTTTTATCTTGTGTTGTGAATATATATGCTTTAATTATGAAATCGGAATTCATATGGATGGAAAAATTGTTGCATAGAAATGGCAATGACATACATGTTTAATTTGATTATTATTATAGGCATGTGATAGAATGTCGAAGATCTTAGAGGTATCCCAAGATAATGAAAGAAATGATACCAAGATAACAAACAAATATACATGGTTGAAATGAAGGGGATGGAATTGCAGGGGTCACTAAAGAATAATTACATGGGGTATTGCTAAAAAGAAAAATAATACCAAGGATAGTGTTAATTTCAATGGGAATGAGAATGTAATATCCTTGTTTCGACCTTTGGAGGTCTTGAACTTGATCTTTTTTATCATGTATATGATTTCCACTTTTCATTACTATGTCTTATCTATGCCATGACATCACGTTGACATGGGAAAATTGAACTTCAATAGATAGGGGTACTCCATAGTATGAAGTTCCAATTAGACCTCACATCATTTAGGATAGGAGACCCATATGTATTTTGGCCCAACGACCATTACTAAAATGAGTGGGACTGGTGGTGGAAATGAAAAATGCAATGTCCAATATGCAATTACTCTAAGTACAGAAAGAAAAGTATTATAACCTATCCTAGCTAGGAGAAAAACTAAGTAAGCAAACATAAGATTAATTATAAATTTCTACTTGTACTTCGGAAATAGGTAGCTCTTAGAGAAAATAAAAAACACATAAACATGAATGATAAATGTAAACAAAGTAGGAGGTAACAACAAACCATACACAATGACATGTCTTCCATCTCAGAATAATAAATATCAAATAAGTGACATAAATGTAAATCCATAAAATTCATTGAAGAATAGTCAACACATGATCAATATAACCTTAAAATGTTGTAAATGACAACACTAACATTGGAAATATTTCATAGAGAATCCATCACACAACACCATTACTTCTCTTCAAAAAATAGCTCTGAGGGCTTCTCCTCATTAAAATTTCTTGAAATAGTTCTCAAAATTACAAAAAGAAAAAGCCCTTGATACAAGGTAGTCTTGGGACTTATTGAATTCCATTTGATAATATAACCCTTTGAATTCCTTTGTTTTTTCCTTTACCTAAAACCTTATAAAACTATACATTATTTTCAAGAGATTACAATCATCCTTGTTTTTTGTCTTTAATATAGGCCACCAAAACCTCATGTTGGGAGGATATTCATGTTTCCTAAAGATGAGTTGTTCTAGATAGACCTCATATGTTGTTGCATCTCTAGACATGTGTCCCAGATCTATTTTAAGTGTATTCAAAAAGCAATTCGATAAAATGTGTACCTCTAGATGGTCCAACTATATGATCTTTTAATACATCTTTTGTTATTCAAGTGAGCATTCCAATTACAATCCCTCTAGAATTGATGTGGTCTTCTAAATCCACCAAAATTTGGCATAAGGGCCTTGGTGCACCCATATCTTCGAGCTAGGGTAACTAACACCATTCAATCGTCTTTTCAGAAATTGTTTGTGGGCATTTACAATTGTTGATTGATGTAAATATATCATTTTCAAGTGGTGTGCCTCCTTTCTGGTATTTCACTAGTGTTGCATAGTTTAGTTGGTTCTCCTTTTCAGTCATATTAGGTAAGTTTGGAGGTGTATTACGATCTTCTTCTTTCCACTTCTTCACCTCATCCATAGCTATATAGACTTTGTACAACAATACTTTCTAGTCCTTGATTGTATGTAGCAACGTAAGAAATTATGTAAATAAGGCATGTAACTCTTTCAATCTAGTGTTCATATGTCTTATTTTTGTCCCTAGCTCCTCCTACAATTCAAAGGCATAGGCCCTAAATTCTATGAGACTATTCCTATCGACCTTGTAGTGTTTCACTCTATGTTCTAGACCTTCTATCCTTGCCTTATGCTCTTCAATTTATTGAGCCATGTTTCTGATATTTAGCTCTGAGGCTTGTGAAAACCCTAATCCAATTGAAGCCATGGATATGGTATCCCTTTTGATGTTTTCTACAAGTGGGGTTTTTGTGGTTACTTTGAGCATTAGCACTCCCAGTAATTTCAACTTCTTATGGGATTGTCTTACGATCTTCCCCCTTACTTTGTCAAAAACAAATGAGTCCAAGCATGCCACTCTATCTTATTTGGAAGGGGTGAATTTTCCCAATCCAATCTCTCCAAGTGGGAAATTTCCTCATGTAAGTGAGATTCTTGAAGTTCTGAGGGAAGTTTCTGAAGGGGCAATGTCCATCGGGTTTGTATCATGTGCCTCCTCTTCATTCCTAAGCCTTTCTTTTTCTTGTTGTTCCTCCTCCATTTTCTTCCTTTTATCTTCCTCTTGTATCTTCTTTTCTAATTATTTTTTAAGCCTTAGTGCTTTAGCCTCTTTTCTTCTCCTCTTGTGATTGCTAAAGCCTCAGTTCTTCAACCTCATTCTCCAATCTTTTCTCCTCTATTGTTTCCTTGGTTGCAGTCTCCCTTTCTAACCTTTCTCTTTCTAAGTGCTCCTTTTCCAAATTGTCCTTTTTAGGCTTGGAGCCACTCTCCATTATAAAAATAACTTCATCAAAAGATATACGTTTATTGTATAGATCTTATTCTTGTCATACCTCATTTTGGTATGGCCACCTATAATATCCCCTAATTTTAATCCATGCAAATTATAATGTAATTGTATAAATGTGATTTAGGTTGGTGTGTTGATATGTTTGGGGTGAAGAGACCATATTGTTAATATGGTCGAAGATCGAACTATGTATTATTTACATTGAATTAATTAATAAAAGTAATAATTGTTGGTTGAGATGCGAGACAGATAGTAACGATGAGGGCTTGTGATTCCAAGAGAGAGGGGACCAAAGGGGGATCCAAAGGGAAATATGTGTCATTTTCTTCAGTTAATGTGCCATTACCATATAATCCTCCCTTTGACTTATTAAACACTCAAAATTTGAATTCATGTCAAAGGGTTGGTGTGTGAGATCACCTCATAGAGTTATTGACTACATGGGTTGAGTACAATCAACATTTGGGGAGTGTGAGACTCAACTTTCTTGGGCAAAAGGGAATTTAGTATGGAGAAATATGACATTTTTTACATGTTGATTTTGGGCAGCAAGAGGGGAGATCAATGTTAGAAAGAGCACCAGCCATGTTGTGCTTGAAGGAATCCATTGTTGTGTTGCGTTTAGGATGGAAATGTGGCCTATAAAAATGGATTATGTTCATGTGGAGCATTTCATGTTGAGGAAATGGCTCAAGAGCCTTAAGAAGGTTGTTGTGAGCACTCCTAGAGAAGCTAAGAGTTCTTGGAGTCCCAAACTATGAGACTCATGGCCACTTAATTACACTAGATCCCTAAAGGGAAGTGGGAAGGCTCGAGGGACTACATGATAGAGGAGGGGGATCCCATTCCTTAGGTTGTGCAGGTTGTGGGGAAGAGAGATGGTGGATTGGGACTATTGTTGGAGTAGAATCTGGGTTTTGGGCTGCTAAATGCAAAGAGTGGACAACCAAGATGGAAAGACCTCCTTATGGATTCATATCCCAAAATCAAGAGTAACTTTCTATTGAGATTTAGAACAACAATCCTATGGCTAGGAGGAACATCATCCGAACGCAACAAGTTGGTTCTTTTATAAACAGATAAGTTTTATGTTGTATTTATTATGATTATTCCATTGTGTAAATGTGTTAAAATTTTGGTATGCTCGTTTAACCATAGACAATGTCACATAATTGTCACCCAACCATAGGCATTCACATATGCCACCCCCAAGCACAATAACCTTTTCTTAGATAGAATGATTCTGGCAATTCCACACTATAACCAATAGATAAATCCTAACCATAAACACCAGTGTTTCAGTAGCAATACAATACCAAGAGAACGTAACTCTACCTTTACCAAGAGAAGCATACAAGAGAGATCCCAAAAAGACTGATATTACACCACGACAATTGTTGCACCACCTTCTTGTGCCCCCTTCTATTGCAACTGCAGTTTCTACAGTTGTTGCTCCTCATACTTGTGCCCTCCTTCTACTAAGTGAGTGTATGTCAAATGAGGAGCGCCTAGCCTCTATTTATACTATTATTTCAAGGTGTCTTTTCACGTGGGGTCGACCTCGCTTTCTGGAGCCTTTTAATACTTTATTATTATTTTCTTTGGGCCAACTTCTCTTCTAGGGTTTTCACACATCTATTTAATGGTTCTCTTACTTCTGGAATATTCTATTCTAAGTACAAAAGTTACACTTGGAGGTTAATACCTCCTGCAACTACCAAAACATCAACACTCCCTTTTATCTAGGGAGGTATTAACTAATATGTTCTTCATGTAATGGTATTAAACACATCCATCCATCTCACATGGCATTGGAAAGACTCACATGGTCTTGCAAACCAGTCTACAGGTAGCATCACCATAGCCACACAGGCTATCTCATGATTAAACGGATCATGTCTCAAGTAGCATGGCCACGCGGCCATCTCATGATCAAGTAGATCATGTAACAAGTAGAAAAGAATCATACTCACACATGATATCTCATGATCAACCAGATCATGTCACAAGTATCACCATCATAGCCACACAGGCTTTGTCATAGTCACACACACAGACTATCTGATGGTCACATCAAAGTCACACATCTAGGGCCTCATCAACACATGTAGTATCTATATAGTGGGCATAGTCTCACCATTCTTTCAGACCTTATGTCATCACAAGGCTTCAACTAGTTCATACAGAACTAGGAAACTGGCC
The DNA here is from genome assembly GCA_009831015.1 of Picea engelmannii. NCBI lineage: Eukaryota > Viridiplantae > Streptophyta > Pinopsida > Pinales > Pinaceae > Picea > Picea engelmannii. The sequence continues at coordinate 186,752 of ML784508.1, forward strand.
AACTCTCACAGAATATGGCATCTAGTTCATACAAAACTAGTAACCTTTCATATCACACAGAATATGGAATATGCAGTTGAACCAGTTTTCACAGAACTATGCTACTACCCAATCCAAATGGAGTCTAGGTAACTGCAACTCGCCATCTCACACAAAATCTGGAATCTAGTTCATAAATAACTAGTAACTCACAATCTCACACAGAATCTGGCATCTAGTTCATAAAGAACTAGTAACTCACCAGCTCACACAAAATCTAGCATCTAGTTCATAAAGAACGAGTAACTCACCAGCTCACACAGAATCTGGCATATAGTTCATAAAGAACTAGTAACTCGCCAACTCACACAAAATCTGGCATGTAGTTCATAAAGAACTAGTAACTCACCAACTCACATAAAATCTAGCATCTAGTTCATACAGAACTAGTAACCTCTTGTTGGCACACCAGGCAACCAGTCTACAGTGACTAGGAATATAATCATAAGGATTAGGTGATGTAGTGCGCACACACTACCCATCTAACCCAAGGCTAGGAAACACCTCCAACCACACAGGTTGGCCCTCCATCTTGAAAAGTTGGGAAACTCGCCAGCCTCGAAGGATCGGCATCTATTGACCTTGTGCGAGTTCATGCTAACTGGTGCCACAGTCAATAACGTGCCCGTGAATGACTACCCATTGCTCCTTCCAAACACTGATGTTTCTGCCCTGGAATCACATATGTAACTCATCACTCCCTCTTACTAGGGAAGTCCTTCTAGACCACACCAAGCTTTTCCCTGAAGTAAACAAACTTCACCCTTGACAAAGGCTTAGTCAACACTTCTACTATTTGCTCATCTCTAACAACATATTGGAGCTTTATTTCTCCCTTATGCACCATATCTCTGATACAATGGTACTTGATCTCGATATGCTTGGAATTTTCATGAAACATTGGGTTCTGTGACAAATTCACACAACTCTAGTTGTCACACCAAATACAAGTCGCCTCTAACTTGATATAAAACAATCCTACAAGAAGCTTCTAAAGCCACACTACTTCGTTGCTAGTTGAACACGCTGCTATATACTCTGCCCCAGTCGTACTAAGCACCACACTAGTATGCTTCCTGTTGAACCATGAGACCATAGATGATCCCAAACTAAAGCAACATCAAGATGTACTCTTATGGTTTGTGACACTACCGGCCCAATCTGAATTAGTATAGACTTATAGGCTTATATCACGATCCAAAACATATTGAAGTCCATAGTCAATTGTACCTTTTAGGTACCTCAACACATGTTTTTCCGCAACTAAGTGAACACGTCTTGGTTCAACCATATATAGACTCAAGGTGTTCACCGCAAAGCATATATATGGCCTATTGTTTGCCAGATACATCAACGGACCAATCATATGTCTATACATGGTGGCATCCACTATATCTGAAGATTTATCACTCAATAACTTTAGATTCATCACCATCGGTGTAGGCATGGCTTTACAATCCATCATTCTGAATCTCTTCAGAATCTCTACAGCGTATTTTCCTTGGCTTGGTAAAATCTCATCCGGTTTCTTCCACGCCTCTAGACCCAAGAAATAATGCATCAGACCCAGGCATTTCATCTTGAATTTTGTAGCAAGCTTTCTCTTGCACTCAACGATGAGATTCTCATTCCCTGTTAGAAACATGTCATCCACATATAATAGTAATATCATCGGTCCACCATCCACAACCTTGTAGTAAAGGTTGGAATCTTCTTTACTCTTGGTAAAGCCTAAGCTTATCAGGAAACTCTCTGATATAGAATATCATGCCCTAGGTGCCTGCTTAGGCCCGTACAAATCCTTATTCTATCTGGACACATGAGATTCCTTCTTATGTATCTTGTGGTTCCTCTATGTACACTTCTTCTAGCTACTAGAGCAAGTGTCTCGTCATAATATTCTCCCTCTTATTGGGAGAATATTTTTGCCACAAATCAAGCTATGTACATCTCTATATTGTTATCTGTAACATGCTTGATCTTGTAGATCAACTTGGAAGTCATTGACTTCCCTTCTAGTCTCGGAACCAAAGAAAAGATCCATATCCCAGTCCTTTTGACTGACTTCCTCCTCTGTCACTCAAACAAGTGAATCTTCCCAGGATGTCTCATATCTCCTCAAATCCTTTGAAGCTTCAATCTATCCTCCTCAACTCATGGAACCTATCTATCAGTCCTGGAAGATGTCTCTCTCTTCCATTTGAATATGAGGAGGAATACTTTCTGAATTAAAGTCTCTAAGCCACTTACACTCTCTAAGATTGATCTCACTCTGAATCTCCATGCTCCCTCTGAAGCTCAACTCCCCCTGAGTCTATATAATAATCAAATCCATCTACTCCTTCTGTATGTGATGATCTCCTGTAAATTATAATATCCTATGAACAATCTAGAGGAGGTTGCTCCTCCCTACTGGATCGTGATGGTTGAATCCCTCTGAACTCTAGCTCCTTCTGAGCTAGTGTTTGGTGTGACCGCCTGCCTCACCACTTGTGGATCCATTTGCTCCTTCTCATGATATGTCTCATCAATGTTATATATCCTTGCATCCCACAAAGTTTCATGGGACCATGTTCGTCTCTTCATGGTTACTGCAATGATTCTGGGTAGGCCCTTTTGGCTCTACTAACTCTTCCTGATGATCTGAAGAGTGATCAATTGAACTAGAGGGGTATTTTCAGTTATATTTGGAGCCTTTTTCTCCTTACAATCAATCTACATATGAAATACTTTGTATCTCGGAAAATCACCCTTATTTCCATAAGGTTTTAACTACGTCCTCCTTTCTTTGGTACATGGATGTATACGGTCGTGTATACAACTTCTAATATGGGTAGTTTGCTCCATGTCTCAAACTAGATACCATCTAATATGTTTCCTCCTGCAATCATCACTATAACTCCCCTCATAGTTATCACTTGTGACCTGCCCAAAAAAATACCAACAACAAGGGGAAACAATAGACATGAATAATACTCTTACAATAATGATAAAAACAATAACGAGAACAATCATCACAATAGCTCCTTCTCAGAGCTATAAATTGTGATCTGCCTGGAACAAGAGCCAAAACAAATAAATAAATGCAATAGTAAGAAATAGGAACAACACTCTTCCAGTGTTGTGACCAATCATTCCTCCATGGTAACCTGCCTAAGACAAGAGCAACAAGAGCAAAAGTATTTCCAATATAATAGCATTTTCATAAGAACATATCTATGTTAGAAAGACAATTTCATGGTAATCATCATAGCATTACCAAGGTGACATGCCTGGAAGCAGAACAACAAGTATCTCCTAGAGGAGATGTTATTTCATCTTGCAAACAAGTATAATAAGCATTTATATCAATAGTACTCACATGCTACCAAGTATTCATTGTATCTAGCAATAATAGAACCTTTCAAGGATTGTTGTCACAACTATAGTGTTTACTTGTAATGTAGCAATTATCAAACTTGATATGTGCAAGTTGGAAGCTTATCAATTTAATCAATCAAACCTAGAACATGGAGTCTTATCTCCAAGAATAAGTGTTGTTTATTTTCTTCTGAGTCTCCTTCACTCAAGATGACAAGTATTCTCTCCAACCTGTCCCTTGTACTAAGACAATATGATTTCTTGACATAAATCTGAGTTAGGGAATATAAACTCTAAAATCTCAACCTTAATCAATCTAATACTTTGACTAAAGTCATCTTATAACTTTAACTTTGACCAGAGGTTAGTATGATAATCATAACTTCAATAGATCAAAATACAACTAGATGTTCATAAGATCACAATAATTCCATAACATCTAGAGGCACATCAAAACGATCAAACCTGGAGAGTGTTGTTCCTCTGAATGTGTTGTATCTGGGATCCCTTTGGATCTTTGATTGTTTCTTGGAAAAAATATCCCTTCTTCTGCAAGCACCCTCAAGATAGTGATATAGTTTAAACATATACAAGTACATACCTCCAGCAACAAACAACGACGGGTAGTGGCAACCAATGCAGAACCCAAAAATTGCAAAGTGCTCCAACTTGCAATTTGAAGATAGCTTGGGATGCGCTAAGGTAGGGTGCACTAGGACAACTAAAAATTAGGCCCAACGCTTTAGTGAAATTTCCCAACAAATTTGGGTTAGGGTTTGTTGCTGCTGCAAAACCAAAAACCCTAACTTCCGGAAGAATGGCTAGTGATTTGATCTAGGGTAAGAATAATTTCAGCATCCTTTCAATGAGTTTCTCAATGGGTTACTAGAAAATTCACTGGACCAGAGGAACTGCAATTGTTACTGCAACTGGTACTGCAACTAGTGTTGCAACTGGCACTACAACTAGTGTTGCAACTAGCACTGCAAATGGCGTTGCAACTGGCACTGCAACTAGTGTTTCCTCATCTCCCTATGGATCTTCAACTTTGGAAGCTTGTAGATCTGATCTAGGGAAAATATGTTCCCTCCTTAGGTGGCCTTCTTAGTGGGTTCAGTAAGTGCTCAATGAGCTTGAAAATGGGGGAAACTCAGGATTTTCCTTCCAGTGGTTAGACTGTTACAAAGGAAACCAGCTTTGATACCATGTTAAAATTTTGGTATGCTTGTTTAACCATAGACAATGTCACATTATTGTCACCCAACCATAGGCATTCACATATGCCACCCCCGAGCACAATAACCTTTTCCTAGATAGAATGATTATGGTAAGTCCACACTAGAACTAATAGATAAACCCTAACCATAGACACTATTGTTGCAGTGGTACTACAATACCAAGAGAATGTACCTTTACCAAGAGAAGTACAAAAGAGAGATACTAGAAATATTGAGATTACACCACGGCAACTGCTACACCACCTTCTTCAGACTTGTGCCTCCTTTTGTTGCAACTGCTACACCACCTTCTCCAGACTTATGCCTCCTTCTGTTGCAACTGCAGTTGTTATAGTTTTTGCTCCTCAGACTTGCACCATCCTTATATTGAGTGATCGTATGTCAAATGACGAGTGCCTGGCCTCTATTTATACTAATTTATCAAGGTGTCTTTTCATGTGGGGTCGACCTCAATTTCTGGAGCCTTTTAATACTGTATTATTATTTTCTTTCGGCCAACTTATCTTATAGGGTTTTCACACATCTGTTTAATAGTTCTCTTACTTCCTAAATATTCTATTCTAAGTACAAAGGTTACACTTGGAGGTTAATACCTCCCACAGCTACCAAAACATCAACAAAATGAATATTTGAATGTTGTGTGTTTGCTTGATTTATTGCATTGATGGGTTTTATTTTGTTGTTAGTTGCATGAGTTATTTGGCATGCTACATGCATGTAGTTGTTTAATGGTATCAAAATATGCTAAGTTGTTTTTGTAGTAATGTGGCTCATCCTGGAGGCTGGGTAGATTACAATCTAGTATCAAAGCTTTTAGCTCAACACCAAACTTGTATGGGCTAGAGATCAACATGAATTTGGAAAATTTATCATCTCAGGGTTTGATCTATGTCAAATTTGAGGAAAAATGGTGAAATCCGAGTGAAACACCAACTTTATGAGCAAATTCAAGTTTAAATTGCACTCAACAAGGTTGTTTAGCGGGGGGATCGTTTTGACTTCCAAGCGACTAAATTTGTCTTAGACAAGAAAGTCGGGCATTTTCACGATGGTCGTGACTTGGAAATATGGAAAATCAACTAAGAGTTGAAAAGATAAAAAATAATCTCCCCAATACAATGTGAAGATAGTGTGTGTCAGTGAAGAAAATAATGTTGGCATCGAAACATTGGTGAGAGAGAGATATTTCAACTCATATGTTGGTGCAGTACCATGGTCACTGTGTGTGCTCCAAAAAGGTTGTTGCAAGTGTGATAGAGGGTTGACGTGTGTTAAATATTGGCATTTTGTAGTGTAAAACTTAGGCACTATGAATATTGGTACAGAGTACATGCGCTAAATGTTGGTGCTACACGGTGTAAAACTTGTGTGCGATGAATATCGATGCGTGATACGTGCGCTAAATATTGGTGTTGTGTGGTGTAGAGCTTGCACACAATGAAAATTGGTGTGCAATGCCTGCACTAAATGTTGGTGTTGTGTGGTGTAAAACTTGTGCATGATTAATAATGGTGCGTGGTACGTGCGCTAAATATTGGTGTTGAGTGATGTAGAACTTCCACACAATGAATATTGGTGCACTAAATATTAGCATTGACTGGTACAAAACTTGCGTATGTTGGGTATTAGTGCACGATACATGCACTAAATATTGGCATTGAACAGTGTAGGACTTGTGCACATTGAATATTGGCGCATGGTAAAACACTTACACATCCACGGGTTTCCAAAAGGAAGAAGAGAAGAGGAAAAGGAAGGAGAAAATAGACAAGTTTACAACAAAACAATATGGAGCCAAAAACTTGTTTTGGCCATAACATGAGCATTTCAACTCAGAATCAAATGAGATTTTAGGGATGTATCTTGATGCAGGATCATCGCTATCACATCAATAAAATCATACGTGGAAGCAAAGTCGACACTTCAACGCATTGAAAGAGCCAAACCGACTCTTAACCAGCTTGGTAGCGGTGTGGAGATCTTTTTGAATCTCTCGTTAATTAATTAGTTGTATGTAAAGTCAGGCCACCTTTTTGAATTGACGGATTATTGTAAATCCTTACATGACTGTAATATATTACAGGTGTAGGATATTAGCCCGTATGAGTCATTAGGTTGCATTAATTAAGCTGAGTAGGTAACCGCTGGAGTAGAAGGTGATAGAATTTAGATAGGAGGAAGAAGAGCGAGAAATCAATGGGTCCTTAGATAAGTTTTCTAATTATAATGATTGTAAGAGATAGAGGGGGTAATCATGTTTTTTTTTGGAATGAATAGAACAGAGGAAGTTGATTCAATTGTACAGTGTTGATATTGTTTACAAGTTTATTGTTGTTATGAATTTTGTGGGTGTATGATGTTCATGGTGAATGGATGAACTTATGCAGAATTGAATAAGTTTCAATTGTCTCTCTTCTATAAGTTATGCAAGGAGGGCATATTGAACGCAAGGAGTGTGTGTGAAAGAGTCTTGTTCAACTCGAAGCTCAGAAGAGATAGCGTGGAACTTTTGTATGCAGAGTGTGCATATTAAGCGCAAGGAGTGTGTATGCAAAGTCTTTGACTTGGAGAAATAAATCGGGTTTTTCTCACAAGAAAGTGCAAAGGTCGGTTGCAAGGAGTGCACAGGACCAAGAATCGACTAAGTGTCGAAGAAATCTTTTAGAAGAAGAAATCGCAAAGGTTGGGCAAGGTGAAGGGAGAAGATCTATCCAAGAGGTGCCAAATTATTTCAGATAGTTGGATTTAGGAAAAGTGCATGAGATTTACACTCTGTGTATACATAGGAAGAGAGATCGTCGAAGACTCGAAGGAGATCTGGATCGTCTAATCCAAAAGGATACGTGGCGATAGATTATGAACTCCGGAGAAATCACTTCAAGATTTTCAGATTGAGACTTGAAACTCCTAAATCCCGGAGAGTCGGAGGGTCGAAATAAACGTCGACCATTGGATAGTCCGAAGTAAATTATAATTGTTTGATTCAGGAGGAAATGTGGCAAGAATCTGTGCATTTCGGAGGAAAGCAAAGATTGAAAGTTGAAACTCTCGAAATCCAAATCATGAAATAAATCACAGACGTTGATTTAGAAGGGTTAAGTCTGATCTATAGATTTGGAAAGGACAGATCTGAACCATCAATTTAGAAGAAGCATCGAGATTGTGAAATCGACGGTTATGAAGGATTGCAGGGATGAAAAGTGCTCGAAATTTAAAAACTTGAGATCGGGCCGCAATAGAAACCATGGTATTGCAAATTGGACGCATGGCATTTGGTAGTGAATTGCGGGGAGAAAAGTGGATTGATCCCAAACCGCTTTTGACTGTGCCCGAAATTGGGTGTGGATATAACCTAAGGTCATATGCGGGAAGGAGCTAACGAAGGAGGAGCTATTGCATGAACACTAATCACTCGGTAGTGCGAAGGGAGAGGTTGTGAGTGTCGTAGAAATTGCATAGAAGGACTGAAGAGACCTGTGGTTATTTACAAGCAAGACCATTAAGGTTTCAGAGAGCTAATTCAGCTCTGAGAATTGAAGATCCTTGACCAGGAGGTCGTGCCACTCAAGGAGAAGGGGGGTTTGCATCATATCTTCAATGACAAGGCTACAAGAGTGTTCATAAGGGCCATGCACCAATTCTGCTTTAAAATTTTTAAAAATGCAAATTCATGGATTTTGAAGATGAGGTTTCTGCTAAGTAATCGGAGCCCATATAAAGGCGAAATTTTGATAGATATCTCAAAATGCAAGCATGGAGATACTCATTTGGACTCCTAGTAAAATTCAAAAGATTCAGTGTGGAGATGTTGAAATAGTGCAAAACCCACTATTTTTAGGCGTGCTTTGGGAATTTTAGAAATCTTCGGAGGAGGAAAAGGGATATCACAAATATGGAAAAAAAAATGTGTATTCGACATTTTATCTACACATCAATCTGAACAACTTTGTCTTCAGGCAGTTTTGCCAAGTTTTTCCCCATTTGGGAGATAGCCAGTTTTGGCTAAAATTTCCAAGTCTGGAGAAAATGTGAAAGAACAAAATCGTCAATTCTAGATTTATATCGAATTTAACTGGAGCATTGGATTCCAATCCAAGAGTTGATATGTGTTGGCACAGGGGTAGACCCAGGGTTCAACACTCAAGAGCGCACCAACAAAACTCTAACTATCGGACCTTTCAGCAACACCTACGAAGCAGGTGAAGTCTCACCCAAGGTAGAGGCAGGGGTGGTTGCAGGACTCGGGTGTCTGCAACCTTAGCTGGGACACAGATCTGTGATTCTAACACTTAACAGAGCAGTCAGCGATTAACATTCATCAATATCTAGTTCTTAGTTACAGCGCAGTTAAACCCTAATTACAGAGCATCACAGTATTCAACCAGATCTAGCATCTAACATCACTTAGCATGACAGATCAGATCCTAACAAATTCAGGCACTAAGCCTATGTATATAAGTCAAATCTAACATCCATATACATCACTAAGCAAATAATCATCAACAGATCTATCTATCTATATCAAAGCACTAAGCACATTAACATATAAGCACATCAACATATCTCACAAACTCTCATAACGTCCACCAACTCTTTGTCTTCTTTATTGGCTTCTTCAATAGGTTACATGCAGAGAGCCTCAAAACCCCCACTCCGCAGAGGACAGGAGATCTGCGTAGCTCGCTAGATCCTCCTTCCCTGAGCAGATTTAAGCACTCAGCCTTCTACAGTCTCTTACAATGACTTGCACTTAGCTCTACAAGTTTCACACAATATGCACCAAAGCACTTACAATCTTGATCACACAGATCCAACTCTAGCACTTATCCATTCCTTACCACTTCTCTTATTACATCGCCTAGTCTTCTATATATATTACAAAATAGGCCTAAGCATGGGTAAACCCATGGGCCGACATTCCCATACCCATTACATGATCCCAAAACCCAAAAAGCCCTAAAAAGGGGTCAAGATCCCGCAATCTACTCTTCGTCTTGCACTCCATCTTCGATAGGCTGTCGAAGTCCCAAAATAGGTCAAACTTGACCAAGGATCTCCCAAAACTTGGTCAAGGGCCAACAAGCCTCCAACACTCACCTGTGACTCATCCTGAGTCACTCTGATCTGACTAGTTCTGCTTCAAAAGCCTCAATCTTGGCTCGAGATGCTTCGACTTGTTGATGTGTTATAGCCTCTTGTTCAGTGAATTCTTGTATGATTGCTTCGTTGACAGGTCCATCTAGGCGTTGTTCAGCTGCAGTGACGACTTGCTCCAGTTCTTCTCCTCGGCCTTCTATCTCTGTGAACAGTTGGTAAGCCTCATCTTGTACAGGTTGGAGCCTCTAAGTCACTTCCATGACTTTGCTCTGAATAGTGTGAACCTATTGCTAGGCAGTGCATTGCTCTTGGGATCGCTTCATTCTTTACAAAGTTGACAGGGGCTTCAACTTCGCCTGTATTGTCTCTGCCTGATACTTCGCTTCCTGGAGCTGCGATTCCAGTGCCTCCAGTTCTGGATTCTCTGTGAGTTGCTCATACATCTAGGCACTATGATCACTTAGTTTCTTGCATTCTATGGCAAGAGCCTTTATTCTCTCAACTGCGCTCCGGGCAGTTTCTTCTCTTTTGTCCCTTACATCCTGCGGGGTGTCAGGTACAGTGAGGAGCTCTACATCTGTTATTCATTGTTGTAGCTGTTGGATGGCTTCCGCGAGCTACTCTACTTGATGCTCAACCCAGTTTTCTACCTGTGGCTCTAAGCCTGTCACAGAGAGAAGTGCTCTGTTGACTGCTTCTTTTACCTCGAGTTGTCCTGCGAGAAATTGTTCCTTTTCTTGTTGCATTTGTTCTTTCTCCTTGTCAAACTTTGTCTAGAGAGAAATCTTCTCCTACTCTGCAACTCTGCGTTGTTTTATGAGTACGACTTTCACTTGCTTCAAGGCCTGGGTGGCTTGTTCTTCTTCTTCTTGTGGGCGACGAAGACGAGCGTTCTTCTTCTTCTTGTGCGCGACGAAGATGAGCTTCGACCACATCAGCTACTCGACGGAGTTGGGTTGGCTCATCCCCCAACTCTATTTCTCCTTATCGCATGGGCACAGTGGAGACTACGCGACTGGACTGAAGAGCATGTTATACTCCTCGGAGCTCAACCTTGATTCTATCGTACATTTCCTCCTTCTTAGCTTCTTGCTTCTCTGCAATTTCCAACAAGGGGTCGTTTAGCACTGAGATGATGAAATCAAAATCATCAGCAGTAAGCACAGTCTTCATCTTGGTCACGGTGGCTCTGGATTTCTTCTGCGAAGAGGTTTTCTGGGGAGAAACCTTCCTCTTCTTCAGGAGATTGGTCTCTTCTCTCAGCGATGTTACTTTGCCTTTCTTTTGTTTAGCTCCTGTGCCATGTAATTCTTCTATGTCGTCATCACCTACTCGCTCAGGTGATATGTAAGCAGTCTTCCCTGAGGCACTGTTTAGGTCTTGGACCTCTTCAATCTTCTTCATTTTGTTGGGTCCAAGTGTATCATGCACATTTTCTGGGCTGTCAGGGTCGGACATCTCTGCAGGGTCTGCTGGAATGAGGAGGTTTGTCGACCAGTCCTTAGTGATCTCCTCAACATCCTCTTTCGTGAGCTTGTAGTACGACCACAACTGCTCCTTATGTTCATCAGCTTGCACTGTAATGTAAATGAAATGACGATCTGCGTTGAACTTCATCAGGGGTTAGAATCTTTGTAAGGTGTTCGGATCCATGTGAGGCTCAGCTTCGATGGCTCTCTTCAATTGAAGGTAGTAGGTATGAAAAACAACATTCAATTGCCACTTTTTGTTCATATCACTCGAATACCAAAGGGTAGTGAACTTCGCGGAAAGCAACTAAAATGAATCGATGTCCAGGAAGGTCGCACCTTCTGCCATCTTTCAGGAAACAAACACGATGAGGATCAGGAGCCAACTAAAGTGGAACTCATAACACTGATCATGTGCTTCACGACAGTCTAGTTCAAGCTGATTGACTAGGTACTTTGCCCAGTTCATATGTAAGCCTTCAACACACTTCCCCGTGAGGTCAACGACGAAGCCCGTGACCTGTGTGGGTCGGTTCTTACGTACCATATTCCCAGTTATTAATTAACACACTAGGTGCACTGCACCATTCTAGATGGAGGATTCTTTGTAGCCTCATGTCCCCTTCTCGACATCGTTGTATGTGTCCTTAATCTTCTGTGCTAGCGCGCGATCTGTGGATTTTCCTGGGTAGAACTCATGTGGGTCAGGTCCTTGCATACTCAACCCTATGATCCTGTGGATCAACGTCAGGTCAACTATAATACGGCAGTCTTGCCACAAGTAGCTGCCATGGAAGCACGACAGCAGGATCTTAACGCACGCGTTAACCTCCTGGTGTCTTCCAAAGTGCGGTATCATCATCACATTTAAGAGGGTGGACTACGCAAGGTCCATAGTCTATTGCTGAGTGATTATCTTTGAGTTATTCCCCTTCGTTATGGTCAGGTATCTAAACAGAGCGAGCGTGTTGTGATTCTTGCGATCTTCGAGGTTGAAGTCATTGAACTTCAATGTTGTGATCTTGTCTTGTTGCGCTCGAACTGCGTATATCCCCTTTGGGAGGTACACAGTGACCATGGTGTACTTGAAATATCTGGGTACACTATCACGACTTACCGCGCCGGCTAGAGGTGGGATATAGTCAGGTAATATAGATGGAATCAACTTCGCGTTGGCTAGATTATCTCTGTGTTTGGTTCTCTTCTCTGTTGTCGGTCAGGATGGCCCGGATCCGCGAGCAATTGACGGGGAGGCTTGCACTCCTCTCGTCGATGACACTTGTACACCTGCAGACATCGTCATTACTCTTTCAGTCATGAGGTTGATGAGAACTTCTTCGACAACTTTCTCTGCAGCGCTCAACTCGTCCGACATACACACTCGGGGTTAACAATATCGGGTTCGAAGAGAAATTTCTCAATGCAATGGGACGGAAGACAATCTCGCGATGATCACTGTGCAAAATCAACTATTCTACGGGCTCAAATTCACGGTTAGCAAAAGTGTTCTCGGTGCATGGCGTGACGGGATAAATAGATAGCTTGGAAACAGGTCGATTGCAATGGGTAAGAAGCCTTCATTAACTCTGTTCTGTCCATTATGGCGTGGTCCCAATGGTTTGGTGGCGAGCTCTCTAACCATAAATGCATTTATTCCCATTCGGGGTGTCGTTCTAATGGTTATAATGTTCCCAACGGCTATATTTCTTCTGGATCCTTCTGTAGCTTCTCGATCTTATCTCTCTTCTTACTTAGCTTTCTAGCCTTTTTCCCAGTGAGTTTCATTTCGGTATTCATTTTTCCATTCTGATTCTTATCTCCTCTTGGTAGAGTAACTTCACGTTGTTGAGATTATTTCCTAGAAATCAGGGGTAATACTTCATCTGTATCTAGAATAGATACTGCAATATTATGAGAGTCCTCTGGTATTCTTGTAACTTCGACATCCAATTCTCTAGTTTGAAATGGCTTCAATCTGTTCTCTTGTTCTTTAATCAAGTTTGTGATCTTCCTAGTCATGAAATCTTTTAGCTTTTGCTTCTTCTGCTCTAATACTTATTTTTCTTTCCTTCTTGCCTGGTCTCTGTCAATCCAAGGTTTTTTGAGCAACATAGGAAATGGAGCGTTGTCCTAAATAAATTTAACAACTTCAAATTCTTCCTCTGTCGAAGTTCCATTGGCACTCGTAGATATCTGGGTAAGCTTTCCACATAGGTTTATCATATTTCCTCTGAATAGTCCTACTCCTCCTAATGAAGGAGTCATAGCAGGCTCCCCTAAAGTTTCCCAAGTTCGTTCTGTCATAATATTCACCCATTTTTCTTCATCCAGAACACAGTCAATGTCGAAGTCTCCTATTCTAGCTTCTATGCATTCTTTTTCTTTGAAGATCTATGATAAGCTGACATGTCGGTGGTCATTCAGGGTTTCTTTCATCTGTAGCACCACTTTCTTTGATTCTTTCTGGGGTTCTTCCATAATCCCAGTTGCTTGACCTTTCTCGTGGTCTTCTTGTCTCATATTCATCCTTTCCAGCTTGGCTATCATTCTAGGAAAATCCAATACTTCATGGTCCATAGCTTTGCAACAGAGACAACTAGGTCTTCTACCATGGAATTCCTTAGCCAGATGTCCCGGTCTTCTGCAACTGTAACAAAGAGTTAATCCTCTCTTTCTCTTAAATTATCCCCATCCTTTCCTGAACTGCACACTAGAATCATGGTAGTTAACCTGCAAAAAATTATTTCTATGATCCTGCATCCATTTGTTAGTCCAAACATTCTCTCTATGCATAGGTATAACATGTCTTTCGCTATTCTTATCAGATCTACTCATATCAAATATTCTTTCATCTATCAATGCCCTAGTTTTCAAGCTAGGACAAATCTTATCAAACATGCCTAGATCCATACTTTAGAAACAAAAAAAATCCACTTATATTACTTCTATAGAGCACAAAGCTTTCAGATCTAAAACTTTTCACTATTCTTACCTTTATCAGAGCACAGAGCTTGCAGATCTTACCTCTTTTAATCAGAAATTCTCACTTTTACCTTTCTTAGAGCACAAAAATTTCAGATATTACCTCTTTTCTTCCGATCGGACTTCTTTTCTTTAGCATAGAGATTCACAAACTAAGTAGAGTATTGTGCACTAGAGAGACAGATCTATGCACAGATCTTTCATAATTTCAGGTCGGATCTTTGCACAAAGCTTCTCCTTCCTCAGTTCCCATCAATCACAATTTCAGGTCCCGGCAACGGAACCATTTGTTGGCACAGGGGCAGACCCAAGGTTCAACGCTCAAGAGCGCACCAACAAAACCCTAAATATCGGCACTTTCGACAACACCTGTGAAGTAGATGAAGTCTCACCCGAGGTAGAGGCAGGGGTGGTTGCAGGACTCAGGTGTCTGCAACCTTAGTTGGGACACAGATCTATGATTCTAACACTTAACAGAGCGCTCAGCAGTTAACATTCATCAATATCCAGTTCTTAGTTACAACGCAGTTAAACCCTAATTACGGAGCATTGCAGTATTCAACCAGATCTAGCATCTAACAACACTTAGCATGATAGATCATATCCTAACAAATTCAATCACTAAGAATATGTATATAAGTTAGATCTAACATCCATATACATCATTAAGCACAAAGCATCAACAGATATATCTATCTATCTATCTATATCAAAGAACTGAGCACATTAACATATAAGCACATCAACATATTGCACAAAGCAGAGCAACACATCATATACATGGTTCACCCCAACCCTGGGGCTACGTCCACCAACTCTTTGTCTTCTTTATTGGCTTCTTCAATAGGTTACATGCATAAAGCCTCAAAACCCCCACTTTGCAAAGGACAGGAGATATGTGTAGCTCGCTAGATCCTCATTCCCTGAGTACATATAAGCACTCAGCCTTCTACAGTCTCTTAAAATGATTTGCACTTAGCTCTGCAAGTTTCACACAGTATGCACCAAAGCACTTACAATCTTGATCACACAGATCCAACTCTCGCACTTAGCAATTCCTTACCACTTCTCTTATTACATCGCCTATTCTTCTATATATATTACAAAATAGGCCTAATAATGGGTAAATCCATGGGCCGACATTCTCATACCCATTACATTATCCCAAAACCCAAAAATCCCTAAAAAGGGGCCGAGATCCCGCGATCTCCTCTTCGTCTTGTGCTCTGTCTTCGACAGGTTGTCGAAGTCCCAAAATAGGTCAAACTTGACCAAGGATCTCCCAAAACTTGGTCAAAGGCCAACAATATGTAGTCATGATCGTAAATCCTATATGCACCCAATATAAAAAAAATCTTATTCCCGATGGATTTTCTGCTACATGTACCCAAAGTTAGCCTTTGAAATTTGTTGCACCAATAAAACAAGTGCAAACAAATGGGTGAAACTATTGATTTCTGAGACCAGTATATTTTAGCTTAGAAATCATATCTAGGCATGAGTATAGCCATTGAAAAGGTAATGGAGAGGACAACATGATAGAAGGATTTATTTCTCCAAGAAAGCACCAGGTTGCTCCATAAATTTGTAGGAAAAAGTGGAATTGGATTCCATGAACCATGTAACTACTTAAAATGAAAGTTTTCCAAAACAATGTCAATTTTGGAAAAATATTTATAGATGTTGGAGGTACATGCCAAAGGTGACTAATGTTTCAAAAAGAGTGTTGATACTCATTACAATGCCTATTCATAGGTATAGAGACACATTTGGAAATCCAACAACATCGTAATGGAAAAATGGATTTAGTTTAATAACAGGGCATTGTTAATAAGCAAAGAATGTTATGTCCAGGTATTGCTAACAAGAAGATTAGATGTCATGAGTGAAGATTGTGTGAATTTTGTTGAAAATTATGATTCCAGGGTCCATCATATGTTTGGTTGTTCTTGAATCCAACCAACAAACATTATTAACATTAGATGTTCTTTCTTATTTATGTGGCGATAAATAAGTAGTCTTTTTCTTCCTAGGCATTTGATTACTCACTAACAAAGTTACCATTTCATTGCTCACTAAAAAATCTAGATTTCTAAGGTTTATTCCTTGGACCACCATTCTTTTTACCCTTATAATTTGGACTTTGGGCATTATGCCAAGAATCCTTCTCAAAATGATCAAATTTTCCACAAACAAAATAACTTGTTGAATCTAAACCAAAGTTTCCTTTATGTCCACTACCACTACCCGGTGTTGTTTACGAAGAATAAAATCCTATGCTTTGAGTTAATAACCAAAATGGAGGAAGTACCCCAAGAACAACCTCTAAATGATACAAGCACCAAAAGACAGTTAACTAATAACTACGTAATAGAAGATAGGAGACCCACTTGTAGTTCAATCGTCTGATTGAGACCTATTTCGCGGATTCTCCTTCGGGTCTTTTTGTTCTAATCACTTTCTTCACCAACCTTCACTCACAAACATACATAGTTGTAAAGAGGTACTTATAATAACTAATTTTTAACTATTAACAAGTACCAATGATTAGGATGTCAGTGTCCAAATCAATTTAATGCATATATAAAAATAAACACATTGCATAAAATTAGACAGGAAAGAGAGTTATCATTATAATTGAAGCAACAAATGATGTGTACAGAGATCACCAAATGCAGTCGCAGTTGCAGAACTACCACAATATCGATGTTTGAAATCCTCTACTCTGACCACTTAAGGAGGCTCACACCTCCTAGATCCTCACGCTACGCAAGTCAGAAAAGAGAAGGATTCTCTTTATGATCGGGATAATTGAGCAAGAAGGTTGGAAACAAGGGTTTCTAGGACTGGAAGAGGGGGATTCTTAAAAACCACAAGAAGGTACTTGCAGACTTAGAAGAAGTTTGCATGCATAATGATGTTACTTGGTGTGCTTCCTCCCCTCTACCCCTTGGCATCAATTTATACTCCAAAAAATTAGTTGGAGTCATTATTCATGGGCTATAGGGCATCAGAAACTGAAGAAACGTATAAATCCCACCCAAAAATTTTCATTTTATATTTTTGTGCCAAATAAATGCATATATGAGCTGCAGAAGAGAAACAAGTGTATCATACGTGCTCTGTTAGAGCACATGGAGCATATAACTTGCAAAATGGGTTTTTTTAAGTATTTTGAGGATGAACTAAGGGGGGTTTTCGTCTGCAAGTAGGACAAGGATTAAAAAATTAGGCCAATCATGTGCATATATCCTGAGGTGGAAAAATATTCTATAACATATGTCCCTTGATGTATGAGGTTAAAAGGGGAATTGATGGCTGAAATACATGATATAATCTAGGATGGGAGTGTGTACTCGGCTCGGGAAAAGTGTATCCGACCATAACAAAACTTGAAAAAGCAATCAAGTGTGAGACTACTCTCTTCCCGAGACGGGAAAACCCATGCTCGAGAGTGACAAAAGTGTGGCCACCAAATCTATTACACTACAAATCCATGTATATAAGAAGTGAGCATGGCCATGAAAATGAGTACATGATGGATCCAAGTCAAAAGATATTATAGCCACGAATAGATAAATAATGGATCTATGTCTCAGAATCAGAGGAGGATATATGGAATCAAGCATATGAACAAATTGATCCTCCACAAGTACCAATGTCATGAAAAGGAGTGGTATTGTCCAATGCAACTCAAGAAGCAGCATAAAAGAGGTGATGCTACTATAGACCTGAGGTCTTCAAAACAAGTCGTTGATGGTACAACAATACACCATGTGAATAGATGTGTTAATGTCGAAGACAATGACACGCAGTTTGATTATCGTTCATTGATGTATATTGTTAACAAACACAAGACAACCCACTGATAATTATAATGGGAATCAAAGTACCTAGTACATTATAGCAACTGTGAATGAATGAGCTGACGTCGAGCACCTGTAGAACCTATATATTCGGGGAAATTGATGTATTCCCACTGTTAATAGTGAGGGAACCTGCCATAGATGACGGAAATCCCCAAGGTACTAAAAAGACTTTAGATCTTGATCCCAAAGAAAATGAGCCAAAGTCAATGGGAAGATATTGTAACACACTCAACCCCCTAATATTTCTTAGGCTAGTGGGATGTTCAATTTTTCTCCTCAGTCCTCAGGGTAAATACTTAGATTACTTTCTCTAGTCTCATTCAATCAATGTTAAGGTGAAGACTTCTCTTTTCCCTAATTTTTAGTATAAACGCTCACTCATTCAACCAGATTTCCAACAAAATCCTCCTAGGGCTCTCACTGCAGTAACTCGGGACCCATACGCCCTCAACAATTAATGATCCAAGTCAACTAAGACCCTCTCTCATCAGAATGGCAGGTCATAGACCTAATTTTCCATCCTGATGATTTCCACTTCGATGGGCCACTCCTTTGGGATCCAATGGCTCTCTGAATTGGATACCAACAAACCTGATTTCATGAGTCCTTCAAAGCACGGGATGATTATGAACCATATACCCATTTACTCATTATGTAACCATCTGGGACCCTTGATGATCCTATGGATAAGGTCTACGGATCTCCCTTCTCTGATCAACGATCTTCCTTTACTCTCAGAGTCCCTTCCATCAGAGTGCATCCACTCTGGTGCCATGAACCACTATGATCGGTTCACTCCAAGGAAGTATTCTCTAAAGGATCTAATGATCCTCATTCATCTCATCTAATAGTCAGGGTTCACTCGGAGGCAACATTTGTCGCAGCAGATCGGGATCTACCATCAACCTCGTGGACTGCACTACACCAAATCTAAAGGTTGAGATATTGCGAGACACCTCCCGATAGATCAACAATCCTCTAACTCTTAGGTCTTCAGACACCTCTCTCAATCCCTCCATCAAAACCTCTAATAGACCCCTTTCTAATAGACCCATATATGACATTAACAGTCACAATCTCACTGTCTAATCCTATGATAGATCGACGGTTATCATTGATTTGGATTTCCCTCCATCGGAGTCCAATACAACCTCATACTCAGCCACTCCTACTACCACGTACTCTGACTAATGTTCTAGATATTCTTGCTACCCCAAATCAATGGTTGGGATCCACCCCATCTCAAAACACTGGCTTTCTCCAAGTTAACAATCTGATTTAGGACTTCATCAATTCATGGTTCCTTATAAGCCATCACTAAGGCTCTAACACACCTCCTTGGCCCTCATCCTTACTTTGAAACTAGCTAAGGCAATTTTATCTTGGACTTGGATGAATATTTTCATAGCTTGCAAACTTTCCATATAAACATGGAAGGTTTCCACACAGTTTAAGGCTCCCTAACTACTCAAAAAACTCTCCTCACCATTCAAGTTACTTCTTTCAATTATGGGTGAAGATTTTATTCATATCTTGCAAGATTCCCACTCAAAATATTGCAACCCTCACAAGATTACACCCATTGTTCACATTACCCCCTAGTAAAGGTTTATGTCCTTGATTTGTATTATTTTCGGAACGAAATGAAAGTAGAGAAATTACAATGAAATACTCATGAAAATTGCTAGAAACAGAGAAATACGACAATACTTGATTTATATTAATGAAATAATTGTAAATAGACTATAAAAATACAGAGTGCAAGACTCGCTAGAATGGTGGCATATTTATCTCTGAGAAGATATGTGATGACTACGTTCATTCATGAGAAGATGATTACAATGAGGCTCTGAAGTCCTTTTTATGATAAACAAAAATGCCAAAACCCTAGACATCTAAAAACCTAGCCCTAGGAGATGAAACACCAAAAGTCATGTGGGCCCCATTTGGGTAAGTTAGTACATTAACTTCATGAGATCGTACTTGTGCATATGATCTTAATTTTAGGCGCATGATAGCTCGTTGGAAAGGCTTTTTCGAGAACTACACATTGCGTCATCAAACTTTGACTCTGTCTAGAGTTTGACTATGGAAAGCCAAAAAAAAATATTTTAGGGCCCCAAAACATCCTTGGAAGTACAACAAGATGTGCTGACATGAAAACATACAAAATAATCCAGTTGGATTAGGTGGGAGGCCACCAATATCCACCTAGAAGATGTGTAGGGCTTTAGATAGCCCTAGAAGTGTAGACCCGACAATTACAAAGAAGTACAAAAGAACATGTTGAACTAATAAATGACAAGAGGAACCAGTTGGAACAGGTGGGTGGCCACCAATATCCACGGATCAATCCTCCCTCCTTAGGAATAAATGGTCTCCATTGCGTTGAGTGCCCAGGGAAGAACGGGAAGAATTTTCTGAATCTGAAGCTTGGTGAGCTACGTGCCTTTTTGGAGAAGTTGTGTTGCTTGGTCTATGGATGATTTTCACAAACCTATTGCTAGTGGGGTTGAATATTCTCCAAAAACCTATTGTCTCTGGGTTTGATGGGGCATTGTGTAGGCACCATTGTAGTTGAAGAAACAATATCTTCTTTCTATGTGACAATTTGTTTTTGCTGGGTAGAAGGTGTTGAGGCTGCAGTGGTTGTAGCAGTCTTATGTTCATCCTTTGAACAGAATGTGAAGAGGATGAATTTTATAGTATGAGAGATTACCTTGCGACACTATTTTGGTGGAGAAATAGTCAGAACTACCTCTGTTATCCTATAGATCTGACCTCCCAGAGTAATAATAACACTACAGGGTCTAGACTCACAAACAACATGACGTATCCACATATATGGTTGGCCCAAAACAACATCACAGACATCAATAGGGGAAACATCACACGCGACCTCATCCTTGAAGGGTTGGATGCCATAAGACAGGCAGCGTTGTTGGCTGACACAGAGATCTCATCCCTGGTGAAGCCACCCGATGTTGTATGGTTTTGGGTGTGGTGTTGTCGACAACCCCAACTCTTGGACGACCTTAGCTGAGATGAGGTTCTTCTGGCTATTATTATCAACAATGAAATGCAACGAGGTCCCCTTCACCCACATCTGTGAATGGAAGAGGCGCTCACCCTCTTTAGGATCTATCGATTCTTCTGGTTGAATTGTTGTGGTCGCGACAATAGCAATGGGGTCTATGTCAATGATTTGTATGTTTTCAATATTTTTGGATCGGATTCTGAATTAGGGTTCGGCTCCGCATCTTTGACCTCGGCCACCAATGATTATTTTGAGCGACATTCATCGATGTTGTTCCAGGAGATTTTGTGGAAGTCACACCACTTCCCAATGTCATTCTTCATCTTCCCTTTACCCTTTTTGTCATGTGTCTTGGATTGGTTGTCTAGAGGTTGTTGGTTAGGGTCGTCTTTACCATGCTTTGGTTGATGTGTATTTGCAGACCCGAATTCCCATTTGTTCTTGTGCTTAAATTTCTACTCGATTTTGACAACATATCGATAGGCAACTCCCAATGATGAGATGTTTAGGAAATCCATTTCGGTTTGGATGTGCCTATGCAGAGCCCCACGGTATTTCAAAACTAGGTGTCCTTCGGACTCTTTGATACCCATCTTGGTGTGCAAGGTATGGAAATTATTTGTAAATCTGGTACTATTTGGCTCTTCTCTTGCCGCGGTGTGGTCCATCTCATGTATTGGTCTTCATAGTTATCAACAGGATAGTATTGTTCTTTGATTGCATCCATGAAAAAATCCCAAGTGGGCTCAGCCCCATATATTCCAAATTCCTTTGTGGAACATTGCTCCCAGTAAATTTCCCACCAATGTTTGACATGGCAGAGAGCCTTGAGGAGTGCGAAGGTGATCTCTTCTCTGTCGAAAAAAAATTGAATAGAGAAAAAACCTTCTAACAGATTTAACCATTTTTCTAGGGCATCCGCATCTATCTGAACTTCAAATATGGGAATATCAAAATTAACTTGTACCTTGAAGGGAGAGGTTCCTCCAAAATGGTCGCTTGATGAATATGCACATGTTGCTATCAACAGGCGTTGAAGGATGTGTGCAAAATTCTCCATCATTTCATCCCTGTGTCGTGCGAGAGCTTGCTCAAGCAACAGGTTAATAGAATATTTTTCTCCATTGTTTTTCTTTTTTGTTGCCATCAAGGGTTTCTTGGGAGTGCGAGAGTGATTGTCCTCAAGAAATACAACCTCGAGACCCAATTGGATATACTCAGACCTCGTTGGGGACATGCGCTAAAAAATGATCAAGAGCAGCCTAATTTGATACCATTGATCCGTATTATTTTCAGAATGAAATGAAAGCAAAGAAATTACAATGAAATACTCATGAAAAATTCCAGAAATATAGAAATACAACAATACTTGATTTCTATTAATGAAAGAAATGAAAAGAGACTGTAAAAATACAGAATGCAAGACTCGCTAGAATGGTGGCAACTTTATCTCTGAGAAGAGAAGTGACGGTTGTGTTCATTCACCAGAAGATGATTAAAATGAGGCTCTAAAGGCCTTTTTATGATAAACATGAATGCCAAAACCCTATACATCCAAAAACCTAACCCTAGGAGATGAAACGCCAAAAGTCATGTGGGCCCCGTTTGGGTAAGTTAGTACATTAACTTCTCGAGGTTGTAACTTTTGCATACGATCTTTGTTTTAGGCGTGTGATAGCCCATTGGAAATTTATTTTCGAGAACTACACATTGTGTTATCAAACTCTAACTCGATCTATAATTTGACTATGTAAAGCCAAAAAAATGTTGTTTAGGGCCCCAAAACGGCCCTAGAAGTAATACAAGATGTGCTAACAGGAAAACATATAAAATAAGTCAGTTGGATTAGGTGGGAGGCCACCAGTATACAATTGGAATATGTGTAGGGATTCAGAAAACCCTGAAAGTGTAGACCCCACAATTACAAAGAACAAAAGAACGTGTTGAACTAAGAACTAACAAGAGGAGCCAGTTGGAACAGGTGGGTGGCCACGAATATCCACCTGAATCAGTCCTACATGTCTTCCACTCAAAGACTTGCATAAATCTTAGGGATGTAGCCTACCCTTGCACATATTACTAGGTTGCATAGGTCTACTAGGTTATTAATGAAAGTAAACATGCACACTCCATTTTACTCGGGAATTTAACCATTCATTTTTATGAATTCACATTTATTATCTAAACCAGAAAACAATGCATTTGTATCATTGGACATACATTAAACATGTCAAATTAAATACTTATATGTTCAGTGAAATATGTCCACCAATCAACTGACTAAGAGAGGAAATATTTATTCTCAACCTTAGTCTTTGTTTCAGTGTGCCTTCATATAGCATTCCACCCTGTTTATGGATAAATTCGTGAGTGCGGACACAGACCAATCTCCCCAGATCCACCTGGATCTGGAACAAACCGTAACAGAATACTACTCTTTCCCTAGATCTAGCTATTGAATGAACTAAGAGAAATGGATGGTGGACATACC
>ML784508.1:210598-227992 GCA_009831015.1 Picea engelmannii
CTGCGTACTACTTTCAAAATATGATTTTTGAGAAAATGACAAGTGTAACCTTCTTCAGGAAAAAGTTCTTAATGAAGAGTTTGATCTTCTATTATCATGACATAATCATAATATCATCTTGATAACCAAAAATGTGGATAACACACCCCCATGCCAAACCATGATATCACAAGGGGATTGATTTAGTTAGCTACCAAACTAAATTATCTAGAAAGGTTACTCTCCTCCACTCCACTAGCACAACAAAAGTTTCCCCCCTCCCACTGAGCTCAATAATTCCATAGGTTTATTGGGTACCTTCCCAACTGGATTTCCTCTGCACAAGGTAGTCCCTTCTCTGTTATATAGTTCCTCAATGACCTCCCATTACCAGTGCTAGTTTCTTTCCAGTAAGTACCAAGTTGCATCCCACTATTCCTCCAGTCTAGATCTAGGTCTTATTTGTTCCAAGGTGACCATTAATCTCTTGAGAAAGCTTCCTATTTTCTTCAAGAAAGATTCCCAAGAGCTCTATCGCTTAGAGAAATTACGTGAGTATCTTCCTCGCCGCTTCATCAAACCGTGAGTCTACAACTCGTTGCATTCTTTGTGGTTCCTTATGGAACTCGTTCACATCTCCTCTAGCTCTTGTAATTTTCCTGAGTGTGTTTATTCTTACTTTCTTTATGTTGCTAACACTGCTTTCCCCTTCTCTTATCTATGAATTTGTGCATCTAGGTGATGCTTTCCACCTTTGGTCTCTTCTTCCACACATTTCCTTGGGATCCCATTAATTGTTGTTAGACATGACCTTCAGTTAGTGATTCAAATTTTGAAGGGGAAATCTAAATGTTTCCTTATTTCAGGTTTCTAACTGACCTTTTACCTCTTCAAGAAACCCAATCTGTCAGCAGTCATAACTGCTTCAACCACCAATCTTTGTTTTCAATAATTTATCACGTGGCTCTTAGATGATTCAGGCATGTTGGAAGGTGACACATTAAATTTGCAAGTGCAGGCTAGAGTGTTGAGAGAGATTAATATTTTCTTCATTGAATCTTCTCCACTCCCCCTCATCGGTCCACCTCACCACTTCATTTCATCAATCCACCTCATCAATCCCACTGTGATATCATGGCCATTATTTAAGGCATTTCCCTCTCAATCAATTTTCAGGTGTTTTTTATTAATCATTAGCAAGATTACATACTTCATAATCCCATTATATTAAGTCTTAACACAATTACAATCATGGGGAGAAACAAGGTGTTACATTCCCCTCCCTATTGAAGAAACACCACCCTCGATGTTTTAAAACACCATCTATATAAAATTATACAAAAAAAAAATGATATGCCACTCTCATGGCATCCTCCAGTTCCCAAGTAGCGTCAGTTTCTCTAAAGTGCTTCCATTGCACCTTGACCTGCACGATGGCTAGGTTTTGGAGCATTTTTTCTCTCCTATCCACTCCTATCCAAGATGCATTGAGGTTCAGGCTGGAATTCTCCCTCTGGTTCCACTTGTATCATAATCCAATCAATAAAATGATTGGAATCATGAACACATTTCTTCAGTAAAGACACATGGAACATATTGTGAGCTCTAACAGTAGATGGAAAACCAAGTTTATACACTATCGGTCCACTCTTTCTAGGACTTCAAACGGTCCACAATATCAGGGTGCTAACTTAGCACATGTTTCCATCCTTAGGGAAATCCTCTTGGGTTTTACCCTAAGATACACATGATCTCCCACCTTGAACTCTTTATGAGTTCTCTTGTCGTCTACATATCTCTTTTTTCTATCTTGGGATATTTTCAAATTTTATCTTACATTGATCATAGCATGTTCCATTTCTTTCAATGGTTCTAGTCCGAGTGTGATCTTGTCCACAAGATTATCCCAACTAATTGTAACTATGAACTTCCTTCTATATAGAACCTCAAATGGGATCATCTTCAATGATTCTTGATAACCATTGTTATAGGTGAACTCTACCAAGGGTATATATTCTTCCCACTGCTTGGGTTGATGCGTAACATGCATCCTCAACAAGTCCTCTACTACTTTGTTTACCATTTCGGTCTGACCATCTATTTGAGGATGGTAGGCCATGCTAAATGATAACTGTGTTCCCAAGCCTTCATACACACTTTTCCAAAAACTTGAGTTGAACTTAGCATCTCTATCCAAGATTATGGTCTTGGGTAAACCATGCAATCTAAAAATTTCCTTCATGAAAATGTTAGCAATGACTATGGATTTCAAAGTATATTTAATGGGAATAGTGAGCTTCCTTACTCTAGTTATCCACCACTACCATGATTGCATCGTGTTGCCTAACTGTCCTTGGCAACCCGGTAATGCAATCCATGGAAACTATCTCCCTTTTCCATTCTGGAATTGGCAACGACTATAATAATCCTGCAGGGTGTTTGTGTTCAACTTTTACCTACTGACACTCTAAACACTTTGAAATGTACTCAACAATTTTTTTCTTCATTCTTGGCCAATAATATAACTTCCTTATTGATGTTACCATCTTCTGGTAACCAGCGTGACCTAGATAGGGTCTCCTATGAAATTCATCCATGATCAATTTCTTCAGTTCTGTTGAATTAGGCACATACAACCTGTTGTGGTACAATAGTAGATGATATCCTTCATACTTTCTCTCCCTGGGTTCTTGCTGCAATCCTTATATTACATGATTGAGGAACTTGTCCTCTTGTGAGAGGGCTTTGATTCTTTGTTGGATGTCAGAATCTCCCACACTTGTTGTTTCTATGTGTATTGTTTGCACACTCCGACTGAGTGTATCTACCACTATCTTCTCCTTTCCCTTTATGTGCTTGATTTCAAAATAAAACTCACTGATCAGCGCCATCCATCCAGCTTGTCTAACATTTAACCTCGGACAATTGGAAAAATACATTAAACCAAAATGGTCTGTCATCAAGACAAACCTCCTTCCGAGAAATTCATTCATCCACATCATCAAAGCCTGCACACTAGTTGTGAGCTCCATATCGTGGGTGACATACTTATGCTCGTGCTCATTCAACTTTTGTGACTCATAACTAATCACTTGTCCTTCTTGCATAAGGAATCCAATGATTCCTTCTTTACAAGCATCAGTAAAAACCAAGAAATCTTTTTTGGGGTCTGCAATCTTCAAAATAGGGGCATTGGTCAAAAGGTGCTTTAGTTGTTGAAAGTTAGCTTCACACTCTACTGACCATATAAACTTTTTCCCTTTTTTCTGTAATGAAGTGATGGGATGACCAATCTTGGAAAATCCATTTATAAAAATTATATAATACCCACCTAACCCCATGAAATATCTTACCTATATTACATTTTGAGGAGGAGGTCAATCCATGATTGCCTTGATATTTTTGGGATCTACTACCACTCCTTCTCCTGAGATGGTGTGGCCTAAATATTGGATTTTTTTTAAAGAAGTCACACTTGTTAAACTTAACATGCAATTGGTGATCTCTCAACACTTGTAGCACCAATCTAAGATTCTCTTCATGCTCTTCCCCAGTCTTGGAATACACCAAAATGTCATCCACAAACACCAAGACAAACTTATCTAAATATTTGCTGAGAACATTATTCATCGTGGACATGAAGGTAGTTGGTGCATTGGTAAGTCCAAAAGGCACCACCACAAAATCATAGTGTGCATACCTTGTTTTAAAGGTTGTATTGTGTATGTCCTCATCCTTGATCCTGACTTGATGATATCCAGATCTCAAGTCAATCTTAGAGAAAACTATAGCTCCTTTGAGTTGATCAAAGAGATCATCAATCTTGGGCAATGGGTACTTATTATTGATCAACATATTGTTTAATTACATGTAATCAATGCACAAGTGCAATGTACCATCATTTTTCTTCACAAACAAAGTTGGTGCTCCCCATGGGGACACACTCGGTCTGATGTAACGTTTATCCAACATCTCCTTCAACTGTACTTTCAGCTCCACCAATTATGGTGTGCTCATCATGTAGGGTTCTTTTGATGTTGGTACTACTCCAAGAAAAAGATCTATTGAGAAATCAATATTTCTCTTGGGAGGTAGTTCAGGCACCTCTTCTGGAAACACATCCTTAAACTCCCACAATACAAGGTGATCTTTATCTTTCAATTCATTTCCTTTTGTTGAGTTAAGAACTTGCATTGCATACAAGGGGCATATTTTCTTGATAATATTCTTAAGCTGCAATGTTGATATTTTTCTAACTAAAATTGGCTTCTAAATGCCTTGCAAAACTCTTGCATTACCTTCTTCATATTCACACTCTAACGTCGTATCATAGCAATTTAAATTTTCCTTGTGAGTTGATAACCTATCCATACCCAACAACACATCGTATGATCCCAAGGGTAGAATAATCAAGGTTGCTCAAGTATCCAGTCCACTTACTGCAAATGGACAATCTTTTATCACCTATGCCACTTTCCTCTTTGTCCTTGTGGCTAACTGAACTAACCATGCCTTTGCATGCTTCTTCCTTTGTATGGAACATGCTTCAACAAATTGAGGTGAGACATAACTAAGGTTAGATCTAGGGTCAATTAAAATAGAGATGGATTGCTTGGAAATTATACCTTCCAGCTCCACTACAGAAGCTTGGTGGTATGCTTGTCGATTTTCCACAGTTGCATATATCTTGGGCATGCTTCTAGCTACGCCATTAACAATAGCATCTTCCAACACATGATAAACCCTTTTATTGTCTTGTTTCATATGAGGACAATCTCTCAACAGATGCGGTTCTCCACAACCCCAACATTGCAAAGGTCCTTTCTTTAGTTCCTTTGCTCTTTCTCTTGCTTATTCAGCTGGATTGTTTCCACTTTGAGATGGAAAATTTTGTTGATGCACACTTCTACTCGATTGACCAAACTGAGCTCCTTCATTTGGATTCTTATATTGGAACTATTTGAATCCCTTCTTTTGGAATCCACTCTTATCCTTTCTCTTACAATCCTTAGAAGGCTCTTGATTATTCTTAAACTAATCATAACAACACTTGGGCTTCCTAATGGTATCTCCGAATGTCTTTGGCCTATCAAATTCAATTTTTTCCTTGTAGGACTATGGAAACCCACTGAGAAAACATTGTGCCCTTTATTTCTCATCCTTGAGGTGAGGAACATACCTCAATAGCTCCAAAAAAAAATTGGCATATGCATCGATAGTAAATTGTTCCAACTTATGCTCATGGAATTCCTCAATTTTATCATCAAAATACTTTTCTGGCAGGTAATCCTTACTAAAATAATTCTCAAACTACTTCCAGATCAGCTTGCTCTCTTTAAACCCCTTGAATTCCTTGAGGTCCTCCCACCAAATAGAGGGTCCTCTATTCATATTAAAGATGGAAATATTCACTTTTGTATTGTCCGAGTAATTATGTACCTGAAAATCCTACTTCAGACCCAGTAGCCAAGCCTAGGATTCTTCTCCTTTCTTGATCTCTCCATCAAAAGTAGCTAGCCTAGCCTTTTTGAATTCTTCATTCAGGGAACTATGTGAATGTCTCTTTTTCTTCTTGGGTACACTCATCCTAGTGTCATTATTGGACAACTCCTCGGAAGTGGCCTTCCTGTTGAAGAACTCTATGGAAGTGCTTCCACCAGATCGTCCCTTCCTTGCATCTTGATGCCTCTTCTTGGAAGAACTCATTTCCACATTTTTATGGCTTGGTCCATGCCTCTAGGCATTCTAAGGGGTTTTCAACCTCTCAAATTGTTGCAATTCTGCATTACTAGGGCCTTGCTACAGATGGTTATGAATCTTTAACAAACTCTGTAGTAGCACTGCATTCATCTCTTTCTGCTTGGCCTAAGCTCTCATGAGCATGTCATTGTCTTCTTTCATACTTCTAACAGTGGCTAATAAGTCTAGAGGGGTTTCCTATACCTTCGACCATCAAAATCCTCATCTCTAAAGTGTGAGGTGTCTTCCATGCTATGATGCACCATTCACCTCTACTTTCCTTTCAGTACGTCTTACGTGCTGAAACAAAAAACCATTATTAGCCTTTACATTAATCAATTTTTACAGCATGCATTCTTGGAAAAATAAGATTTCTCAAACAGTCAAGCGGTCTTGGTGACCCATTTAATCTTAGAGTTTGAACTCGGATCCGATACCACTATGTAACCCACCCTACCCCCTAATACTCTACAATCGAATAGTTCAAAGCGACCCTAGCATTAGAATTGTGTGATGAACGCTTATACACACCCTTAGGTATGTGCAACATTGTGTCTCTCGTAGAATTCTCTAGATGTAGACTTAGGGATATCATAATTATAATCCCTAGTCAATACGTAAACATTTTTATCCTACATATAGACATTTGATGAGTTACCATCATGTGAGGGTGCCCCCTGGCTTCCCCCTTATGCATTTCCAGTGTTACCAAAAGAACCTGAAGTCATATCTTTTCATTGCAGAAACAGGTTGGTCAACACAACATGTTGTTGTTGCACTAACAAATGCCGAGCCTTTTCCATTTTAGGGCATCGATGCATGAGTTGATCCTCTCTGCAAATATTACAAGGAAATTTAACCTTTTTATTTTCCTTCTTAGCCCCACCAACATTATTGTTAGGTTTACTTATGTTATTATTCCCACCTCATTTCTTACCCTTATTCTTATTTTTTCCTCCAAGTTGTTGGGGACCCTTTGGATTTGTCATTTCAAAAGCTTGTACATCTAATGTCTGGAGAGTGGGAGCAGTCAAAGCTTAAGCTTGACCAGTCGTAGCTTGATGAATGGCATTTGTTTCATCTGGTCAGTGACCAAATATGCGGCACCATTGCTAATGAAACCAACATTTCATCGGTATGTGGTCCAAACTTGGGTTTTTGTGAATCAATACTCAACCTCAATGCGTTAGGAAAAATCTCATAAAGGATCGCCAATTGAGAGTAAATCAACTCTAGTTGTTGGGCCCTAAAGATGAGTTCTTCTTAGGTAGTTACCCCCAAAAGGGAGACATCCTTGGATATATATGGAAATAAATACTTTAAAAAGTACTCCAAAAGGAACTCAGGAGGGATCATGGCATTAATCATCATCTTCCTTCTCTGCCATTCCCAAATGTGGTCGAAGATGTGCATCACATTGTCTTCCCTAAGCTAGACAATAAGTTTGTGTCGGCATCATACAGAACCGAAAGCTGGAAATGGTTGAGAAAAACTGTCACCGGATCATGGAAATGGAAAAAGGGGGATCCTTGTAACTCAATGTACCATTTTGTGGCAACTCCCGTGTGAGTGCATTTAAATAGTCAAATCCGAATCGAATTGTCCATAAGCGAGTTGGAGTAACACCATAAGTTAAAATTTGTCACATGATCACTCAGATCCTTGCCAGATTTCCCTTCAAACTTTGGTATATCCAAAGGTAGTTTGGTTGGGATCGCAAGCAAATAAGGATCATGACACACCAGATCATTCATCAGTTTAGATAAGTCTGTAAATTTTTAAGTTTCCAAAAAAGGAAGTCTAGGTTGCACCATCGAATTCCAATTGTTGAGGATGGAGTTCCCAGGTTGGTTAGAACTTGGAAAAGAATGACCTAGATTGTTACTGGCAGTAGGTTTTTAGGAAGAGCTTGCAAAATAGGGAGGGTTCTGATAGGAACCATGATGCCCTAGACCATAAGGAGGAAAACCTCCACTTACCAAGTTTCCAAAAGACTGGAAAGGGTTGTCTGATGTCAGCATCCCTTGCGAAATGAAAGTCTCTTGCATTGGATTCCATGAACCTTGGAAACGATTTCCCCCTTATGGCACCCTGGATGAAGGAAATGTGTTACTTCAAAATTACCAAATAATGTGAAAGGGTTGGAACTTGCAGGAATGTCAGAGGATTGGAATCCTCCGATCATTTGACCACCCCATCCAACAAAAGGATTAGCCCCAGAAACAGGCCCGGAAGATCGAAAATCTCCACTTCCAAGTGAGGGGTTTGATGGAGGGATGTGCCCCTTGCCCCAAGGGAAAACTTGTTGAGGGGTCGAAGGACTGCCTATATTAAAACTAGGATTTTGAAAAATAGGGTTAGAGCTGGTCGATACACATTGCATGCCAATATACGACATCCCAAATGAAAAATCATTTGAAACCAAAGGTGTAGACGACATAACACTTAGGCCTTGAGTGGATGTAGTTGACAAAGGTATCGAACTACTAGCGAATGCAGTTGTCATAACTTGAGAAGCACTCATTATCTTAGTAGTGGAATGAGAAGGGGAGACTCATCCCCCAATAGTAGTTGGCGTGGGGGTATGAGGACCCCTAGACCCTGACACATTACCAATGTTTTCCATGACGAACCACTGAAGAGAAGGATTGGAAATATAATCTGACCCTTGAGAATTTGGAATCTGCACAAGTACTAGATAGCGAGGTCCAGTAAGTGGAGGGTTGAAAGGTATAACAAAGACTTTGGCTTCAAGATCCATGATTCTATTCACCCCTGGTGAAAAAGTGTTTGAATCCATAATGTCCAGCTCTACTAGCTCAAAAGAACCAGATCTGTGTAGTCAATGCCTTTGAGGAGGCAATGGAGGCTCCACCCTTTCTGTCAAAATACCTTGCATCCTTCTTAACCGATGGAGCAACTGGTTTTCCACTTTGAATCAGTGCTCAAAGTGGCTACAAACAGACTCCCTATGGTCGACTAAGGACAAAGAGAACACCACTAAAAATTCCTAAGAGCCAACATCACAAACAAACTATTTCTCCAAAACTTCAACTCAGGTGGATTAGGTCCTGAGTCCAAAGTAATGAAAAAGTGGAAAATGGACCTTCTAAAAACTTACACAATTTGAGTAAGTCTTGAGATCGATAAAGGAAGGAGTGAGAAGCAGTTATTCTAACCTCCAGGTAGCATCCCTTCCTGGTGCAAGTAACCCATGCAAACACAGGGCACCCTTTAGGGGCATTGAAAGTGTGATACAAGGTCTTCCTTAGGTACCACGAGAAACCCCCCACGGTCACCTCCACGAGACTTAGGAATAGCAACAAAAATTACCAACTCACAATTGGCATCAAGGGGAACAATCAACAGTTGAGATCATACATATCGACAGGGTAGATAAGCCCGAAGTTCCAACAATACCATCACTATAGAGGGACAAGTGGCAATCAAGGAACCCTCGTATATGTGATAATATGCATCGAATTGGATAAGTATTGAAGGTGTAATATATACCACTCACCCTCACGTGACCTCGTGTTTATCTCATGTGTTGGAGTATTTTCCTGACCACTCCTATATGACAATTGGATTTTAAACACTCCTTGGTCAGACTCCTATGTTCAGTTAAATGGCCTTAAAGAGTTTACTCTCCAACCTGTTCCAAGGCCCTAGCCTGTACTAGTTGGTCAACCCTAGGAATAAAAAGTCTAGTAGATTTTAGTTAAGAGTTTATTTTATTGGTTGTTTTTACTCAATAGGAATGGACGAGAAACTAGTGGTGTTTGATGACCCTTGTGGAAAAACAAACACTTCTAAGAACATTGTCAAATTAAAAACTGAGATTATTCTTCAAATGAAAATGAGTGTTATACTGAACACTTTAAAAGCAAGCTTTTGAACTTTTCAATGTAACTATTTTCTTCTCAATGAAATATGCAATGCAATTATTTTCTTATCACTGAAACATGCAATGCAATGCTTGAAAAATGCAACACTTTCACTTTCTCTTTTTCGAAAATGAAAACTACTACTAACAAGAAGCAAGAAACCCTAAATGTCTAAAAGTGCAACTATCCTTTGATGCAAATGCTTAAAGAGAGAAGTATTCTAAATATGAGACATTTTTTCTTTTTCCTTTTCAATTATACTATGATCACAGGAACTGAGAGAGGAAGACGGATCTACAAAGTAAACTTTTTGTTTTTGTTTTCTTGCTACTAGGCAAACAAAGAAAAAACTGAAAAACAAAGGAGATTTTTCTTTTTCACTTAAAAGTAGAAATCCAAAGGCAGAAAGACAAAATAAATCATATCAAATTAAATCATATCAAAGTCTTCGGATTACAGTAAATATCTCCAGGTCGATCCAAAAACTAAAGAACTTGAAAGAACGTCTTCCACACCATAAAGAAAATAAAAAAGGCTTCAAAACGAAAGAAACGCTAATCAATTTTTGTTTTTCTTTTGAATTTATAAACTTTGACTACTTCTTGAAACTATTAAGAGACTTACAAAAACCTACAGAGTCTAGAAGAACCCCCACAAACCTACACATGACTTTGAACAAGTTGACAAGAAGAAAAAAACCACCTTACAAAACAGGTACGCTTTTTTTTCTCAAAGAAAGGTGCATACATACACACTTTTCCTTTATGTAGGGCGTGTATATATTCTCCTGGCCTCTACAGGAAGAGCATATGCAACTTAGAGCCTCCAAAAATACTTGGAAGGAACTAAGTGCAAAGATTGAAAATGAAGGCTAAGGTTCTGAAACAATAGCTACAACAACAAAAATAGAAAGAAAGTCAAAAAATAAAAGGAAGAAAGAAGCAAGCACCTAAATATAACCCAAAGGAGACTCTCCCCATTGGAGTTGTTGATTATGTTTATGGAGAATAAAATATTGTGGTTTGGGTTAATAACCAAAATAGAGAAAGTACCCCAAGAACAACCTCTAAGTAACACAAGAATCAAAATACAGTTAACTAATAACTACCTAAGAGCAGATAGTAGACCTACTTGTAGTCCAATCATCCGATGGAGACCTCTTTCAAGGATTATCCTTCAATTCTTTTTGCTCCAATCACTTTCTTCTCCAACCCACACTCACAAAGATACAGAGCTACAAAGAGGTAGTTATAATAACTAATTTTTAACTACTAACGAGTACCAATGATTAGGATGTCAGTATCCAAATCAATTTAATGAATATAAAAAGTATAAAAGTAAACACATTACATAAAATCGGATAGGAAAGAGATTTTTCATTATAATTAAATCAGTGAATAATGTGTAAATAGATCACTAGCTACAGTTGTGGCATTGCCCCTGAACTGACATATGGATTCCTCCACCCAGGCCACTTAAGGAACCTCGCACCTCTTAGATCCTCACTCTAAGCAAGTCAAAAAAGAGGAGTCTCTTTCTGATCAAGCTAATTGAGCAAGAAGGATGGAAATAGGGGTTTCAAAGACTGAAAGAGGGGAATTCTTAAAATCCACTCAAAGGGGCTTGTAGACTTAGCAGAAGTCTTCCAAGCTATAGGGGGTCAAAAACCAGAGAAGCATGTAAACCCCACCCAAAAATATGCATTTTGTATTTTTGGGGGCCAAATAAATGCATACACGAGTAGCCGAAGAGCTACAAGTGTATCATGTGTGCTTTGGCAAAGAAAAAGGAGCGTATCACTTGCAAAATGGGGTTTTTAAATATTTTGAGGAGGAACTGAGGGGGATTTGTGTCTTTTTGAGGAGGAACTAAGGGGGATTTGTGTCTTTTTGAGGAGGAACTGAGGGGGATTGAAAATAATTAGGCCAATCATGTGCATCTATGCTATGAGGTGGGAAAAGATGCTATAATAGGTGCCATATACTTAATACTCTGATTCTTATCCCCCTTGACCAGAAAGGTTGTTAAATGTGCCTACATGATCTTCGCATGACCATAAAGGTTGTTAGATGTGATTTTGAGATCTTCACAAAAGTCTAACTCTCTCTACATTGATAAAAAAAATTCTTCTGTTGCACAAGTCCAACTCTTATTGTATTAATAATCCAAGCATTAATTATCCAACTTTCCTTGTTAATTTCAATGAGGTTTTTAAAGGTTTATGGGAAGATGGTGAGGCTCTTAATGTAGGATTTATCAACCCCAACTAACAACCCCTATTCATCACTCATTGATCTATTTTTAATCACTTTTTTTCTAGTTTAGTACCCTCCTCCATTCTTGTAGC
Organism: Picea engelmannii; assembly: GCA_009831015.1. Classification (NCBI taxonomy): domain Eukaryota; kingdom Viridiplantae; phylum Streptophyta; class Pinopsida; order Pinales; family Pinaceae; genus Picea; species Picea engelmannii. The sequence continues at coordinate 222,551 of ML784508.1, forward strand.
GTAGCTAAAGGTATTTAAATACATTATATGGGACTAGCCAACAATTTCAAAAATATTCGTCCACTTAGTCCATGTAATTTTTGCATCTTTTACATTCCAAAAATGTTTGATCATAAGTTTGGTGACATACGTGTTAAAATCAATAAGGTCTCACTATTTATATTTTCAAATTTCCAAAGTGCATCCTAATATGATATGGGTTTGGTTTCTCTTCCATTCACTATTCTCCATAAGTTTTTAAAGGAAAGCATATTTTATAATAAAATTGTTCAAGAAGCATAGTTTCTACCCTTTAATTTGTGACATTTTGAGAGAGAAGGAATTGTCCTACTATTTTTTAAGAATGAGTTACGACTTACCTATTTTTACGCTTAACCCTTAAATGTTTTTTATCCTAGCCACTAAACAAATGTTGCTCTACCCATTGTCTCATCATAACCCTATTTCCACTTTCACTTCCATTGTTCTCTTTCTAATTTGGACAAATACTAGCAATCCATTCTTTAAAAATAAAAAATAAAAAATGAATTTTAATCGACTAAAAATGGTATGTGACTAATAAAGAAAGACAGACTTGTGCAGTAACAAATATCCTTCAAATAAGAAACTACCACACCCAAAATGTATCTTATGATTTAAAAAAATGAATATTTTAGTATTTTTGTCATAACTTTTGATCGCAAACTCCATTTTGGGCGCTCTTTATACCATACGAAAGGCCTTGAAATTTAGATACAACTTTGTAGTTATATTTTTTTCCTTGTTCCTCACTAATTTTCCACAACATGCATTTTATTGCCATAGGTGGAAAAGAATCTTTGAAAATATGCTTTTCCATGTGGCACTATAAAATGCACACCATGGAAAATTAGAGAGGAACCGGAAAAAAAATATATATATATATATATATATATATATAAGAAAAGTTGTACATATTTTCAAGATATTTCATTTGGTATAAAAAACACCCAAAATGGAGTTTGGAATCAAAAGTTATGGCAAAAATATCGAAAGGTTCTATTTTTTCTTAAATAGGATACATTTTGGGTGTAGTAATTTCTTAAGTTCAAACTATGAACTTTTTAATGAAAAACTCACAAAAGATACTATTGTTTATGTTCGAGTTAGAGCACAAAACAAGTGTTTTACTAATGACATATTATTTTATCTCTACCTAAGACATTTCACCTCTATCTAAGACACTTTGACACCAATTGTCACGTTAGGACGCAAAATATGTGTTTTAACTAGTGCTCCACATGCTTGGACTCTTCCTCTGGGACAATGCTTCCATTGGGACGGATTATTACTAAACTCTTCTTCTATGACAGATTCTTCAAAATGCATTGTCTCTCCTTTTATTCCCCCAAAAAGAAAGTATCGAAGTCTCTTTGCTTTAAATCAATAGTCATTTCAACGTTCTTCTCCAATGGGCCTTCTTTATCTAACAAGCACAAACTTTACCAACTTTGTTCACAAAACTCATTCACTATCTTTTTTTTTTAATATTTGTTCCCTAGCACTTCATAAAGTTTAGAAAAAAAAATTATTAAAATCATTTTTTTATTTTAAAAAATATTTACTTAGAGATTTAATTGTGTATATGTACATTTTTCTTAAATTTCAACTTCATTGTTTTTTGCAAACCAATCATTTTTTTCTTTTTTTATCTCTAATAAACATTATTTTAATCTTTCAATTTTCACATACTTCAAAATATTAAAATAATAATAATAATACCATAATAAATTATAAATAACTCCAAAATATCAAAATACCATAACAAATTAGAACAATAATAATAAACAAAGCTACACTAATTATCATTAAAAAAAAATACTCATTTTGACATCATTCAACTTTCCTCACTACATAATTAGTTTTTCACACAACTAGTTACAAATTACTTTCACTATTAACTTAGACTTATTTCACTTCATAAAACTTTGATCATATTCTAACATTATATCCCCATAAAAGTTAGTTTATTGTCCTTTCCTTGATCTTTTAGTACAATGAATTCAGATCGGGAAACTTTCTAATTGTGTTTGCATTCTCAATTTTTGTCATGTTCTTCACAATGATATAGTTGGTGCACCTATAACTCTTTTTCTTCCATATTAATGGAAAGTAGATTTATTTTAGTTTTAAAAATTATAATAATGTAATATTATATGTTGACCCAAGATGACCATAACAAATGCACTATGTTATGGTATATATGCTATGATATGAGCCGAGGTTTATAACAAATTACGTGTTTGAAATCACATAACCAACAAGCAATCTACCTTCTTAAATAAATGAAACACGCAAGAATGCAATACTCACATGTATTTTAAAAATTAGGGTAAATGGTTCTCAAAAGCATGCAAAATCCACAAGGGGACCTTTTAACCCACAATAAACGAAAAACAACTAAAAAAGATATAGGGTTCATGGGCCATTTACGAAAAATCCATTCTTACTTTTTGTTTGGATTGGGATAAAAAGCAAATTCTAAGGAAAATGCTAGGAGATTAGGAAAAAAATCAACATGGATATTTAACAATGTCCAAGTAAATGAGACAAGTTAGGGGAAAAAAATAAGATGGATATTTAACAATGTCTACGTAAACGGGGCAAGGATACATAAAAATAAAGGGAGATTTGTAATCGAGAACTCGGAGACTTAAGAGAATATTCTACAATCTTAAAAGACCAAGGAAAACATAGAAATTAAAACTGTGATTTTAGAAGTCTAAAAGACTAAGGAATGATCTAAAATGGATTATAGACAAAATCAAAATGGCTTGGAAGATTGGAGGATCTTACAACCAAGGTCGAATACTAGTGTATAAAACACATGAGATCACAAGCAACTTGTAGAGTTATAAGAGGGAGAAGAGAGGTGGAAGGGAAGCCATTCATTGCATCTCAACAACAAATTATTGTAGTCATTTCATGATTAGAGTTTAGAGTTGACCGCACTCACGATGATCAATTAGAGGTAATATTACGAGTGGTTCACCTTGTTGACCAATATCTTGTCACATTCATTCATAAAGGGGTTTTTTTAATTGTGAAAAATAAAGTCAATATATTGTAGGTATTGGGGGGATATGGGGTCTTAAGGGGTTTATAGGTATTGGAGGGTATAAAAAAGGGTATCTAGTAAAAATATGGGTTTCTTTTATTGCAAAGATGTATTGGGAGGGGGGTTCAACAAAAGGATTTTGGGAGGTATTTATCAATATCTAGTGAAAGTAGGCGTATCCTTTAATATCCCATGAACGTGGGCGTCATGTCATATGTTCACTGAGTGAAGTCCCTGTGGGTAATATACAAGGATGAGATTATGAGATAAAATGATTACATGAAGAATGTGTCAGTTCATCCCACGAGCATCGTCAATTCAACCTCTTAATCGACAATATGCATGCTTCGACTTGGTCGCATGATAATCAACTCATGATTGTAGAATTCCTTAGTTGACTCGAAATACACCAAGAGTGTTGCAAGTATTTTTATGTCCAAAAAGAATCAAATTCATGGAGGATACATGGATTCTTAGCCACATCGACAAAATTGCTCATTGAGAGGCGATCTGTAAATTGTTGCGGATATTCCACTAGAACAATTTGTCACAATAGATATTGCACATTTCTAAAAATCTTTCTTATGCATGTTTATTTAAGATTAAAATTTAATATTACTATCATAAACTCAAAATACTAAAATAAGTTAAGAACAAAATAAAAGAAGCCAAAACAACTACCGCACAATGAACACAAGATGTATTGATCCATATTATACTGAGAATGAAATGAAGGCAAAGATGTAACAAGGAAACACATAGAGATATTGCAAGAAACACAGTGATATAGTTAAATTCATATTTTATTAATGAATGGAATACAAAATATTGTAAAATACAAAGCACACGAACTACCTAGAATGGTGGTAGATTATCCCTAAAGAAAGAGATGTGTCGGTTACGTTTCTTCGCAATAAGTTGATTACAAAGAGGTTGAAAAGGATTTTTAACAAAAAACATCAATGAAAAAACCCCAACATCCAAAACCCTAACCCCAAAAGATGAAATGCCAAAAGGTTTGTGGACCTCGATGTGGTTAGTTGATACATCAACTTCTCGGGGGTGCAACTTTTGCATATGATTTATGTTTGAGGCGCTTGGTAGCTCGTCAGAAAGGTCTATCCAAGAAATACACATTTTGAATGACCCAGTATTTTCCTTTGACTATATACTAGGCATTGTCGCGCCAAAAAAATGTCGTTTAGGACCTCAAAACGACCCTGAAAGTTTGGGACCCGGGAAATTGAAGAAAAACTGCCAATATGTGGAACCATTCAAAATTAGTGAAACATGTGGGTGGCCACCAGTATCCACCTAGATCATGTACCCTCAGGAACCTAATATAGGAAATCCTAGCCAGAAGGTGAGGATTATGCCTTCTTCTTTTCTTCTTAGATATGAAAAGCAAATACAAAGAAAGATGAATTCACTCTGGAGTTATTATTCACAATGTGACTTGTATGGTTGCTACAGGGTATTCTACTTTCTTTTTTCTAATAACGATATCCCACCCCCTTCCTCTAATCAACTACCGAATAGTAAATCGATACAACAAGAATGGAACCCCATCCTTTCTTAATGGCCCAATATTTAACATGTTCAGATAGTTTTTAAAGGTTAGGGTTAGGGTTTTTGTATGCCTAGACTCCCAATCAGGGTCAAGGTTTGTGCATGCCTAAACTCCCAATTAGGTTACGATTTTGGGACCTTTAATATCTTCTTGAAAGTCCACAAGTGACTAGCTCCACATGTGTAAGTAATGGGAGTTGATGTGGAATACACAATACCATGGTGGTCAAAAGCATAAGTCAACTTGCAAAATGCATAACTTTCTCATACAAACTACAATTGAGTTGATCTTTGCACCATTGGAAAGCTGTCAATGTATTAAACAATGCTAGGAGCATGGGGACTATGTCCCCAAAGCTTTGACCCCAAAAATAGTTGTTTAATTCAGCAAACAGGCTCCAAAAATTTTAGGACGTCAAATCACCAAAATATGACCTAGCCCTAAAATGGGCCCTAGAAGTCAATAGCTCCATTTTTTCCACTTAAAAAGTACCAAAATATATGGCAAATTATATAGTGATCTATTTCAAATAAATAGGAAACCCTTAGACTACAGGGTACACCATATTGTCCATGTCAACATCACCCAAGTATGGGTGTTATAGTATTTTGAAATGTTGTAAATGATTATTTGGTCATTTGGCATTCTATGAAGGAAATAAATATATAAAACAATCAATGAACTGTGAGAGGTTATCTAGTTATTCGGTTGGCTAGTTGTTCAATTATTTAATATCAAGGAGAAGGTAGTGCCCACCAGTCAATTCAAGTTCCTAAAATTGTAGAGAATGACTGCA
>ML784508.1:236419-296322 GCA_009831015.1 Picea engelmannii
GGGTCCTCCTCCCATCACTTCACTTTCCTTCTACCCGCCTTCCCCTGTTTCCATATGTCACTTATCCATTCCTCCTCTCTGGCTCGCGTGGCCTCCCCTTCTTTTCATCACCCACTCATCGCATGCCACACATCCCCTTCTTTCCACATCATTCTCTCACCCGAGGGTGAGTCCGTTTCTCCTGTCTTCGTCCCATCTACCTGTCTGTCCCCTTCCACGGATCATCCCCTTTTTCCCCCCCCTCTGTCATCACTCTCACTTCTCGTACCTTACACCACGTCCTCCGTGATGGCCCTCAGGTCCGTCCCTCAAGCCATTCAGTCGTTCCATGTGGCAACGCGAGAAATGTTCCCTATCTCGAGATGCTGAGTTGGCTGGGCCGTTATCAATCCCAAGAAGAAGTTATTGAAGCGGTTGGTGGTGGTTAGACATCGTCTCCGCCATAATGGGGACGTCCCGCAAAGAATTAAAAGCACGTCGATTCCCCGAATAAACTGTCAAAAAATTGATCGCGTCTGCCATAAGTTGCACGACCATTCAAAGATCGCAGTTCCGTGTTGTCAGAAGCCAGGCAGACGCAAAGCCTTCAATGCAGTTTCTTGGTTCCGCCGCTGTTGTTATTTTGAGTATATGTAGGCATTTTTGCCATTTTTTGTATCTATCGATGGTAGAGCTTGGCTCCCGACTGCATAGTTTCAGCAATATTCTGGTTTCCTGGTTATGCCTCTGTGTTTGAGATTTCTTGGTTTATAACAAACAGTTCTCTCTCTTATCCATCTTTGTTTCATCTTTTGTTGGGGGGTTCACAGTTAAAGGATTCACGTGGACTTAACAATCTTGTTGCGATAAAGGATTTGTTGTGACATCTTTGTATTCTCTGGTATTTGTGTTTGAATATAAAAGGATTTTGTGTTTGAACGCATTTCTTCCTCAGTCTGTTGCATACCTGATGTTTGTGATAGACCATTGTTCCCTTCTTGTGTAAGTCTTCCACCCTCTCACCCTTTTACTACGACTCACTATTTGGAGTTTATCAAGACCTCACTCTTTCATGCATGTCTGGTCTGGTTTCTGAGCTGATACACTGCCGTTCTGAGATTTCCTCCGTTAGATCACCCTTAAAACAAATCGTGACATTAAACTGATGGGCTTTGGGCTCTGCTCCTGATAGCAATCCAGGAGTGACTTCCGAACGCCAACAAGAAGAAGAGGCATAAGCTACCTTTTGAGTTCAGTTCAAGTTCAGTTCAAGTTCCGATGAATAAAAATCTAGATAAGAGGAGAAGGCAAAGATGGAGAAGGGGAGTACCAATGAATTCATACATATTTAAAACTTAAAGAAAATATCAATATTGAGCAATATGCAGGTGAGATTGATTCCCTTCGATTAAATCAATAGTTATGGCAACTAGAAGTTTATTTTAGTGTGCATGAAATTGGTGAAGAGCAAAGAATCTCTTTCACTTGGTTGAATTTATAAGGCCATGTATTAACTTGGTAAGAAAGTTATGATATTTCTTAGAGACTTCAACAAGATCCACTAGTGACTCAATGAGAAACATTTAAGAACCTCATTAAGTTGTAGTTATACCCCATTGGATATTAGGAAGAACAAAAGATACAACAACTTTTCTTTTAGTAGAGACAAGCTGAAACCATGCAAGAGTACACCATAGAATTTTTGAAAGTAGGGTATTCATTTGGATATATCTCCCACTCGCCCTTATGTATTCATTAAATATTTGGGAGGATTATTCACCCATATCTAAAGATAAGTGATGCTTTTCACACCAAAGTCGATTGATAAAGCTTGTGTGCAAGCATTGTATATTAAAGGGATAAGAATAAGGAATTATATAGTGGACCCAAATAAACAGAGCATCAAGAATAAAATAAGAGTGGGAAGAAAAAGGGGAAAGGAAATTCCATGAAGACATTCGTAATTGCACACAGATGCAAGGCCCTTAATTACCATTATAAACATGTGATGTCAATGGCCACACAAAAGAAAATTGTTGGAAGTTGCATCCATAAGTGCATCCTAAATGGTACAACAGTAGTAGAAGAAGAAGAGTTTTATCGGTGTAGATGTTGAATATAATATGGACAACGTCTTTGACATTGACGGTAAGGTTACCCACACCTTTTCTCAAATAGAATTGACCTTGACTAGTCTCAACTCAAAGGAGGAATGTGTTGGAGCCCAAAATGGTAGCCACAAGAAACTGGCATATCAAACACTCCCTTTGAGGCTATATGGGAGGACAAAGTGGATTGGAATTGTTTTGGAACATCAATCATTGATCACTCTTCTCATAGATTCAGTCGGTCGAATGGTTGACCTACATCGAGATACAGATGATCAAGTGATTTACCAGATCTCTACATCAGTCGGTCGAGTAGTCGAAATACATGTCAGTCGAACAGTCGACATGCATGTCAGTCTAACAATCGACCAGTAATTGAAGATAGTTGGGCGGTGGATTGACCATCATAGCAATCGACTGTGATTTGGATGTATGGATGGTCAGATCGAGCATCCTTGTTGAGCTGACTGAACAATGCAATTTGGTGGAGTCAACTCTAACAATCGACAGTTACCTGTGGACAAGATCTTCTCGATTCTATGGAAGTTGGTTATAACTTGAGGCTAGAAATAGCAGACCCCATGGGTCATTATCATAAAGAAGTTGGAGTGAAATTATATGGAGATATCAAGGTCCAATATGCACTATGATGTTTTGTAATTGTGTCTTTAGACACCACCTTTGTCTTCAAAAAAAAATTCCCTGTTCAATTATCTACAAAATTCTATGTTTGTTTTGTTACAAGTTTCACCCCTTTCCCAAACATGGTATCATATCTAATGGTTTAAAACCTTCACCTATTATCTGCAGACCCGGTTGAGTCGAATATGTTGTGTGATTGACTTTGGGCCGATGGTTTGACGATTGGAACAGACTTTATGTCTAGATATCGAAGATGGCTTTGAATATTGATCCTCTTGTTCTGAATTAATCAAATTTTGCAGTATGGGCACCAGATATGGAAACCCTACTGAAAAGTAATAATTCTGGTAGTATACAAAGATTGTGATTCCATATCCAACATATGACCATGCAAAGTTCGTTGTTGATGGCAAGAAGGATGAGGTTGTGGGAGTCGTCACGACCTATATCTCGCAAGAGATTCAATTTCACCTCAGTGGAATCAACTACCCTCATCAAGTCTAGAAGAAGTTGAAGCCGTTGTTTGACCGAGTCGACGAGAGCCACATCATGCAATTAGAGAAAGAGTTGATATCTCTCTATCCTCATTCTTTTGAAAAAAAAGAGGACTATTTGGTGCATGTCAAAAAACTCTAATTGAAATTGGGTGAATGTGGAAAACATTATCAGAAGAAGGATGGACAACTCATCGAGTTGGTCCTAATGAACTTGAGAACACCATTCGACATGTTTGTGTTGACTTTTTGCACCAACTGGAAAGAATGCAAGGAAGATGGTAAGGATTGCATCTTCGAAGCTTTATATGGCCTTTTGATTTTTGATCAACGCAGACTGCTTGAAGAACGAAAGCTTGGTGGTAAACATCAAGCCCATTTTCTCAAGGGAAAGAGAAAGTTGGATCCTAGAGATAGAGTATGATTTGATGTCTCTACACAAAAACCTGCATACTGTGACCAAAAACCTAAGCGATAGACAATGCACCCCAACACAGTTGAAAAAAGAATACATGTCAATGTTGTGAAAAGACTGGACATGTAGAGAAAGTTTTTTATAAGAAGTGAGAGAATATAGAAGATAACATTAAACGCCTAGAAGGAAATGTGTCCTATGAACCACAACCTGATGATAATTTCACCTTCCAAGTTAGAACTTCTCAAGCCTTGTTGTCTCATTCTGTGCAAAACGAATGGATAGACGACTCTGGGTGCACATGTCACATGGCTAAGGATACCTCCTTCATCATGTGGTTGGATGAAGCTAAGGAGAGGAAAATATATGTTGTTGATGATTTTGCTTTGGATGTTGCTGGTCATGGTGATGTTACCTATCGAGATGGGAAAATTGTCGATGTCTATCATGTGCCAAAACTCAGTGCCAATCTATTGTTTGTTGCTCAGTTAACACAAATAGGTGAGATTTTTAAATTTTTGCCATATTGGTTCTATCTTCAGGATTTGAAGAAACACAAGTCAATTATCGTCGACGGGCTTCTCGACCCGACAAACAATTTATATAAATTATGTGATACGACTCAACCTAAAACTGAACCGACTACTCCTGTTGCTCACATTGATGAGCGAAGTCGATTTTAGCATGAACGAATCGGACACTTGAATTTTCTACAATCGACAGAAACTCAAAAAATGGTTGTCGGTTTACCTAAAGTATTTCCCCAAGAAGTAGTATGTAAGGGTTGTGTGCTTGGGAAGCATCATTAGACACCATTTGACTATGGCAAAGCATGGCGATCACAAAACCTACTGGAGTTCATTCACAGTGATGTCTACTAAATCAATCTACCTTCACTGGCAGGTGCAAGATATATTTTAACTTTGATTGATGATTCTCTCACTTTACATGGGTCTATTTTTTGAAAAACAAGAACCTTGTCTTTGAAAAGTTCAAGGATTTTCGAGCCTTTGTTGAAATCAATGTGGCTAACCCATCAAGTGCTTGAGATCATACAATGGCAGTGAGTATGTAAATCGACCTTTTGAAGAATACCTAGTTTGATCTGGTATATACTAGCAACAGTCGATTCCTCACACACCTTAGTAGAATGAAAGAATCAGACTTTATTCAAATGGCTAGATGTCTTTTTCAGGCTAAAGATCTTCCTCCTCGCTTCTGGGTTGAAGCTTTGTATTGTGTAAACTATTTTCTCAATCACATCTCGACTCGAGTTGTTCCTTCCATGACTATAGTCGAACAATGGTGAGGAAGTAAGCCTTCAGTTGGCCACCTCAATGTGTTTGGATGTGTTTCCTGAGATCATATTTCCGATGATTGTAAAAAGAAGTTAGATGTAAATAGTCTTGCTTACATCATGATGGGATACTTTGAAGAGTCGAAAGCCTATAAATTATTTGATCATATCAAACGACAAATCATTATAAGATGAAATGTATGGTTTGATGAGAAGTCTTTTGGAATTAATTTGTTGAATGTCTCCTCTGGATTGTTGCAGGATGATTCATTTGATGTTATCTCTAACACTGGTTCTCCTACTTCATATTTCAATCCTTCAATTGGATAGTCGAACTTTGTTCATGTTTCAACTGGACTATCGAGCTCCGAATCAAGTAGTCTGTCATCCTCTGTTTTGACTGGTCCACCGACTGAAGACCCTCAAACTTATGATCGACCTATTGCAGTGGATCGCAATTCACCTATTTCTTATCTATCTAGATGGGTTGCCAAGACAATTGAAGCTATTGGATCCGATGTTGGTGATATGTCTTCCGGATGAAAACTCAAAGTCAAAAGCAACATGCCAGTGTTGCCTTGATGGCTCATGTACTTGAAACTTTTGATCATGTTTCCTATTCAGATGCTCAAGGACTACCTGAATGGGAACAGGCTATGCAGACAAAAAATGATTCTTTGTCAAAGAATCACACTTCAAATTTAGTTTCCTGGCCACAACGAAAGAACATTGTGAAGTGTCGATGGGTCTATAGGACCAAATTTACCTCTGAAGGTGTTTTTGAGTGACATAAAACATGCCTTGTTGTGAAGGGATTTTCTTAACAAGAAGGTATCGACTACACTGAGACCTTTTCCTTTATTGCAAAGATGAACTCTGTTCAACTGATTCTCTCCCTTGCTCCTCATTTTGGATGGAAAATCCACCAGATGGATGTGAAGGGTGCCTTTCTTCATGGAGACCTATCTAAACAAATTTTCATGCAACAACCTCTTGGTTTTGTGACAAATTCTAACTTGGTTTTTCGACTCAAGAATTCACTTTATGGTTTGAAGCAGGCTCCTCGAGCTTGGTACGCTAAGATCGATAGTTTCTTTTTTTCAACTTGGTTTCAAACATTGTGAATCTGATCACAACTTGAATGTACTCCATACCAATGGAGACACTTTTTACTTGTTACTGGAAATAATAATGATCCCATCCTTAGATTGAATAAACAACTTGCTGACACCTTTGACATGACAGATCTTGGTACTCTGCATTATTTTTTGGGTCTTCAAGTATTACCACTATGTGATGGATTTTTCATTTCTCATTCTAAATATATGATGGATCTATTGACACATTTTAATATGGTTGATTACAAGCCTTGTGCTACTCCTTTTCAATCTGGAGTAAAGCTCACCAAAACTTGTAAAACACCTGCAATCTATGCTACACTTTATCAATAATTGGTCAGTAGTCTTATTTACCTTACTCATAGTCAACCTCAAATTTCCTTTGTTTTTAGTGTGGTTTATCAGTTTATGTAGGACAATAAAGAAAACCACTGGAAAGTAGTCAAATGAATTGTTCGCTATCTCAAGGTTACCAATCATTTTGGTATCAATTATTGTTGAAGTTCAGATTCACTGGTCGGCTTCACCGACTCTGACTGGGCTAGCGACAGTGATGATAAAAATTCCACTTCTGGCTATATGTTTCATTTTAGCACTGGATCGTTGATGTGGTCATGCAAGAAACAAAATGTAGTCTCTTTGTCAACTACAAAAGCAGAATATCATGGCTTTATTCAAACAGGTATTGAAGCAGTATGGATCCGCCAAATTTTGGGTGAACTTGGCCTTCCTATTCATAGCTCAACTATGATCTACTATGATAACCAGAGTGCCATACAAGTTGTTGACAATCCTATTGCCCATAATAAGATGAAGCATGTTGAGCTCCATGTTCACTATTTGAGACAACTAGTTCATGAGAACATTGTCTCTCTCAAATATTCAAGAATAGATGATCAAGTTGTTGATATCTTCACCAAACCCTTAGCTAAAGCTAGATTTATCAAGCTCCATACAATGTTTGGGCTTCAGGAAGCTGCAATTATGGGGGGGTGTCATGATGACGTAATTTCACCTCCTAAATCTCTAGAGATGTGTGCTAATGGGGGGGGTGTTGGAACATCAAGCATTAACAATTCATCAGACTTCTCCTGGATTCAATCGGTCGAGAAGTCGACCTACATCTGGATATAGTTAGTTGGGTGATCAAGCAGATCTCTACAATAGTCAGTTGAGTAGTCGACATGCATGTTGGTTGGATAGTCGACCAGTAGTCGAAGATAATCGGGTGGTGGATCAACCATCCCAGCAATCGACTACGATTTGGATAGATGGAAGGTCGGGTCAAGCATCCTTATCGAGTCGACTCGACAGTGCGGATTTGGCGGAGTCAACCCTAACAACCGACAATTACATGTGGACAAGATCTTCCTGATTCTATGGAAATTGGATAGATCTTGAGGCTATAAATAAAATACCCCGTGGGTTATTATCATCAAGCGATCAGAGTGATAACATATTGAGATATCATGGTCCAATATTCACTGTGATGTTCTGATCACGATGTGCTTTGCTTAAGTGCGGTAACGGTTTCTTTAGACACCACTTTTGTCTTCGAAATTTTATTCCCTCTTCGATTATCTACATAATCATCTGTCTGTTTCGTTATAGGTTTCACCCCTTTCCCCAAAAAACCAAACCTTTATAACTATATGGTATTTTCATTCTTGTGTTTTCCTTAATCAAAATAGGAAGAAGGATGGATCATATATTTATTCAAGAAATAAGCCTATCTTAAATTATAATAATAATAATCTATTTTTAAGGTCATGGCCAAGCCAAACACCAAATCAGTGTATGAGACCCCCTTGTTTTTGGGACAAGCCTCTCTCCGCCGTGATTTGACTGCTAAAGTTTACAAAGGTGTACATACACTACCCCCCTCTAGATTTGAACATATTTCCTCCAAGGATAAAACACATATTCTTAACCATTATTTTTAAGTTATTGATTTTTATGTATACTATGAAATGTGCTTTCCTATTTAATTTTCAATAAAAATAACATTAAATTTTATTTTATTAATAAAAATAACTTTAAAATTTGTAAAAATGAATAAAAAAAAAACAAAAACAAAATATTTTTAAATAATATATATTTCATTCTATAAATTTTCATAATATTTAATTTTTATGATTTTATATAATAAGATCGAAAACATAAACATGAAAGTTGTTGATACAAATTGAAATATAACTAAATCCCAATATTTATTACTTTATTATGATGATGTAATACATGGTCCATCAAAATTACATTCAACAAAACTTTAATAATATCCTTCGAATCCTTCGAATAAAGTTTGGACCAATTTTACTTAGCCTCATCTTGATCTTTCAAACACCATACAAGGATGAGGTATAAATTAAAGTGAGAAGAGTCAAACAAACAAACCCTAAATTCAAATAGTGTAAACAAATCATCTCAATCAACATAACAATTTTTATATTTATTAACCAATTAATATAAATAAAATTGATAAAACAATACTGAAAAAGGAAACAGACAATCATTTTACATTTCATTCCATGATAACTAGTTTCACCTAAACTTCGTTTAAACACCCTTGAAGAGTATTATTTTTGTCATTACTATTTTTAAATCTTACATAATATAATGTAGATACACTGATTTTAGACGCAATTAAGGGGTGGAGTAAAGATGAGAAAAATTAGATAAAATTTTGATATACATATACTATATTTTTTTGTTTTTCATTTTTTTTTTTTTTTAAATTATTTAATATTGATTTAATTTTTTATAATAAAAAAATAAAAATAAAATAATTTAAAATTTTTCAAATTTAAATAAAATTTCCAAAATTTAAAATAAATATCAATCTTAAAAAAGGCCCACCATCTTAGTGATAACTCAAGGAAACTTCAACTCATAACCTCCCATAGATTTTTGTCAACTTATAACTCCTACGTGTGAATGCCCAATAACCTCCTTGATATTACACATCACCTTATAACTATCTCTTATTAATAAAAGAAAGCTTATTCCACATTATTAATAAAAGAAAGCTTATTCATGTGGAAGAATATATATATATATATATATTATCAATAAGAGCTCGTGATATCATCATCCATAAACCATGATGGTATAGTATTTCCCTTGGGGCTAAAATTTTCATTTATTCCCCACTTAGGGTCAACATCAACCAACCAAGAAATTAGATTGCTGTGTATAGGAAATAGAAGTAAAACCAGTTTAGTTTTAGGTTGTTGCATACAACTTTGGATTTGAAATAGAATTGAAATGTGCAAGGGAAAGAATTCATGAGTTAAAAAAGGATGAGAGGACTTTTTGTTCTCAAAGTAAGATAGTATAGATAACTTGTTTATCCAATCTATAGATTCATAAATACAAAATGCAAACCAAATGTTTCATTTTGAGATAGCAACATATCTAGCTTATTGTACGAACTTATTTCATGGCAGAATGAAAGAGTGAGCAATTTAGTTTTCTTCATGCTTTTTTATATACTAACAACTTGCTTCCCTTTTTCTATAAACTAGTTGTTAACACAAATCTAACATTGGATTAGTTACATGATCTAAAACCTCCTAGAGTTATTGACAAAACATGAGTGTGGGCATACTTTGATGGTGTTGCTCAAGGTTTTCCTTGACGAGGGGAGATGGAGGAATTTGATATTGCTCTAAGTCCACATCTTGGAAGTATCAAGTAGGCCTAGGCAGAAGTACAAACAACATGGCAGAACTAATTTCTTTGAAACTAATTTTTGTGTTCGCTGTGGAAAAAGGAATTTAAAAATTATAAGTGATAGGTGACTCCAAACTTGTAATTTATTAGATGACATGTCTTTTTGCCATGAGGAACTTTCATTTGAGGCTCATATTTGATGAGATCGGAAATTTAAAGAAATCAATAAAGGAAGTTTCTTTCTTTCATGTATTCAAATAAAGGAATTGCATTGTTGATGCCTTAAAAAAAAATGAGTGTGTAGATGACTTCAGAGACATGGCATATCTAGGTACATCAAGAATGAGTGTTGAGCAAATAGGATTCATGACCTTTCATATGACTTTTATTTAATATAATACAAAGTTATTACATATGTGGTTATATATATTTTTCCTTTGATGTAAATTTATGGAACAATAGGTTGGTTGGGATGATTTAATGTTATAATTTTGAAATTCTTTTGGAAAAATTGTAATGTTATATAGAGGACTTTTTTGTTTTAATTTTTGAATTGATTCAAACATGATATGAACCTTCTTTTGAATAAATTGAAAGCTTGTTACGATAGGGTGATGTAAGTAAATATTCATAACAATTTTAGGATTATTTTAATAAAGTAGAAGTAGAAAGAAATTATTGGATGTTAATAGACATCTATAGAATGTAATCTCATTTTTTACTTAATGAAATTAATATTTTTTTCTAGAGAAAAGAATCTTGTAATGTCCCTCGGCTTAACTAAGGAACATTAATATGTGAAATACACATAAAAAATAAAAATAAAAATTGCTAATTCTTTTCCTGTAGCTTAACAACCACAATTTATACACAAAAATAACTAGATTATGATACCCATAATTAAATGCATCTACAACATTCTGAATGAACATGAATGCAGTTAATAAATCATCTATAACAACACGTAAAACTATTCTCATTCACACAGTAAAATGCACAGCCATAAGACTCATTAGAAAACTCAGATAATATATAAACACATAACTTTAAAAGAAAGTTTGTGCAATCAGTTGCTTGGAAATGACATTCTACCCAACCATAGACTTGTTGTTCCAGATCCCAACAACAAGTCACCCCCAATGTGGGGCTAGGAATCCAAAAAAGAAGGGTGCCTCTCAAAGTCCCCTCACAGCTCAATATCTCACAACCCATTGGTATTCTCCTACAACTATCCTGAAATTCCTCTGACTCTCTTCCTCTTAACCTACCCAACCTAAGAAATGTACCCCTTCACCGGTCTCATTCCATCGAGTGTCCCATTCATTTGTCAGGGTATCTCCAGCACAGGTAACCAGGAATATATCTGCTAGGATCTCAAGGGAACTAACTTCCAAGAAAACAACCACAACACTTGTTGTTATAGTGCAACTCACGCAAGAGATCACTCTTCAAGATTGGCAACCTAGCTCTTCAATTTCCGGCTCTAAAACGCCCCAGCATGCTCCAAAATTCCCCCAGCCTTCCTGCTCTAGCTCTCGTGTTCTTTTTCCCTGCTCTCCCCTTGTTGTCCATGTCCAAATGGAAATAATTTATAGGTATTAATTCAAACCCACATTTCTGAATTTTATTATCATTTGGGGAAAAACTCTATCTTCTGGTTGAGTGTATGAGAGCCCAATCATTGAATATCTATCATAGGGTGGGTGTGAGAGTCACATCCCATGGTTATAGGAGAGCATGGGGCTGAGGTATAATCAACATTGGGCAGATTGAGCAGTCAACTATCTTGGGGAAAGAGAGGAAATATGTATGGGTAGTAACAAGCAGTTTTATACATTGAGTTTTTACATGAACAACAAGTGAAAAATATGAGAGAAGAGCTTGGGAGTTGGAACAACAAGGTTGGGCGAATTATGGAGCATGCTAAAGCGTTTTTGGAGTGTTTTGGAGCTGGAAATTGAAGAGTCAGGTTGTAGGAAAGAACCAGTGGGTTGTGTGATATTAAGTTGTGAGGGGATTGTGAAAGGCACCCTTATTTTGCGGATTCCTAGCCCCAACTTGGGGGTGACTTGTTGTTGATATTTGGAACAACATGTCTATGGTTGGGTGGAACATCCTTCCCAGACAACAGGTTGCACAAACTCTCTTTTAAAGATAAGTGTTTATTTATTTTGTTAAGTTATTTATGAGTTCATGGTTGTGCAATTACTTTGTGAATGATAATGGTTTATATGTTGTTATAGATGTCTTATCAATTGCATTCATGCTTGTTTAAAGTGTTGTAGATGCATTTAATTATGGGTATCACAAATTAGTTGAATAGGTGTTTAAATTGTAGCTAGTAAACTACATGAATTGATTAGTAAAAGAAAATTTTATTTTTATATGTATTTATGCATAGTAATACTCCCTAGTTAAGTTAGGGGACGTTACTGGCCCCTCTTAGAAACTCCCTGGGCATTCCCCTCTCTGTTGTGGATTAATCAGCCCCATCTCTGTCCATATTTCCAGCAACCGGCATCACATTATTTTTATTAAAATCAAAAAATACATTTCGCATATTACATCGTTTGACCATAGCCACATTCATTTCTACAGTATACATTAATTAAACTGAAAATTATAATGAAGATGTTACAAGTCCAACATTACATTACTTGTATTTTATTTTTTTCATTAAAACACTAGATAATATATCCTTTTATTATTTAAAACAAAATATTTGGAAAAATAAATTATACATAAGGCATTTTCAAATTTTATCATAAGAAATGTAACGCATTGCATGCCTCCTATCATATTAATTTTCTTTTTCTCAAATCATTCCAAAAGAAAAAGTAGGCATCATAATCTACTACTTTATGCTCTTACATGCAACTCAAAACCAAAGTTGGGAATAATACACGATAAGTGTCATGTATATCAATACACAAACGAAAGTAAATTCATAATTCAAGCAAAACACTTCGTACCTTCTATTCATCTCAAACATTTTGTTTCTTACCTGACTCGAGAAAGATGATACTTTGTTCAATCGAAAGGATGGATATATATTACTTCAACAATGAACTTTCGTTCAACCAAAGTCAAGACATAATTGAATTCTAGCCTAGGGATTTATCCATAACCTCAACATTCAATCAATTGTTATTTGTATACTCACAATTCTTCAACACAATAATCTTATAGAATTAAACAAATTCTAGTCCAAGACTTCATCATCACTCATTTGTTGTCCATATCGTTATTTCGTTCTTTTCTTATCAAGTAAAACCATGTTAAACTATTCACCACAACATCAAAGCATGAAATGCATTGCCTTCAAAGAGAGGGATATAGTTAAGATTTTGTGATTGTGAATGGATTCATGAGAATGTTGAAAAAATAAAATGCATGTTAAATAAATGCTTGAGTTTATAATTTACTTTATTCAATAACCAAAAATTTATAATTTACTTTATTCAATAACCAAAAAAGATAAATGATATCAGTGATGTTGCACATAACCTAGGTCAAGCTTATTCCATGCTCAATAACATTTCAAAATTAATGTTCAAAGTGAAAAATAAGACTATTGAAAATCAATCAACATAATGATATAAGTATGGGCAAACCATGGCTTTAATGGTGTTGGAGATATTACACACTCACCTGGTATTTCTTTTCCTATGTTGACTGGTCTATGTCGAGGGTACCCCTGGTCAGAGATATTCTCCCCTAGATGAGAATATTCTCCCTTAGATGAGGGCGCCACATCCTCTTCAGTCTTGAGTCAGTTACACCTCAGTTAGACTAGTGGAGTGGAGTGTTGTATGGCAACCTCGGTATTATCACCAAGTGTTGCATGCATACCTCGATATCATCACCGTGAGGCTGCACTTACCTTGGGATCATCACCAGGAAGGCACCACACATGTGCATGCTAGATTCTCTCCTCACTCCACTTGTGATTAGTTAGTTAACTAATGACCGCATGGCCAATTAACTAGGACTAGGTGGCAGTTCACTCCAGAGTCTGTCAATGAGCACTCACACCTCTCTAGATCACTACTATGGCACATACGTTTTCTCATGTAGAGTATATTGTGTGTATTTTTACTATTCTCTTATAAGTTAATACAATTATTTTCATTATTTCTCTCAAGCTTGTCTCTCTTTCTCTTTTCTCTCTCACAAGCTTTATGTGATTTTTCTACTAGCTAGATTCAGTATGATCAGTTTCCATGAAACTTCACATGGTATCAGAGCTTTGTTGTTAGGAGAAAGAACACAGTCATTTCATTTGCAGGTTCAAGAGGAAGATGCAGTCAGAAAGAATGGAGTACTCACTGGCAATTCTTCTCATGCTACATAACTACTTCGAGTGGAAGCTAAAAAATTTGCATCAGCTTATATGCAGAGGCTTGTACCAGATTACAATGGCTATAGAGGTGGATCCAACATCAGCTATCGAGAAGAACATGTATCTCAACCGCATGGATGAGGCCTATGGCCTTATCTGCATGTCGATGTCCCCCAAGTTGTTGTTTCACATTGAATCTTGTACCACACTAGTTGAGATTTGGACAAAGTTGGAGGATCTCTTTGGAAAAAATGACAAAATGAGAGGCCATATGCTCGACGTAGAGCTAAATTCCTTAGATTCGAGGAATTTTGATGACATCTAGGACTTCTTTATGAATTTCAAGTCCCTTATTCTTCATCTAAAGGGATGTGGTGTTGACAAATCAACTCAACACAATCAATTGAACCTTTTTATTTTGTCAAAACTTGGTTTGGAGTATCTTGTGTTTGTCTCAACGTTCCATACAATGAGATTCACTTCAGGAGCAACCTGGAAAATGCCGACATTGGATCACTTTATTGGGTCCCTAATGAATGAGAAAGATAAGCTCATCAAAATGGGGATAATCAAGGTACCCAATGCGCATCCACTTGTTGTGCATGAGAGTAGCAATGCATGCAATCCAAAGACAAAGAAAAAAAGGAAAGGGTAAGGTGGATTCTAAACATAATAAGGAAGGCAATCCTAAACCCTTCAATGATTCCTCTGGTTCCAAAGGTGGAAAGGGAAAGAAAGGGAAGTCTAAATGTGATTACTGCAACCATGACTATCATCCTAAATCAACATGCATGAAGAAACAAATTGATCTCATGGCGCAAATATTTTAGAAGAACAACCTTTGAAAACATATTCTTGAGGCTTCCAAGAAGAAGACGAAAGATCAAGCACTAACAAAACGAGATAACTCTCATGCTTTAATTGGTATCCATTCCTCTCTCGATGCATGGATCTTGGATTCAGGTGCATCCCATCATATGGTAACCTCAAAAAATGCTTTATCTTCTATTACTCCATGCACAGGTCCTCCCATCTTCATGGGAGATGATACCCCAGTTGAGGTCATTGGACAAGGGAGGGTAGAATTCTAACATGGAAGTTTTGAGAACGTCTTGCATGTTCCAAAACTCTTTGTGAATCTACTCTTTGTTTATCAAATATCTCATCCTAGCACAATAAAAAAGGCGGAGTTCACACTTGATTCAGTAACCATATATGACATGCATGATAACTCAAAGATTGATGTCGGTGAGGTAAATCACCAATCTCATTTGTATACATTCAGTAATTTTATTCCTAAAAATGATTTTGTTTTACTACTAACGCATGTTGATAATGATAGTAGATTATGGCACGAGATATTTGGTCATCTAAACTTCAAATACATGTAGCAACTTAGCCAACAGGGAATGATCACTCGCTTTCCCAACATACACTTTTCCAAAGGAGTTTGTCAAGGATGTTTTCTTGGCAAACATCCTCGAGAGAAGTTTGAAAAATGGAAGGCTTGGAGAACCTCCTCTCCGTTGGAACTCATCCACGGTGATCTAATGGGACCCTTTTTGCACCCTTCCATTAGCAAGGCGATGTACATGCTTACATTTATTGATGATTTCTCATGATACACTTGGGTGTATTCTCTCAAGAAAAAGTATGAAGTTTTTTAGCATCTCATAAACTTCAAAGCTCATGCAGAGACTCAGTTCAGGAAGAAGATCAAAATCCTCCACACAGACAATGGGGCGAAATGTGTGAACAAAGGTATCCAACATCTTTGTTCAGAGGTCGATATACAACTGCAACATACAATACCTTACACTTTTCAGCACAAAGGAGTAGCCGAGAGGAAGAACATATCCCTCGAAGAGATGGCCACTTGCATGTTGCATGCAAGGTCTCTACCTTCTAAGCTTTGGATTGAGGCACTTAACTATGCTAACTACATTCAGAACAAAGTCCTCACAAATTTGTCAAGGAAAAAACTCCCTTTGAGGCATGGAGGACAACAAACTGCTAACTACATTCAGAACAAATCTCCTCACATAGTTTTCCAGGACATGACTCCCTTTGAGGCATGGAGCGGAAACAAACTGGAAGTCACCCACTTCCAAATATTTGGATCACGCGCATGGTCCTGCGTACTCTATGAAAAGAGGAAAACATTAGATCCGTAAAGTACTGCATGCATACTCATGGGATATCCTAATGGTGTGAAGGGTTACTCGTTGATTGATCCCTCAACGGACAAGCTCATTATTGAGCGAAGTTTCCAGTTTGAGGAAAGTTCCTAGCATGCACCATTGGAGCCACATGCAAAGACCTCTACACTTTCTCTTGCACCAGACTTCAGAGATGATGAGTCCACTCATTCAGTTCATGGTTCATATATAAGTTTTGAATATGATTTGGAAGATGATGAGCCACAATAGATGCCCAAGTGGGCATAGACCACTCTATAGGATACAGGTGACCTTGTGGGGGATCCAATAGATCAGAGGAGGATGAGGTTCCAGTTTGAGGATCCTCCTCATGCACTTGCAGCTACTGAACTAGTGATGTCCATGCATTGCTACATGGTTCTAGATTCACACCCGCAGACTTATGCAGAGGTTGCATGGAATCCCTTCTAGGAATCCACTATGCATGAAGAGTACAAATATGTCCTCGAGAACTAGAATTAGGATCTGGTTTGTAATGATCCCAAGCCAAATTCTTTCTTGGAATCACTAACTACTACTAATTAAGTGCATACAAGATTCATCAACACATGGAGATCACAATATATTCAAGATGTAGAAGCACAAGCAAAGATCTGACCTTTTTATTATGAGCAATGTAAGATCAATACAATAGATGGCTGATCTGGCATAAACCTCAGATGGTCGTACAAGCAATAGATATGAGCTGCTACAAAATGCTCCCGACAATACAAAATAAGCCTCCAAAGGTTGGATATACAATGAAGACTGAATCAAGCAAATCTGAGTTGTACTAATGCTCAACCTCCAAGCTGGAAAGTGCCACGTCCTGTTAGAATGTTGAAGCCCTCAATAATTCTTCCATGCTCCCCAAAAGTGTCCAATCATCCCGAGAAATATGCCAAACGATAGATCGGGCAACTGTAAGGACAACCCAGATGTCCAAATTCCCAAATCCACTCTCAAACCTCGTAGATCTAAATTCCTCCATTGAATGGTGCGCCCCACTGGATGACTGAAACCCTAGCTGGTTCGGCCCTGATGAAGGAGGCCTCCAAATGATCTGAAACTCTCCAAGAATATAGATCGGGCTATGAGAATCCTGTGGGAGAAGTTTCGGACTCAGATTTCAAGCAGATCTCCCTAGATCTGAGTTTTACTGAATCACAGGACGTCCCCTATGGCTCCAAGACATCCCAATCTGCAGACAAATGTAGAATGATGATAACCCTCCAGAAAAGCCCTCAAACTGATGGTCTTGCCCCTGCAAACAAAACCCAACTGTCGGAATGGCCCCAGGCCTTCAGGATAAGCTGGATCAAACCTCCCTCTAGATGATGGTATGCCCTTCCTGGAAACACAAGAACAGTACGACTTGCTACCTTCCGAAGCGCTAGATGGAGATGAGCTGAGACTAGAATGGTGTGGAGGATTATTTCATCCCTGAGACCAAGCTGCGGAACAAGGTGAGTGGATATTTCACCACTGAGTTGTTCACAAGGGTTTGTACAACAAAACCCCCAAACTGAATGCTCAAGAGAAATAGAAAATGCTAATCCAAAACCAGAATGAGTAATAGGTGCGCCCCAGCCTCTTACTTATACTTTTCCTTCTAATTCTCTGTTGAGTTAGGTTAACTCCCAGGGTTAATCTTCTATTCTTTTGTTGAGTTATTTTTTACTCCTTTATCCTTTTCCTTTCTTAAGTCAACTTAAAAATATAACTTTTAACTTCTTGATTTTCCCACCCTCAGTGTGAGACTATGACCTAGTGGGGGTGCCCAGGCCACTGAGTCTCCTCATCACCTCTCTAAGAGGTGGGGGACATTACATGGTTCCACTTCCTTGAAACATGAAGCTTGTCAAATGTAGATGGGTCTATAGAACAAAGAAGGCAGCAAATGGACAAGATCAGGTACAAGGCAAGACTGTTTTCCAAAGGTTTTCAACAGATCCATGTGATATGCTATGATGAGACCTTTGCACCAATAGAAAATATGGACTCCATCTGATTGGGTCTTTCCATTACAACAACCAGGGGGTTGGAAGTTCACTAGATGGACATGAAGAATGCCTTTCTTCATGGGGATCTCTCAAAGGATATTTACATGGAGCAACCACAGGGGTTTGTATAGAAATCATCCTTAGTATGTTGACTAAAAAAGTCACTCTATGGCCTCAAGAAGACGCCTAGAGCATGGTATGCGAAGATGGATTATTGTTTGTTTTCTCAACATTTTGTTAGATGCAAATCAGATCTAAATGTCTACATGTTGATAACCTCAAACTCCTTGTTTATCCTAATTCTATATGTTGATGACCTCCTAATCACAGGAAGTTCAGCCTCAACAATTGTTGCGACCAAAGACATTCTGCATGATAGGTTCTCTATGATAGACATGGCTCCACTACACTTTTTCCTTGGTCTCGAGATCAATCAGGATGCTTCAGACATCAAGTTATCCCAGACTAAGTATCACAGGGATCTCTTGGTTAGATTCCACATGATTGACCACAAGTCGACAAGCACACCTTTTTGTCTGAGATGCATCTTGACAATGGTGGGGATACACCATTGGTGGAAAACACCTTGTATCAACATCTTATGTTCAGTCTTTTGTATCTCACCCACACCCATTTAGATCTCTCATATGCAGTAGGGGCAGTTTCTAGTTACATGCAAGAGTCGCATGAGCTACACTGGAAGGTTTCCAAGTGCATCCTCAGATATGTTCAGGGAACCACTAGTTATGGGATCCACTATGTAGTAGGTTATGCATTGGATCTCATGGGCTTCATAGACTCTAATTGGGTTGGTGATAGCATAGATCACAAGTCCACTTCCATTTACGTTCTTAGTTTGGGTTCCAGTCCCATATGTTGGTCAAGCAAAAAGAAATCAACTATTAATTTATTGTTGCAGAGGTTGAGTATATAGGAGTGGTCAAAATCACTATTTAGGAACTTTGGCTTCAGAACTTCCTCATTGAGCTTGGATTCCAGTTCCACCGTTCGAATGTCATTTGGTGTGATAATCAGAGTACTCTCAAGTTTTGTAGAGACCCAGTGTAGCGACAACAGACCAAACACATCGATATCCATATGCATTACACAAAGAGTCGGTACATGACAGGATCATCGATTTGTAGTATTGTCCATCTGCCAAACAGACTGTAGATGTATTCACCAAGAAATTTACTGAGGAGAAGTTCCACTTATTGTGTGATCGTCTTAGAGTGAAGGACACAGTTGCTTAACAATTGTCTTTCTTTCCTTCTCCATTTTTTATGCATTGTACTTTGAGGGGGGGTCCCCATGAGGTTTTCCCTCTTTCCTCTATTTTAAGTGTTTCATTCTTAGATACATTGTACAATGGGTACCTAACATTGCCTTGGTTTTTTGGACCCATTCATCATTTACACCCTAATAGTGTTCAGGGGGTGTGTTGGAGATATTACACTCACCTAGTATTTATTTTCCTAGGTTGACTAGTCTATGTTGAGGGCAACCCTAGTCAGATATATTCTCCCTAGATGAGGATATCATCCCCTATATGAGGGCACCACATTCTCTTTGGTCTTGATTCGATTACACCTCATTTATACAAGTGGAGTGGAGTCTTTCATGGAAACCTCAGTATTATCATCAAGTGTTGCATGCACACCTCAACATCATCACCATGAGGATGCACTTACCTTGGGATCATCACCAGAAAGGTGCCACACATTCTCTCCTCACTCCACTTTTGATTGCTCAGTTGATTGATGACCGCATGGCCAGTTAACTAGGACTAGGTGGCAGTTCACTCTAGAGTCTATCAATGAGTGCTCACATCTCTCTAGATAACTACTATCGTGCATTAGTTTGCTCATGTATAATATATCATGTGTATTTTTACTATTCTCTCATTAGTGAAGACAATTATTTTCATTCTTTCTCTCAAGCTTGTCTCTCTTTCTCTTTTCTCATTCACAAGCTTTATGTGATTTTTCTACTAGCAAGATTCTCTATGTGATGAGTTTCCAGGAAACTTCACAGAGGGCACCACATGTGTGCATGCTAGATTCTCTCCTCACTCCACTTGTGATTAGTCAGTTAATTGATGATCACGTCATCAATTAACTAGGACTATGTAGTAGTTCACTCCAGAGTCTGTCAATGAGTGCTCACATCTCTCTAGATCATTACTATGGCACATTAGTTTGCTCATGTAGAGTATATAATGTATATTTTTACTATTCTCTCATTAGTAAATATAATTGTTTTCAGTCTTTCTTTGAAGCTTGTCTCTCTTTCTCTTTTCTCTCTCGCAAGATTTATGTGATATTTCTATTAGCTAGATTCTCTATGGGATAAGTTTCCACGAAACTTCACACATGGCATGGGTATGACCAAGTCAAACCTTAAAACTAAATGCATAAGTGGATTGAATCAATTAAGTGATATTTACAAGCATGCAATGGTCCAAATTTAAAGAATGTGTTGGCATATGCAATAGCTACAACCAAGCTTCAACGATTGTGTAAAGATCTCAATAAACCCAAATCAAATACATCATGGAGAGTTTTGTTGAGCCAGTAATAACCCAAAAACTTGCAGAGTGTTGGATGGACAGATAGAGAGATAGGGGAACTATGGAGGATTGGAAACCAAAAATAGTCAACCTAAATAAAACCTCAATGGCAACAACAACCATTCACCCATCAAACCAATGAAAAAAAATAACAACAAGCAAACATCATGCAGGTTAAAACTTCACATAGTGAGGGGCCAAGCCTACCTTGATCAAAATCAAATGTGCACTATTTAAGCACCCTAAAACCAAACTCTAGCTCCAAAATCAAAGGAAATGGTTGGAAAATACCATGTGCCTCCAAAAATAATCCAAGTGGACTTATATCTCCACCAAAAATCAGTGACATGACTACCAAATCAATTCCTTATCAAAGAAATGGTAGAGAGCTCTCTTAGAATTGAAACCCAAACAATCGGGCTAGGTCTAGGGAAAAATCATAAAAACGTAAGGGAAAATCAATTTCATCGGATTCCAAGCAATGACCCATATCAAACCATGCCCAAGCAACATAAATTATTGAGGTACAAGAGACATCGGTATAAATACAATCATGATAGGTTGTTCAACCAAAACCAAGTCTCCATCAACCAAATCCCAAGAGTAGTTGTCAACCTTGATAGCCAATCATTATTATGGATAGGATGATAATCGAAGTGTTCAATACTTGAAATAACTCATAGCTAAATTCATCATGGTGAAGTCCAAATGTCGTGCCAACTAGCCAAATGTCATCACTGCAAGTATAAAAAACCACATCAAATGTTAAGTTCTTAATGTCATTATAAATTTAAGGTCAAAACAACACATTGTTATGCTATAATAGTCCACACTACAACACTTACAAGTCCAAGCCATATGCAATCGATCAATGTCATAACCAAACTCATAAATGAATGCATATACCAACAAATAGAAAACCATAATCAACACTTGGAACAACTTCTAAGTGTTTGATTTTAAATGTTCAAAAAATAGGGTATATCCACACATGTCAAACACCTTAAGACAAATGTCCACACACATAAATCAAGGATAAATACACCAGGGTATTACATGGTTAAAACCCTCAAAGAGGGAATAGTCCACGACCCTAGCCAACAGGGCCACTTGAGACAATATATCAATGCAAAAAGAAATAAATTACATGAACATCTCTCACAAAAATGATCATCTACAAATGACCCTCCATGCTCTTTAAATATATATCCTCGACCAAATGGGTGTTAAGCCATAGATCAAGTGTCATTAATATCGAGGAGATGTTTGAACCATCGGATCACTCATGTGTAGGACATTATCATGGTGGTCAAATTAGTAAAATACAAAAGAACACTAAGGGGATACACTAAAATCACACTTTAACTTGTTATTACATTAGACCAAGTTGACATGAACTAACTTTGAGTGTCTAAATATCCCAACATCCCCCTTGAAGAACAACTTAGGATAGGATTGAATGCTTTACAAAGGTGACAAAATAGGAGAAGTAAGGAATATTAGAGCCTATCACCCCTTAATGATAACTTCCTAAACTCCTAACATAGACCGACACTTTGAAAACATGGTTGATGTAAAGGTCTTTATGAAAAATGTTTGCAACTTGATCACTTATTCAAAAATAGAGCACTTCGAGGATGTGATCCTAAGAAGCGTCCCAATGAAGTGGATGTGTAGATCAATGTGTTTGTTGCGTTGACGTTGAACTACATCTTTGATTAGTTGAATGGCACTTTGATTGTTGCACTAGAGTGTGGTTAAATGTTTATGCTAGAATCCAAACTCTAAAAGGATCTATATGATCCACATGGCTTATTTACTTGCATGAATTATTGCTCGATATTTTGCTTTTGTTGAAGAAAGAGCAAGGCAATTTTTCTTCTTACAATCCCAAGTAATAAGTCTAGAACTAAGACTAAAAACATAACATGCCTTAGTCTTTCAATCATCGTGATCATCGATCCAATCATAATTAGTGAAACCAACCAAAAAAACACTCCCACCTAAATTGTATTGTACCCCAAATATACCAAAGTATTTTTTTCATCGTTTCCTAATGGATTTTGTGTGGTGCTTACATGTATGATGCAACAAGACAAATAACAACGAAAATATTAGGACAAGTGTGAATCAAATACAAAAGGCTATCAACTAGTTGACAGTGCAAAGTGGCATCCACTTTCAGTGTCATATAGATGGTAACAAGTTTGACTCAAATTGAAAGGGACATGGGGATAGTTTACAATATTCCATGTGAAAGCAATGAAGGTCACATGCATACTTAGGCTGGGAAAGGTAAATTCCTTCCTTTGTTTGCAAGGCTTAGAGGCCAAGAAAATAATGCAAATGTCCTAAGTTTGGTAACACTACTGGTGAGTATAAGGTCATCAACATAGAGAGAACAAGTATGATGAGATGGTTAACCACTTTCTTGGTCTAGACATTGAGGTTAGAATGGCATCTAGAATAAATTAAGTCGAGAAGAAAGATTTTTTTTTTTGGCATACCAAGCCTAAGGAGCTTGCTTAAGGCAATATAGATATTTCTTAAAGTGACAAACAAGATTGGAGTAATCCTAAATATAGCCAAGAGGTTGTTCCATGTAAATTTATTCTTGAAAATCCCCTTGCAAGAAGGAGGATTTAACATCCATATAATTGACTTCCCATTTGTATGATGTTGCAAAGGATAGAACATGGCATATAGAATCATTTTGGCCAAAGGGACAAAGGTTTCAGTATAGTCAAATCCTTCTACTTGGGAAAATCCTTTGGCAACTAATTAGTCCTTATGCATGTCAACACTTATGTTTACAACATACTTAGTCCTATACAACCATTTACATCTAATAAGTTTTATTCCTTTTAGAACAAGGACAAGATCACAAGTATCACTCACCATTAAGGAACAATATTCCTCTTTTGTTGTTGCATCCCAATATGGATGACCAGGAGCTTATGAAAATGTTTTTAGATCAAGAGTATTTAAAACATGAGCTAGAAGAGAGGAAGCTCACTGAAACTATGGACGCGTACAATTTTAATAAGAATGATCACTGGCAAGAACACCAATTGCTTCCAATGTTGTACGGACCCATCTAGGAAGTTGTGGTGTTAGTGCATGTTCATGATTAGTGGACTCAATTGGAGGATGGTCAGTAGGCATAGCTGGATTTTCATCCTCATTACAATCATCTATAGAAGAACCAAAATAGGAGCATTTGGTAGAAAAATTGGGGATAGAAGAGAGAAAAAGAGATGGCACATGCACCAAAAATGGTTCACATGTTGAAGATGGCACAAACACCAAATTAGACACATAGACAGAGAGACCATCATCAAGCTTGACATCTCTCCTAACACTAATTTCTATCAAATCAGTTTGAATAAGTCTATCACCTTTTACATCTTTAAAGTATCCAACAAAAATGACCTTCTCACTCTTGGGTTATAATGCTTTCCCTTTCTCATCAAGAATGTGAGCCTAAGCTTCACTACCAAATACATAAAAGTGGCTTACATTGGGTTTAATGTTAGTCCATGCTTATTTTAATGTTATAAGTTTTGAATTGTTTGTGGGAGTGCAGTTGATTGTGTAATTTGCATAATTAATGGCTTCTGGCCAAAAATGAGGACTTGATTCCTTAGATTAAATCATACAAATTTCCATTTCTTTAAGTGTGTGATTCTTTCTCTCAACAACACCATTTTTTTGTGGTGTGTATGGAATAGTGTGTTACATCTAAATTATCGGTGTAGTGAAATGAGTTATAATTTTGTTATTAATATATCTACCACCATTATTTTCTCTAAACTTCTAAAGTTGATGTCTAGATTGTTTTTCTATGAGGGCCTTGTAGGAAAAAAACATGTCCAAAACTCCACTCTTAAATTTCAAGAAATAAACCCCAAGTGCACTTAGAGAAGTGATCAATCAAGGCTAAGAAGTACTTGAACTCAAAGAAAGAAGTAGAAGGAAGCAAACCATGTAAATCATTGCAAACACATTGCAAGGGGGTCGATGTGTGCCAAAAGGTTTGTTTGTCAAAATTGTCCCAATGATGTTTGTTGAGAACACATCCAAAACATACATCAATAAATGAGAGGAAGATTAGTCACCATATTATGTTTAGTTAGTTGCTGCAATGAGCAATAATTTAGATGGCCAAAACACTCATGCCAAAATCTACTCATGTCATTGCTATGAGCAACCAAAACTGAGGGGAGACATGATGACCCAAAGTTGTAAAATCTATACAACAGAGTAATATCAATAACAATTCTAGTTGTTTCAATATGCTTGGGAAAATTTTAATCCTTGATTACAATTTGGTGAGATTAAAATTATTTGCTTTTACCTCCCAAATGAATGAATTGATGCATAGATAGAAGGTTACATGAAACACTTGGAATGCATAATACATCATTAAAATGGCCATCATCTTGTTGAATTGTTCCAAACCCTACAACACTTATAGATCTATCATCCCCAACAAATATATGTTTGGTATACATTCATTAAGAGTAAATAATATGGCTTTATCCTTAGCCATATGAAAAGATTCTTCAGAATCAATAAGGCACTCATGAGAAGAAGAAGTAGGTGTTCCATTGAAAGAAAAACTAGACACAAAAAGAGTTGCTCCATGAGAGGAAGAGCTAGAAAAAGAAAGGTATGGATTGATGTTGTTCTTTTTCATTTCTATTTCTGAGGCTTCCATATTCTTGAAACATTTAGACGATGTATGACCACATCACCCACAAAAATTGCAATGTCTCTCAATCTTCTTGCCTTTTTACTTGGTTCCTTTATCACCATTGTAAGTAGGAGTTGGCTAAGAGCGTTTGGGACCCTTGTTTCGCTTATTGTTATGAATATGTCACTTCTTCAGATGCTTGGGGACTCGCTTATGTTGTGCCACTAAGGCCTTTTTAGAGGCACATGTAGTACTTACCAATCCAAGGTGCAAGGGATTATCTTTCTTTCAAATGAGAGAGTCACAAAAGATGTCAAAAGAGGGAATTACATAAGTAGTATCATGACTAATAAAGGCCTCTCTAATATAGTGGAAGGTGGATACAAAATAGGTAGGTCCAAGTTTATGGAGAATAGCAAAAATTAGTAGATCAACTTCTTTCTAGAATTGGCAATCTAGAAGTAATTGTCTTAAGTGTCTTGAAATTCAAAAGAAAATATTCAATGCAACTAAAATCTATAGGATTCAAAGCAATCAATTGATTTTCGAGTTGGTGGGTTGGAATCTGGTTATGTTTACCAAACACAATGTCCAATTAATTCATCCAAGATACATTAGGAGTTTCATTTCTTTGAAGCTAAAACTTCAATTCATTTGATATTGACATCACAATGAGTCCACGTGCTACGTCATTTCATTTGTCTCATTCAACTCTCTTTAATGCATATATGGGAACAACTTGTGTTCCCATGGTGACTTGGTTAGGTCCCTTACTTCTTAGGAAATCTACCAGACTAGATTTCCAAGTGAAATAATTTGGTTTTAATGTAGGATGATGCACAAGCATCGTCATCAAGTACACGTGGCAGGACAACTCAGCGCCTGAGGACCAATTCATAATCTAGAACGTTGACCGGTACTTGCAATCTTTTGAAGCTGATAGAAAACAAAAGAGGAAAGATCACGCGCGTGGAGACAAAATGAGCACGTGTGACCTGGGAGTTTAACCCTAGTCTCGATGTAACCGCAATTAGATATCAGTTAGTTTATTTGTTTGTTTCCTTTTGTATAAAGAGAGGTTTTGTACGCCCAAAAGGGGGTTACGATAATTATGAGCAAGTAGGAGTTGTGAACATTAGTTGTTCCTTTAAATTTTATTGTAACCATTTTCTTGATTCTGAATGAAGATAACATAGGAAAATTGATCCAAATGTGTGAGACTGTTGTTGTCCATGATACTTTGTTATTGTTGTTTGCTTCAAGAATGAATGAATCTTGCTACAAGTGTATGTAGATTTGAAATGTTTGCATAGAATTTAATTCGCTTTTCTTCTTGAGTGGTGCAAGGTGTGCACACAGTCCACAAGGAGTGCGTTGACAGGGTCTGTTTCGACTTGTAAAGCTCAGAAGCAATACCGTAAGATTTTCTTTGCAGGAAGCGAAAAGCGACTGCCACATGATGCGCACACTCATCGCAAGAACTCAAATCTTCTGTAAATATCTATTGCAGAGAGTACACAAACCTAGAATTCGACGAAGATTCGAAGTGACTCTGTAAAGAAGTCGAAGAACGAGAGCAGAGGAACGCCAGGAAGACGAGAAAGGATTCTTTTCAAGAATCTTTGGATCTGAGTTTGACGAATTTCCCAAAAAAGCAAGAAGTGCTTGCGAGATAAAATATTTGAGAAGATCAAACTCAGAAGGAGTAACACTTTCCAAGAAGTGCGAATGAGATCCAAGAAGCGGACTCGCGAGAAGGACAAAGGTTGAAACCTTTGAATCTTTTCGAAAAAATCTTCTAAATATGAAGAAAGCTTGAGCTCCGAGGGAAATATATGGACTGTCCGATCAGCATCCAAACAATGAGGAGCAAGCGCAGAGGAAGAAAGACCTCATTCGTTCAGTCTGAGCGTAAACAGATCGTGGTTGTCAGACCAAGGTAAAGTGCACTAACTTTAAAGCTTTGAAAGCACACGGGAGGAACAAAGTCACGAAACGACGAAAAGATCTGAATTGTCCATCGTCAAGGAGGACACATGGCATGACCTCAACATTTTGCTAACTCATGACTTGAAGAAGTCAAAGGTCGATCTACAAGAACTCGCGAAGTGCGAAATCATGAAACAATCACAGTCATTGATCGAAGGAGGGAGATGAACCATAGATTTGACCTTGTTGGGATTTCGCAACTCGAGAAATCAGAGGCAAGAGTTGGAAGAACTCGCGATACGTGAAATCGCGATATGATCTGACCCGTCGGATCAAGGAGAGATCTAGACCGTTTATTGTTCAAAGGGAGACGAGATGAGAGGTCCCAATGTATGAAGGAAATTTGGATGCTAAGGAACTGTTGGATTGGATAAGATCCATGGACAAATATTTTGATTATGAATATGTCGATAGGGAAAAAAGGGTGAGACATGATTCCACCGGAAATAAAGGACACGCAACACTGTGGTGGGATGAACTGGAGGTTGAAAGGCGAAGTGGAGGCAAACAAAAGATAAAGAATTGGGACAGAATGGTGGTCAAGCTGAAGGCTAAATTCATGCCCAAATATTATCAGATCAATATGTTCAGGAAGCTGCAGAACCTGAGACAAAATGGTATGACAGTCAAAGAATACACAGAAGAGTTCTACAAGCTAAACATTAGAGTTGGACAAAGAGAGAGGGATGAAGAAAAAGTTTCCAGGTATATAAATGGCCTGAGGTATGAAATCCAGGATGAGATCAGCATGATGTCAATAAGGACAGTGGAGGATAATTATCAGTTTGCGCTGAAGGCAAAAGAGAAGTTGGCTAGAAAACAAAGCCAGCGAGGTAGAGGTAAAATCTCAGCCCCGAACAAAGGCAAGGGAGTTGCCCATGACAAAGCACATAATTCCAAAGACGAGGTTGAAACTCCACACAGTCACTCGGAAAGAGGCGGAATTTTCCGAGGAAGACAGGGTGGTGGAAGAAACTCTTCTAGAGGAAGAGGCAGAGGAGGAATAAGATGTCATGTGTTGGCCCTTGACCAATTTTAAGAGTACTTGGTGATACTTGACCACTTTTGGGGACTGCAACAACTTGCCAAAGATGGAGCGCAACGCGAAGTGGAAATTAAGGGAGCAAGACCTATTTTTGGGTCCATTTTAGGGTTTTGGCTTGATGTAACGGGAAAGGGATGTTGGCCTGTGGTTTTACCCACGTTTATTCCCATTTTGTAATCTATAAATAGAGAGGCAATTTAAGAAATAAGAGAGGTTGTTGCTTAGTGCACTTTGTGATTGCTTAGTGCAAGTTGGCTACAGTGCTAAGAGTTGGATCTATGTGATCAAGTATTGTAAGGCTCTGTGCATTTTGTGTAAGACTTGTGAAGCTGAGTGCAAGTCCTTGTGAGAGATTGTAGAAGGCTTTGTGCTGAGTGCAAGGAAGAAGGATCTAGAGAGCTGCGCAGATCTTCTGTCATGTGCGAAGCAAGGGTCATTGAAGCTTTGTGTTGTAACTGCCTGACCAAGATAATATAAAGAAGACTTTGTGGATGTAGCCCCAGGGTGGGGGTGAACCACAGTAACTGTGTGTATAATGTTTTGTGCTTCACTCTTATGTATTTATCTCTTTATTGGCTAAGTGCTTGATGTGATTAAGTAGATCTAGTTATGCTCTGTGTTGTTGATGAATGAATGAAAATTAGATCTAATATATGAGATACTTAGTGCTTGATCTGTTGAATCTAACCTATATTTTTGTGGATAAGTATTGAACCCTTCTTAGTATAGTATTCACTACGATTCTCTGTGCCTTCTGCGAAGTATCTTAATGAATGTATGCTAAGAAATAACTGATGCTAAGTGTGTTGTAAGCAATATAATCACAGATCTGTGTCCCAGCTAAGGTAGCACACACCTGAGTCCTGCAACCACCCCTGCCTCTACCTCGGGTGAGACTTTATCTTCTTTACAGGTGTTGCCGAAAGGGCCGGTAGTTAGGGATTTTTTGGTGCGCTCTTGAGCGTTGAACCCTGGGTCTGCCCCTGTGCCAACAAATGGTTTCGTTGTCGGGATCTGGAACTGTGATTGCTGGGAACTGAAGAAGAAGAAGCTTTGTGCAAAATAAGCTCTGTGCGTAGATCTATTGCCCTAGTGTGCAGTGTTATGTTTGACCTGTGAAGCTTTGTGCCAAGAAAGAGAGGTCAGATCTAAAGAAAGAGAGGTCATATCTGAAGAAATGAAGTAAGATCTGCAAAGAAAAAGGTAAGATATGTAAGCTTTGTGCTCTGATAAAGGTAAGAATAGTTAAAAGTCTTAGATCTGTAAGCTTTGTGCTCTAATAAAGGTAAGAATAGTTAAAAGTCTTGGATCTGGAAGCTTTGTGCTCTGCAGAAGTAAGATAAGTAAATTTTTTTGTTTCTAAAGCATGGATCTAGGTATGTTTGATAGATTTTGTCCTAGCTTCAAAACTAGGGCATTAATAGATGAAAGAAAGCTTGATATGAATAGATATGATAAGTATAGTGATAGATATGTTATACCTATGCATCGAAAGAATGTATGGACTAACAAGTGGATGCAGGTTCCTAGAAAAAAAAAAATTGTAGGTTAGCCACCATGATACTGGTGCGCTAAACTGATGAGAGGATTAACCCTCTGTTATAGTTGCAGACGACCGGGACATATTGCTAAAGAATGCCCTGGGAGAAGACCTATTTTCCTCTGTTGTAAGGCTATGGACCATGAAGTATTAGATTTCCCTAGAATTATTGCTAGGCTTGAGAAGATGAATATGGAACAAGCAAACCCTGACGGAGATCAAGAGACCAAGATTATAGTAGAAATCCAGAAAGAATCAGAAAAAATATTGCTATAGATGAGAGATACCTTGAATGACCACCGACATGTTAGGCTATCAGATATCTTCAAAGAAAAGGAGCAAATCGAAGCAAGAATATGGGACTTTGACATTGACTGTACTCTTGATGAAGAAACACAAGTGAACAATATGCCAGAAAGAACTTGGGAAGCTATAGGGAAGCCTGCCATGATCCCTTCCCTAGGAGGAACAAGTTTATTCAGAGGAAAAATAGTAAACCTATGTGGAAGGATCGCTCGGATACCTATGACTGTCAATGGAACTTCGACAGAGGAAGACTTTGAGATCATTAAATTTGTTGAAGACAACGCCATGTTTACCATGCTCATAGGAAAACCATGGATTGATAGAGAACAGGCCAGACGAAGAGAAGAAGAGAAAGTGTTGCAACAGAAGAATAAGAGTTAAAAGACTTTATGACCAGAAGGATCGCACACTTGATTGAAGAACAGAAGAGCAGATCGCAGATATTTAATATTAGTACCTCCGATGTCGAAGCTAAGAGAACACTTGAGGATCCGCAGAAGATTGAGTTACCTATTTTTGATACAGAAGAAGTATTATCAAGGAACCCTAAGAAATATTTTCCACAACGCGAAGTAACTAAGACCACAGAAGATAAACATCATAATCGTAAAAGAATTACTGAGACGAAACTCACTGGGAAGAAGGCTAGGAAGTTAAGAAAGAAGAGGGCTAATACTGTAAGATTACAAGAAGTTCTAGAGGACACTTTTCAGCAAGAAGAATTGCAGAATTGGATCTTTGTTGAGATATCAGAACAACGACATAGAGTACTTCGCCCCATGTTCATTGCAAGTAGACCGTTGCTGAGATTGCCTACTTAACCTGACGCGCCACACACCAAGAATACTTTTTTCTAACTGAGAATCTGAACGCAAACCCTGAGATTTACTTACCCTGAGATCATTTCCTTACTACTCACTGTCGTCTCTGAATTCCTTTTGCACCCGAGCCAGCTGACCCAAGTTTGTATGTCGAAGGAGCTAAGCGCTGCTGAGAAAATTGTTGAAGAAGTTATAATTGATTTAATGGATGAGAGAGTCATGTTAGAGCGTGAAATGTCTACAAGTGTACAGGCATCGTCCTCGGGCGTACTACGAGCTTCCCGCCTCCACTACTCGAGCAGGACCATCCCGACCACCTTCGGAAATATGATCTAAGATAGAAAATGACTTCGCCACTGTGAAGATGATCCCAAGCATCTTGCTGACATATATCCCACCACTAAGCGGACCATTGAATCGATACTCTGTAGCCAGAGACTTCGACTATGTTGTAGTCACTGTGTACCTCCTGAAAGGGGTGCACACAGTTCATGCTGACCAGGAGAAGCTCACCTCATTGAAATTCAATGATTTTAACCTTGGAGATCACAAAGCATACAGTATGCTAGCCCCGCACAAGTATTTGACTATTACAAAAGGAAAGAACCCCGAGATTGTACCGCAACAATGGACTCATAACCTTGCGCAGTCGACCCTCCTCAACATAATGAAGATTCCACATTTCGGGAGGCATCATGAAGTAAATGCATGTGTTCGATTGTTGTTGTCCTGCTACCACGGAGGATACCTATGGTTGGATCGACGCATCACTGTGGATCAAATTCTGATCAATCAGATCATTGGGCTAAGCATGCAGGGCCCTGACCCCCAGGACTTTTACCCTGGAAAGACCACAGATCGTGCTCTCGCTCAACGAATAAAAGACACATATGGCGATCTGGAGAAAGGCATGCGAGGTTACAAGGTAGCCTCCATTGAGAATGCATCAGTATGCTTTGGTCTCCAGTTGATCGCAGGCAAGTTGGTCCGAGAAAACAGACCTACACAGGTGATCGAATTTGTAGTTGACCTCACAGGGAAGTGCGCGGAGGGACTACAAATGAACTGGGCGAAATACCCTATCAATCAGATAGAGCTTGACTGTAGACAAGCGCAGGACCAAGGGTATGAGTTCCACTTTAGCTGGTTGCTCATACTCATCGCCTTCATCGCGTGGGAACTGCCTGAAGGAGCCACGTTTCTAGAGATCGAACCCTTCGAACCCTTCGAACCCCTGGCCATGAAGTTCTATACGCTATGGTACTCCAGTGACAAGAACAAACAGTGGCAGTCCAATGCCATATTCCATGCGTACTGCATTCAGTTGAGGAATGTTATTCAGTCTACACCGCGCATTACACCCAACACTCTTCATAGGTTTCAACCTTTGATGAAATTCAGCGCAGATTGTCACTTCACCTACATCACGGTGCGCGCAGACGAGAACAAATAACAACTCTAGTCATATTACAAGCTAGCAGAAGATGACCTGGAGGAGATTGCCAAGGAATGGTCGGCAGACCTTCTTATTGCAACAAACCCCACAGAGATGTCCGACGTAGATAGCCCTGAAGCTATGTCGGATACACCAGGACCGCGCAAGACTAAGAAGGATGTGGAAGTTCAAGATATCCACAGCACATCCATGAAGACTGCTTTGCTCTCACCTGCGAAGGGAGGTGATGATGAAGAACTAGGGGGCATAGAAGTTGAACAGAGCAAAGTTGAGGTTACCCCACCTAGGGATGAGGCAGATCCCTCCAAGAAAAGGAATATTACCCCATCGAGGCCCTCATCCAGAAAGAAAAATAACGCCACCCGGACCACGCTTAAGACTACGCTTACCCCAAATGATTTTGACTTCTTAATTGTCGTGTTGAATGATGTCTCATTAGAGCTCGTGGAAAAGCAAGAAGCAAAGCAGGAGGAACTATTCCGTCGGATCACAGGCGAATTCAAAGAAGCGCAACAGGCACTTCAATCCAGCCAAGCAGCTTCTGTGGCACCGTTAACAATGGAAAAATTAGGAACAGGGGATGAGCCCACACAGTTACGCCAGATCGTCGAGAAAGTCGAAGCTCGCCTTTGACGAGCTCAAGAAGACATAGCGGAAGCCACCCAGGCTTTGGCGCAAGCCCAGAACGCACATTAAGAGCGACGGAGAAAGGCAAAACCAGAGCAGCTTGACTTACAAGCGAAATGGGAGGAGGAAAAATCCCAGTTACAGCAGAGCAAGGACCAGTTGCTAGCAGAGAAACTTGAAACACAAGAAAGAGTTCACAAGGCACTGTGCTCTATGAAATTAATAGAAGTGAAGATAGAATATCGTCTTCCACAACAGGTGACCCAACTGGAAGCAGAAATCCAGCAACTTCAACAACGCATCACGGATTTGGAGCTCTGCACCGTGCCTGAGACACCCCAAGAGATAAGAGATCTAAGAGAAGCCACTGCTCGAAGCGTAGTTGACCAATTAAAAACTTTGGCTTCAGAATGTAGACATCTAAGCACCAGAAGCACCCAGACCTATGAAACCCTCGCAGAGAATCTAGAATTGCAGACACTGGAGGCACAACTCCATGAAGAAAAGTAGCATGCAGATGTGCTACAAGCGCAGCTGAAGTCCGTGACCCCAGTCGAAATAATGAAAAGGTTCGCAGAGCAATGCACAGCCCAACAACAAGTACACATGCTGCAAAGTAAAGTAATGGACATCTCTCAATGACTGCAACCACTCCAAGAGAAGGCATGCTAATTGTTCATCGAACTTGAAATCCAAGGAGATAAACTCGAACAGGGTGCCATCACTGCAGAACAACACTTGGAAGGATCGCTCAATGACACAGTAATCCAGGAATTTACTGAACAAGAGGGAACTGCAGCAGGTCGAAGCCGCTCGAGCCAAGCTTGAGGCGTTCAAAGCAGAATTAGCCAAACCTGAGTGACTTGGGATGAGTCACAGGTAAGTGTTGGGCGCCTGTTGGCCCTTGACCAAGTTTAAGAGTACTTGGTGATACTTGACCACTTTTGGGAACTGTGACAGCTTGCCAAAGATGGAGCACAACGTGAAGCGGAAATTAAGGGAGCAAGACCTATTTTTGGGTCCATTTTAGGGTTTTGGGTTGATGTAACGAGAAAGGGATTTTGGCCTGTGGGTTTACCCACGTTTAGGTCCATTTTGTAATCTATAAATAGAGAGACAATGTAAGAAATAAGAGAGGTTGTTGCTTAGTGCACTTGGTGATTGCTTAGTGCAAGTTGGCTATAGTGATAAGAGTTGGATCTGTGTGATCAAGTATTGTAAGGATCTGTGCATTTTGTGTAAGACTTGCGGAGCTGAGTGTAAGTCATTGTGAGAGAGTGTAGAAGGCTTTGTGCTGAGTTCAAGGAAGAAGGATCCAGGGAGCTACGTAGATCTTTTGTCCTGTGTGAAGCAAGGGTCCTTGAAGCTCCATGTTGTAACTGCCTGACCAATATAATATAAAGAATACTTTATGGACGTAGCCCTAGGGTGGGGGTGAACCACGGTAACTGTGTGTATAATGTTTTGTGCTTCGCTCTTATGTATTTATCTCTTTCTTGGCTAAGTGCTTGATGTGATTAAGTAGATCTAGTTATGCTCTATGTTGTTGATGAATGAATGAACATTAGATCTGATATATGAGATGCTTAGTGCTTGATCTGTTGAATCTAACCTTTATTTCTGTGGATAAGTATTGAACCCTTCTTAGTATAGTATTCACTGCGATTCTTTGTGCCTTCTGCGAAGTATCTTAATGAATGTATGCTAAGAAATAACTGATGCTAAGTGTGTTGTAAGCAAGATAATCACATATCTGTGTCCTAGCTAAGGTTGCAGACACCTGAGTCCTGCAACCACCCCTGCCTCTACCTCGGGTGAGACTTCATCTACCTCGTAGGTGTTTCTGAAAGGGTCGGTAGTTAGGGCTTTGTTGGTGCACTCTTGAGCGTTGAACCCTGGGTCTGCCCCTGTGCCAACATCATGCCTATGGAAAGACAGGGAACATGTCTTGGGAATGCCCCAAGAAGAAGAAAGAGCGAGGAGAAGCTCACATTTCGGAAGCACAAAGAGGGAATGTTGAAGCGGAGGGAGCCGAAGATGGAACATCCCTGATGATGAGAAAGGTTCTCTTAAAACCAGAGGCAGAAGTTAAAAATCTAGTACATAGGAACAGTCTATTCAAGATAGCTTGCAAAACTGAATACAGACTATGCAAGGTGATAATTGACAGTGGGAGCACTGATAACTCATTATCCACGGAGATGGTGGAGAAATTGGAGCTGGAGACAACTGCACGCCCAGAGCCATATAAAGTCTCATGGTTGCAGAAAGGACACCAGGTAATGGTTACTAAACAATGCTTGGTTGAATTTAAGATAGGGGGATATAGATATGAAATTGTGTGTGATGTAATTCCCATGGATGTATGCCATATTTTGTTGGGAAGACCATGGCAGTTTGACAGGAATGTCATTCATGATGGGAGGAAGAATACATACACCTTGGAGAAGAATGGTAGGACACACAGGTTGCTGCCAATAGAGGAGAAGAAAGTGAAAGGGGAAGCTAGCACAAGCATACTTCTCATGAGTGGGAGGGAACTCCTGAGAGAAGTTAAGAAAGAACGAGAGATGTAGTTTATTGTGGTGAGGAAAGCTAGAGTTATCCTTACTAGTACTTCGATGGATGATTTTCCTGTAGGAGTTCAAGAATTTTTGGATAATTTTTGTGACATATTGGTGGATGAGCTGCCTAACTCATTACCACCCATCATAAGTATCAACCATCATATTGATTTGATACCAGGAGCGAGTATGCCAAACAAAGTGGCATACAGACTGACACCTCGAGAGAATGAGGAGGTAAAGAACCAGAACCAGGAATTGTTAGACAAGGGTTTGGTCAAAGAGAGATTGAGCCCATGCGCAGTACCAACTGTGTTGAGTCCAAATAAATATGGAGGATGGAGAATGTGTACATACTCGAGAGCCATCAACAAGATCACTATCAGGTATAGATTCCCTTTGCCAAGAATAGATGATTTGATGAACTGCTTAAGTGGGGCAAATTTCTTTTCTAAGATAGATTTGAAAAGTGGATATCACCAGATCATAATGAGAGAAGGTGATGAGTGGAAGACAACCTTTAATACAAATGAAAGTTTGTATGAGTGGCTTGTTATGCCATTTGGCTTAACCAACGCCCCAAGTACTTTTATGAGGTTAATGAATGAAATACTAAAAGATTTCATTGGCAAGTTCGTGTTTGTGTATCTAGACGATATACTGATCTTTAGCAAGACTAAAGAGGAGCATTTGAGGCACCTGACACTAGTGATGAGGAGATTACAACATGAGAAGTTGTTGATAATTCTGAAGAAGTCCTCTTTTATGAAGACATAACTCATTTACTTGGGTTTTGTGATCTCTTCAAATGAACTGAAGATGGACCCAGAGAAGGTGAAAGAAATCAAAGAATGGCCATCACCAAGGAACATGATTGAGCTAAGGAGATTCAATGGATTAGCGAGTTTCTACAGGAATTTCATTAGAGATTTCAGTGGAATTTGTGCACCAATGATGGATATAGTGAAAAAAAGGCACAAGTCTTTTAAATGGACAGAGGAGGCTGAGAAGAGATTCAATACAATGAAGGAGAAAGTAACAGAGCGACCAATTTTGGTCTTGCCAAATTTTGAGAAGACGTTTCAGGTGAGATGTGATGCAAGTCGAGTTGCGATTGGAGGAGTTTTGAGCCAGGACAATAAACCTGTTTCTTACTTCAGCGAGAAGTTGAATGAGACTAAGAGAAAATACTCCACCTATGACAAAGAGTTTTATGCCATAATCCAAGCCCTGAAGAAATGGAGACACTACCTTGTCCCACAAGAATTTGTCTTGTATAGCGATAACCGAGCTTTACAATTCATAACCAGACAGGAAAAATTGAATCAAAGGCATGCAAAGTGGATTGAGTATATGCAGAATTTTACTTTTGTCATAAAACATATTGTTGGGAATGTTAACAAAGTTGTTGATGGATTGAGCATGAGATGTTTGACTCTGCAGGAATTTCAGGTATGGACCTTAGGGTTTGAACACCTTGAGGAAATGTACAGTGATGATACAAATTTCAAGGAAGCATGCGCAAATCCTATGCTGAGAGATAGGAGCTAGTAGATAGAGTATATTATTCAAGAGGGATTGTTGTTCAAGGGCAAACAATTGTGCATACCAAAATTCTCAATGAGGGATAACCTTTTGAAGGAAAAACATAGTGGAGGATTGGCTGGACATTTCGGCCATGATAAGACATTTGCGCAGTTGAGCAGTTCATACTATTGGCCAGGTATGAGAATAGATGTAATAAAATTCGTGAACATATGTGAATCTACCAACATGCAAAAGGAAAAAGACAGAACACTGGATTGTATCAACCATTTCCCATACCAGAGAGGTCTTGGGATGAAATAAGCATGGATTTTGTGCTGGGACTACCAAGAACGCAAAAAGGATATGATTCCATATTTGTGGTGGTGGATAGATTTTCAAAGATGGCACACTTTATCCCATGTCAGAAGACTAGTGATGTAATGCATGTTGCAAATCTGTTTTTCAAGGAAGTTGTAAGACTTCACGACCTACCTAGAAGCATTGTCTCGGACAGAGACACAAAATTTGTTGGTCATTTTTGGAGAACATTGTGGAAGAAGTTGGGGACAGATTTGTCCTTCAGCTCAGCTTATCACCCTTAGACAAATGGACAGACTGAGGTGGTAAACAAAAGTTTGGGGAACTTGTTGAGGAGTCTGGTCACCGAGCACCATAATCAATGGGATCGGATTTTTCCACAAGTAGAATTTGCATAATACGACTCACCAAATAGGAGCATTGGGAAGAGCTCGTTCCAAATATTGTATGGAATGAAACCCGGGGGAATGTCTGAGTTGAGAGACTTGGAACAGAGTGAGATCAGAAGCGTTGGAGCAAAATATTTTTCTATAGAAATGCAGAAACTCCATAGCCAGATCATAGAGCAATTGCAGAGTTCTAGCCAATAGTATAAGCGCAGAGTTGATCAACATCGTAGAGAACTTCAATTTGAAGTTAGAGATCAAGTTTTGGCACATATCATGAAGGAAAGGTTCCATAGGGGGACATATAACAAGCTAAAGATGAAGAAGATAGGACCGTGTAAGATCTTGAGGAAGTTTGATGCAAATGCCTATGAGATCGAGTTGCCAAATGATGTGGGCATGTCACCCATATTCAACATATTAGACATGTATCCTTGCAGGAAGGATGACACAGAGGGATCAACAGATCAAGAGAAGATTTAGTGGGAAAAACAAATGCCTATAGTAGAAAAAACACAGATGGAAACGATCATTGATCAGAGGATTGGTAAGAAGACCAAGAGGAAGACCTATTTTGAATATTTGGTCAAGTGGAAGGGACACCCAATAGAAGATACCAGCTGGGAGAGTGAAGTTGATATCTAGGATCATGGAAAGTCGGTACATGAGCTCATGGACAGGAGTCCGTGAATTTTTGTCCAGGGGGAGTATGATGGAAGAGCATTGTCGGAAAGTACACGTGGCAGGACAACTCAACGCCTGAGGACCAATTCAAAATCTCGAACGTTGATCGATACTGCAATATTTTGAAGCTGATAGAAAACAAAAGAGGAAAGATCACGCATGTGGAGACAAAATGAGCACGCGTGACCTGGGATTTTAACCCCGGTCTCGATGTAACTGCAATTAGATAGCAGTTAGTTTATTTGTTTGTTTCCTTTTGTATAAAGAGAGGTTTTGTATGCCCAAAAGGGAGTTACGATAGTTATGAGCAAGTAGGAGTTATGAACAGTA
Source organism: Picea engelmannii (assembly GCA_009831015.1). Taxonomy (NCBI): domain Eukaryota; kingdom Viridiplantae; phylum Streptophyta; class Pinopsida; order Pinales; family Pinaceae; genus Picea; species Picea engelmannii. The sequence goes on from ML784508.1 coordinate 275,546, forward strand.
TTTTCTCCTTTGAATTTTACTCTAACCATTTTCTTGATTCTGAATGAAGATAACAGAGGAAAATTGATCCAAATGTGTGAGACTGTTGTTGTCCATGATACTTTGTTATTGTTTTTTGTTTCAAGAATGAATGAATCTTGCTACAAGTGTATGTAGCTTTGAAATGTTTGCATAGAATCTAATTCTCTTTTCTTCGTGAGCGGTGAAAGGTGTGCACACAGTACGCAAGGAGTGCGTTGACAGGGTATGTTTCAACTCGTAAATCTTAGAAGAAATAGCATAAGATTTTCTTTGTAGGAAGCGAAAAGCGATTGCCACACGATGCACACAGTCGTCACAAGAACTCAAATCTTGTGTAAAGATCTATTGCAGAGAGTGCACAGACCTGGAATTTGATGAAGAGTCGAAGTGACTCCATAAAGTATTCGAAGAACGAGAGCAGAGGAACGCCAAAAAGACGAGAAAGGATTATTTTCAAGAATATTTGGATCTGAGTTTGATGAATTTCCCAAAAAAGAAAGAAGTGCTTGGGAGATCAAATCTTTGAGAAGATCAAGCTCGGGAGGAGTAACACTTTCCAAGAAGTGCGAATGAGATCCAAGAAGAGGACTCATGGGAAGGAAAAATGTTGAAACCTTTGAATCTTTTCGAAAAAATATTCTAAATCTGAAGAAAGCTTGAGCTCCGAGGGAAATATCTGGACCATCCGATCAGCGTCTAGACAACGAGGAGCAAGCGCAGAGGAAGAAATATCTCATCCATTTGGTCTAAGCGTAAACAGATCGTGGTCATCCAACCAAGGTAAAGTGCATTAACTTTAAAGCTTTGAAAGCACACAGGAGGAACAAAGTCACAAAACGTCGAAAATATTTGAATCGTCCATCGTCAAGGAGGACGCGTGGCGTGAGCTCAGCATTTCGTTGACTCGTGACTTGAAGAAGTCAAAATTTGAGCTACAAGAACTCACGAAGTGCAAAATTGTGAAACGATCACAGTTGTTGATCGAAGGAGGGAGTTGAACCGTAGATTTGACCTTGTCGGGATTTCGCGACTTGGGAAATCAGAGGCAAGAGTTGCTATAACCCGCGATATACGAAATCGCGATATGATCTAACCCATCGGATCGAGGAGAGATCCAGACCGTTAATTGTCCAGAGGGAGACGAGACGTGAAGTCGTGAAACATGAAATCGCAACGCGCTTGAAAGATTGGCCCACAGTCACAGTGAAGGGTCACATCAGTGAAGGAGAACCGAGGGACTAACACGTGCTCGGCTCCTGTCGGTATTTCAGGAGTTGGGAGAGTCTGAGTGACTCACATGTAGAAGTCGTGAACTGCGAAATCGTGACGCGCCTTTCGAATAAGCGACTGGTCACAACCTTGGTCACATTAAAGGGAGGGCTTAACCAGGAGAGCTAGCGCCTAAGTACGCTAAGGTTTCCAAAGGCGTTAAGGAGAAGGTTGTAGGTTCCATATAACCTGCACTCTAAGGGAAAGAGGGCTTAATAAGTGAATTCGAGGTTCTTGAGGGGCTGAAGAGTTAGTCAGACTCGGGTTCTTGATCGATCCTAGACCGGGAGGTCGCCCAGCCCTTAGGATAGGACGGGGGGTCTGCATCATATGATCTCTCTTGAAATGGCCATATTACAATATAGAAGTAAGATGACTCTAAAAACATAAATTGATTGCACATATAGAAATGAATTAATAAAATAATCTTTTAAAAAGACAACACTGAAAATGAACTTTGGATGACAAAATTATGCCCATTTGAAGAAGCGCATAAAAGGTCAAAATTCGAGTTGAGGTGCCATGTGGTAGGTGGAGGTTGGCCAATGTAATGGTGGGTGCATAATGAGGTTTTTGTGTTGTAAAAGATAAAAAAAAAATTGCCTTCATTCTCTAACTTTGTCTTATAAGCTCACTTTTACAATAAGTGGGTTCATTTCACAATAAAATTACTTTTAAAAATAAAATCAATTTTAAATGATATATTTTTAAAACTTAAGTGAGTTTCACTTTACAATAAAGTTACCTTATAACTTAAGTTACATGCAATTTTACATAAGCTAACTTAAAAAAAAAAAAAAAAAACTTAACTTTAGACCTCTATTTCTAAAAATCAATTTTCAACCAAGTGAGATATAACAAGATTGTGTCAAATGTTTAAAATGAGAAATGGTTTTTTTCTTAATACTCTCGGCCTGCTTGAAGTGTGTAGTTAGCCCCAAAACCCTTATATTTGCATGCAAACAATCTCATGCACCGCCATACACAAAAGCAAGCAAATATTTTTGAAAATTAATATACAAAAAAAAATATTGAACATTTGTATGCTTGGGTTTAGAGTTTGAATAGTCTTCCCATAAAATTATACTTTTCCTTTCTAGTTTTGATTTGCTAAAATCATTCACGGTGCAAGGTAAAGAGCATACACAGATCAAAAAACACTTTCCACTTTGTTCACGATCTGCCAAGATTGCACAAGGCACGAGGAAAAAAACATACATAAAGATAAAAGGAAGCAACCTAGTAACATGAGCAAGAAACCGAAATAACAAATTAACACAACATAAATTAGTTAAAAACAAAAACTTAAAAATATAAATTTATACCACCATATATGATAGAAATGATCATATCTTGGGCAAACAAAAACCTTTTTGGTTGAAACAAAAGGATTTCCAACTGGAAATGACACTCCATATGTAATGGAGTAATTCACTCATCCCATGGAAGCTTGGGAGACTATAGAAACAATCTGCCTTTCTTGCATTAATAACACTAGAATAAGATCTCAATCAACAAAGGAGCGTAAATTTTAAAAGCACTATGATACCATGTTTGAAAAACATGGTATCCACATAGGTAAAACACACTATGAAAAATGCTCACACGCATATTAAGGATCGATATACCAATGTTTTACATGGTTAAAAGTCTTAAAGAGGAAAATAGTCCATGATCCTAGCCAACATGACCACTTGAGGCAATATACTAATGCAAAAATAAATAAGTTACATGAACATCTTTCACAAAAATAATCTTTGAGAAATTACCCTCCATTATCTTTAAATAGAGATCATGATCAAATCAAGCGTTGAGCCATTGATCAAGTGTCATTGAGATCGAGGAGATGTTTGAACCATCAAATCACTCATGTGTAGGACATGGTTGTGACCATCAGATTAATAAAATACAAAAGCACACAAAATAAACATGCTAAAAGCACATCTTAACCTAATATTACATTAGATCAAGTTGACCTTAACTAACTCCTAGTGTCTAAATACCCTAATAGTTCAAACTATTTTTTGAAATCTTTGAATTATTGTCCTTAGTTGCAAAATTTAATTGATGTTGAAAAGAAATGCATTTTCTAAAGGTCCCTTTTAGACTTGAAAACTCCAATGTGGAATTGAATGGTATTTTTGAACCATCATTTAGTGAAACCCTAGATGGGCTAAGCGTGTAAACATTGGGGCAAATTATCAAGGTAGGGTGGTGTTGAATATTGGTTGAAGGGATGTTTCAAGTGTTAATGTGTGAATGGAAACTTATGTTTTATCTTGTCGTTCAATAAGTTGCAAGTAAGAGTCGGGTAGATAGCTAGAAACAAGTTGAAAGTCTAATTCCAAAGAAGTAATAGATTTATTTATGTTATAGATGCATAGATTCACCCTGTGTGTGGATTAGATGGGGACACTCTTGAAGGATCTAATGACTCTACAATCAAATGAAAAGACCAGCTAGAATTCTTTTGGAAACCATATGCACTTTAATAAACATACAATATGTGGTTTTTCATGCAACCATTGATTCGGAAGGCCCCATGCTTACCATGTATGGATTTGGACACACCACTAAAACTCCACAGTTTCCCATTAACGTCCCTTATAGTGCCTAGAATAATCCTCCTGCTTCATTGCCTTCAATATCAATGTCTTGCCCTATTTCTTGTGAATATTTAGATGTTATTTTCCCATCTACTAATTGGACATTTTTTCATGATTAAATTATTCGTACTTGTAGGGACATGCAATACGACACTCTTGCTTAATGAAGCTTACTAAATCCCCATGAGAGATTACCTAAGAGTAATTAATGAGGTTTCAAATGATAGAAACTCTCAAATAAATTATCAATTCAGAAATTCAATGTATAGTTCATGGAATGGACCTAAAGGGTCAATTCCATCTTCATGGAATGTATAGTAGTCTTCAAGTTTTGCTTGCTATAAATATGAATATGTTAATTCTTTTGAAGGCCTATAGTGGAGCACATATGACAAGACTTTGTAAGAACCCAAATTAATGACTTTATTATAATTATGTGAGGAAGATCTATTTTGTTGTACAAATGTGAATTATGCATAGTCCATGCCTTCAGGCAACAAGGACTATTGTAAACATATTGGTGTTTTTCATTAATATTACACTTAAATAAAAAAAATCATCCCAAAGTTTTAACTTCCTATACCATTGAACACTTTTTATCTACTTATCAAATAGTTACAGCATTGTTTTTTACCAATGGGAAAATGTGAGATCTTATTTGGCCTCACCTTGAGGCCATTCGGTTTCAAACTTAGGAAAGTGGATATATATATATATATATATATATCCCAACATGGATTAATGTTAATTTTCAAGTTAGTATTAATTCCCAAACATTAAATGTTTATATATAGCCCAAACCATATCCCATAGTCCATAACTCATATCATATTTATTATTGCAGTGTCCAAGATTGCATGCAAGGTTGCGGTGTCCAATGGTTGTGCCAGAGAACGTCTGATTCTAACACATGTACAATAAAATGTGTCATTTTTTAACCTAATATAATAGACATTAGCTCACTTAGTTGATTACCCTCCCTGTTTCTCTTCTTCCTCCTCCCCGCTTCTCTTCTTCCTATGGCGTGAACCAAAGTTTCTTGGCATATGCTCTATCATGAGTTCATGTTCTCTATCATGATATAAATCGATCTCATTTGAGAGGTACCTCTATCGCCTCCCTCGATCGTTTCAGTCCATGAACTTGTTCACTAACTACAAGAGTCAGTTTCTCCCAACAATCTAGCCTTCCACCTGCAATATGTGTCGACCTTCCACCTGCAAACAATATGTGTCATCATTCCATGTGCACTATCACCAAGAAGAAACCATTGCATTTTGTGAAGGTGATTCAAATCAAATTTACAACTGGCATTTCGATACAATTTATTCTCCTTCAATTTTACAGTAAATTTCTATCCCGTTACAAAAAAAATTACACCATACTTACTTGAGTTTACCTTTCTTTATGTTTCCTCTTGATTACTCTACCTTTGTGGGATATGCATATGTATATGAAACTGTTGTTCGAACCACTACTCTTGCTATAGGAAATTCTCCAACAACTCAGTAAACTGAACCCACTAGCTTTACACCCGGAGGTTCTGCAACTACTCGCTGAATACAAATACTTGACCAAGATATCACTCATCGTCATGAATTTCTCCTGCCACCCTTGTGATTATATTAGTGGTTATGAATATGGAACTATGCAAAGGAAAGTTGCTAGATTTCAGGAATTTCCCCTGCAACCCTTACGATTATATTAGTGGTTATATGTTTCTCCCGCCCAACGATGTTGAATTTTCACTATGCTAGGCTCAAGCATGAGGTTTATTTCATGTTAGTCATATACTTGAACCATAAACAAATACCGCTACACCATTCACAATTGCTGCAATAAAAAAGATCATAAGAAGAAATACCATGCACAAGAACACAAGAAATATCCTGGGAAAACCCTTCTCAGCAAGGGAGAAAAACCCAACAATCCTTTGCTATATTCTCAAGAGAAGATCCTCCAACCATGAAACCCTGATGCACACAAGAGGGTTCTCTACTACCTTGAAACTTGCGCCCAAGAGAGGTGTGCACTTCATCCCTAAAAGTGTACTTGCTGAAATTCTAAAATGACAAGTGACTTGTGTGTTTCCTCAATGGGGAAATCATCTTTATTTATACTAGATTGGACATACCAAAAGTGGTGTCTATTGGCACAACGGGGCCGACCTCAATAACTCAGAAAATAATTAATTATTACAATAAACATTAATTATCTTTCACACATGGTGGATTCGACATGTACCCTTTACATCACAATTAGGGTTACAAGTAAATCTTACTCTTAGACAATATAGCAAGGGATCTCACACATCCACTAATGCTCAGCCACTAAGGGAACGTCCACCTGTGCTCAGCCACAGGGACGTCCTACTCAACAGATCTCCAAGGAGAACCATCTGTAGTACCATCTCAAGCTTGACTCAACTGAGTCCACAAGGCAAGAGACCACATGTCAGAACAACTCAATCCATAGGTTGACACACACCCATCACATGGGAACCTTCACCCCTCACAGGGGTACACATCATTTCATCTCAATCCAAAGAAGAACGACACACCCAACTCATGGGAATCCTCACCCCACACAAGGGCACACATCATCTCATCTCAATCCAGAGAGGAATGACACACCCATCTCATGGGCACACCCAACACATGGGCTCTCTCACAGGTCGACTCACTCAGTTTGTGTCCTCGAGGATGTCTCACGGAGCTGTAATCATCAACACTTCCTCTCATCTAGGGAGGCATTCTCCACCAGGCCAAGTCTCTCACATAATTACTTGAACTTCGTCTTGGCAAGCGCTTTGGTGAAGATATCTACAATCTACTCATGTGTAGGAAGGTACTGCACGTGTACTGCTTTCAGTTGCACCATGTCTCTAATATAATGATATTTTATCTCAATTTGTTCAACTTATCATGAAACAAAAGATTCTCAGAGAGATTCACACAACTCTGGTTATCACAATGAATAATGGCAGGATCCAACTCATGAATAAATCTGTCAGGAGCTTGCGAAGCCACATTGCTTTGCGGATTTCCACACTCAATGTTATATACTCTGCTTATGCGGTACTCAAGGCCAAAGATCTTTGCTTCCTGCTTCACCGGAAACCATGACATACCCCAATGTAAACAACAACCATATGTGCTCTTCTGATCCACTATGATCCTTGCCCAATTTGCATCGACATGTCCCTGCAAACTCAAGTCTACATTGGGGTCATGTCCAATTATGCCTCGTAGATGCCTCAATACATGCTTCACTGCTATCCAGTGATTATGTCGTGGCTGACTCATGAACTGAGTAAGTACATTCACGGCATAGCATATATCAGGTCTGGTGTTAACCAGATACATCAATGAACCAACCAACTGTCGGTATAAATGTGGATCAATATTGCCTGAATCAGTAGAAGCATCATTCATTTTCTTCAAATCCATCACCATCGGTGTAGGCATGGATTTTCACTCTGTCATACCGAACTTCTTCAATATCTCCACTGTATATTTTCCTTGACTTGGGAAAATCTCATCAGTCCTCTGCCATACTTCTAGTCCCAAGAAGTAGTGCATCATACTGAGATCCTTCATCTCAAATTCAAAAGTCAATGCTTGCTTTCATTCAACAATAATTCTTTCTGAACCAGTGAGAAATAATTCATCCACATACAGGACCAATATTAGGCACTCGTTACCAACAATATGATAATATAGGTTTGGATCAACAACACTCTTGTTGAAGCCCAAATGCATCAAGAATCAATCCATCTTCTCGTAACAAGCACGAGGTGCTTCCTTTAGTCCATACAGGGCTTTATTCAACCTTCACACATGAGTTTTCTCGTTGTGTATCACGAATCCTTCTGGTTGCTCGATGTAAACTTCTTCATCAATCTCACCATTGAGAAATGTTGCCTTTGCATCCATCTGATGTAGTTTCCAACCCATGGATGCAGCTAGTGCAATGATAGTATTGATGGAAGTGTATCGGGCTACTGGAGCAAATGTCTCCTCATAGTCAATTCCCTCCACCTGTGAGAATCCTTTGGCTACAAATCTCACTTTGTATTTCTCGGTACTTCCATCAGCTGCATGTTTGATCTTATATATCCAGTTGGAAGTTACTACAGACTTCCCTTATGGTCTCGGAACAATATCCCACACGTCATTATTCAAGATGGATTGATACTCTTCTGCCATGGCATCTTTCCATACATGTTGACCTGTCACTTATCCATGACAAGAAGGCTTAGTATCAATGATGTGGCTCTTGGCTAAAAAATAGCTCGAAAATCTCTTTGGTCTCTTTCTATCTCGGGATGTGCCTCAAGGAGCTGCATGTCCCTCTGCCTCTTGTAGAATCTTTTTGAGCCCAAACAGGTATTTTATGGCCTACTACAATGTCTTTGGGAACATCAACTGGAACAATTGGATCACGTGGAACAATGGTTGTCTCCCTTTGAACTGTTGAAGGGGAGAAGGCATTTTCTTTTCCTTTTTCTCAAATAGTTTGACTCTCTCTAAGTCAAGTGAATCCCTCTGAAGTCTGAAGGATAGACATCTTCCTTTTGTTGTGTTGTTAACCTGGAGACATATCATCTCTCCTTAGGTCCTCTACTGACTCTACAGTACTTTTTTGGCCTCCCGTACTAGGATAATAACCAAGATGACCTCCCATAGAGATAATAATCAAAATGGCCTCCTCTATTGGGATAATAACCAACCAAGAATAAAAATGGACTCTTGTACCATGGATAATGGTCCAATTCATGAGGGCTCACACACTAGGGATAATACCCTTCATCAAAATTGCAAGAAAATACAGGTTAATCAAATAAGGAAAGCAGTACAAAACTTACCCTAGTCTACAGTTATGCTCAATCTTGTATGTGTTTTTAGAGGAAGTAATCTTCATCTATCACATCTTCAACTTTTTGATGTGGGTCTGGATCCATGTCAGCAGTGGATGCATATTGTCTTTCTTTCTTCCGGGTAGGAAAATTTCTCGCAATGTGTCCATACTTGTCACATCTAAAGCACTAGACCTTTGACATGTCTTTTCTTTGATAACCTGAATTCTTCTCGTCTTTGAATGTTTGCCTAAAGTTTATTTTATTTCTTCCTCCTTTCTTTGTATGAAGTGCAAGATCATGATTGTCATCATGAGGGGTGTAGTGTCCCCAAGACTGAGGCCTTTGTAAATCTGATGTATGAAATGAATTGTGAATATGTGTTATAGGCTGGTGAGACAAGTTTGTATAAGTTGGTGGGCTTATGTGATTGTTAGGCCAGAGAGCCTAAGGGTTGGAGGCCAAGGGCTTGATTTTGTACCTGTATGTAAGCAACACATTAATAAAATATAAACACCACCGCGTGCAGATCGACCACGATGAATGAGTGATGGGGGACTGAGCTTCCATAGAGTGGGCAAGGAATTAGGGGCTAGAAGGTGGGAAAAGGGGCTAAGCCTAGGGGCTTAAGCCTTGGGAATAACAATAAAATATTATTCCAAAGAACATGTGCATTTTATGTTTTTTTTATCCTAAGTTCCTAGCAAGGGGAAAACGTGCAAAGGGGATGCATGCTAATGGAACGCATGTAGTTCCATGGGTGACAAGTGTCAACCCTGGTGCATGCAAATAAAACGGTCGAGATGAGCCATGAGAGGGGTCTCTCGTCCATTCCACTCGACTACCTGAGTGTGTACGGAGCTCTGAACAAGTACGACCGACCCGACTTCTGCAAGAATACCTCGTGCGTCCTTGAGAGTCGGAAAAGCCTGTGTTTGTTTCTGAAAATCCATGTACACCCTCTATTCTGAGAGCCAAGAAGCCTGTGTTTGTTTCTGAAAAGTTGGGTTCACCTTCTCCGTTTTGAGCCATGGAGTTTGTGTCGATCCCTGCAGGAATTGCTTGTCACGCAATTCCGAAAACCATCACCGTGAGACCTTGTCGTCATTGCTGAGCCTGTTTGGGAAGCCCATGTCTATATTCCCGGTTAGCTGTGGTGGCCACGCAAAGATGGACTACGCGTGGCTTGTTGGCCAGTGCAAGTTGTGATTGAGCCTGTGTATGACCTCTCTCCAAGTGAGGGAGGTGACTATTGTTGGAAGAGGTAGGTTATCAGGCCTGTGAGAAACTCTCTCCAGGTGAGAGAGTTTGTTGGGAAGTGGTTTCTTCCAGAGAGTGTCCAGCACCAGCTTCGGGCTCTGAGACTTCCTGATCCGGCCTGTTGTCGAGACCCAGAGAGGGAGGCGTAGCACCGATGGACTGTGCTTGTGAAGGTGTATACTCCCAGGCGGAACAGGGATGTGGGGAGTGAGAGTCTGGAAGTAGTGGGCGTAAGATGGCATCTTGGGAAGAATCCTTCTAGTCTTTATGTGTTGTTTTCCCTGTAACCTCAGCCTAGCCTAGGATTCCTTGCCTTGGGGTGGAGCTTAGTCCTTGCTCAAAGGTGACCCACTGTTGAGCTGACGAGCAGTGTGGTCTAAGGCTAGGAGGTTCGTGGAAGGCCTGCATGTGGTTGGTGGAATTGCCAAGGTTTTCAAAGATAAGTATCAGATGATGTTTTATTCATGATTATGTATCTCTGTGTAATTATAACTATCATGTATTTTGTTGTGCATATCAATTTAATGTTAATGCTATTGATTGTTTATTATAGCAGTAAATAATATGTTTACTCTGAGCTTAAATGTGTTTCTTGCTTAAATGCATGTGGTTTATATAATGCCTGTATGAGTTATGTACAAATTAGTGTTACGGTTTGGTATCAGAGCGATACAGCTTAAGGTGAAAGAGTGTTACAGTTTGGTATCAGAGCCGAGGTTTCGACACTGAGCCTAGATGGGCCAGTTGAGTGGTCTTTGGACCGAGGGTGTGAGGAGAAATTGTGTCTGGAGGACCAATTCTGGACCATGGAATGATCCAGAGTGTCAAGGAGTTACTCGACCATGCCTACAAGCTCAGGAAGTATAGCGGTGGTGTGACACCGCAATCGGTGTGGTCTATGGCCACAGGGAGAGAGGACTCCACACCAGAAGTGTTGGAGCCTTAGGATCTGTTCGGGAGGGAAGGTGAACCCTCATGACCGTCGGATCTAGAAAGTGTGCGCAGGATTTTAAAACCCTTTGGAGTTGCACAAGAGCGTGAGAATCACGATACACGAAGTCCCAAAAACCCGAGAAGATATACGCTGTAGATCTGGGAGGAAGGCTCGACCGTTAGATCTGGCAAAGTCGCGCTCGAGTTAGTTGTGAAAACCTTTCGGATTTCGCAAAGTTGGGAGATGGGAAGTGAGGGAGGTGAACACCTCCGAAACCTGAAATCCCGAAACGATCTACACTGTGGATCGTAGGAAGGGAGTTGACCGTCGGATCAAGTTGATGAGAAAACCGTAATTTCAGGATTTCGGCAAACAGAAGTTTGAGATATGGGATACATAGACTCCTGATGCCCGAAACCCCGAAACGCCGAAAAGATCTGCACAGTAGATCTGAGAGGGGACCTAACCATTGGATTTTTTGCTTGGAATGGACGTGGGTGCATGGATGTATACCATGTGTCAGAGAATTGAAAAGACAGGCGAGAGTGGTGGGACCCGAAGACGTCACCGATGGAGACGTGGATCCTCCGGAATGTGCCACGCGCCACTGCGGTTAAGGACGAAAGTTGTGTTGTGGGCCCAAAGAATAAAGTAAATCAGAATTTTGGATTTCGGGGATTGTAGTGACAAGGAGTTGGAAGTCACTGCCTAGTGAAATCCCGGGTACCGAAAACCTAAAGTCCCGAAACCTGAAGTCCCAAAGTCTCGAAGTCCCGAAGCCATCGGAGACTGAAGAACCGTAACAGGTTTTAAGGGAAATAGCTGTGTTGTGGGCCCGGAGAGCAAGGAAACCGAAATTTCGAATTTCGGTGATTGTAGCGACAAGAAGTTAGGAGTCACTGCATAGTGAACTCCCGGGTACCGGAAACCCGAAGTCCCGAAAATTGCAGAGCCGACAGAGCTCATAAAACCTTGTGAAGTCAAATGTTTCTCACTCACGTTGGTTTATGATTATTGTGATTTTATTAAAGGTTTAAGGCCTGACAAACTTCAGATTGATTGCACATTGCGTGTGAAGAGTTCAATGAGTGTCAGGACACCAATTAATCGATGCCGAGTATAGAAATGGAAGCGGTGTGGATTGCCTCCATTTCAGAGGACGAAAGAGAAGGAAGAGATGTCAACCTGGGAGTCGAAGGATCGAACTCCAATGGGCATGGAAGGGAATTAGACAAGGAAGGGCACATAATGAAAATCATTAAAGGATTGCAAAGAGATCCCCAGGCATGCCGAGCTGATAGCCGAAAGCTCATGAAAGTCAGGGATCGACAGGGTGAATTCAACTTAAAAATGTTGAAGAGCCCGGAAAGAATAGAAAGGAAATTGGAGAAGGGAAGGGACTCAAGCAAGACAGAGAGTCGCAAAACCCCTGAGAGAAAAAGGAGATCAAGAAGTATCAGGACCCCTGAGAGGAGAAGAAGATAAAGGAGTGGTAGTAGACATCATTGTCGCTCCCAAAAGCATTCCAGTAAGGAGACACCCAGTAGTTCAAGCCCATCTCCTACCAGAAAACACCAAAAATCTAGGAAGGATGAATTGAAAGGGGAGATGAACAAGATCAAGCCTCCAACGTTTGATGGAGAACATAAGAAGGAGGAAGATGTTGAGACATGGTTGCTTGGCATGAAGAAATATTTCCAATTGCAGAATTATTCCACCCATGCAGAAGGAAGAATTGCAATGTATCAACTGAAAGGAAAAGCATCCATGTGGTGTGATCAGTTTGTGCAAGTGCAACACATCAAAGAGAAATATGTCACTTGGAAGGAGTTTAAGAGGTATTTCAAGAAGAAATACCTGACTAAAAGATACTATGACAGAAAAATGAAGGAGTTCTTCGAACTCAAGCTAGGCAACATGACCATTGATGAGTACGAACGAAGTTTTCTGGAACTACTGAAGTATGTTCCATTCATCAAAGACGAGGCTGTCAAGATTCAAAGATATTTGAGTGGACGGCCACCTTCCATGGGTGACAAGGTTCAGTATGATGATCCTAAGACTATGGAAGAAACCATAAGAAGGGCTAAATGCTTATTTGAACAACAAATAGAAAAGCCTACCATTCGGAAGGCTTGGAATGATCAGAGGAAGTTTAAGAAGGAACAGAGGTAGAAGGGAAACAAGCCTTCCTTTTTCAGAAACAATATCCAGGGACAACCATCGTTTAGAGAGCCGAGAATGACTGAAGAGGGAGCACAAAGACAGAGACAGACGCCCATTCAGTGTTGGGGTTGTAAAGGAAACCACAAGTACAGAGATTGTCCCCATAAAAATGGTAAAGCGAGAACTATTCATACTGTTCAGCAAGCTGAAACAGTGGAGGATATGGGCAGCAGAATGCCGAGGATCTACGCACCACTGGACAACAAGCAATCAGAATTTCAATCGCACATGATTGAAGTGGAAGGTATGATTAACAACCGACCACTTATTATTTTAATTGATTCAGGGGATAGCCATAGTTATGTAGATCCTAGGGTGGTGGAAAGTTTGCGTTTATCAAGAAGCAAACATGAAAAGTCTTGGCTAGTGCAGTTGGCCACAGGAACCAAAAGGAAGGTCACTGAATTGGTTAAGTCATGTTCAGTGGACATGGGTGGATTGAGCACTAAGGCTGAATTAAATATTCTGCCTTTAGGGTCTTATGACTGCTTAATTGGGATGGACTGGTTGGACCAGCACCATGCCCTTCTGGACTATCGTAACAAGAAGCTCACATGCTTGGATGAAGAAGGAAATCATAAAACAGTCCAAGGAATTCCCACAGTTGTGGTTGTTAGATAAATCTCAGCCATGCAACTGAAGAAGTGCTATAGGAAAGGCTATCAATTATTTGCAGCTCGTGTGGAAGAAGCATCCAGAGATGCAGTATCAAAGATTAGAGACCATGAGGTACTCACAGAGTTCAAGAACGTATTTCAGGAGGTACCTGGACTACCTCCGAAGAGAGACATCGATTTTTCTATAAATTTTATGCCAGGAGCAGCTCCAGTTTCGAAATCTCCTTATAGAATGAGTACGCCAGAGCTGAAAGAGTTGCAATTGCAGCTTGAAAAGCTTCTAAACAAGGGGTACATTCGCCCCAGCGTGTCACCTTGGGGATCCCCGGTCCTATTCGTGAAGAAGAAATATGGGACGTTGAGGCTATGCATTGATTTCCGACAGTTGAATAAGGTAACTGTCAAGAACAAGTATCCTCTACCAAGGATCGATGATCTTTTCGATCAGTTGAAGGGTGCAAAAAATTTTCAAAGATAGATCTCAGATCTCGATATCACCAGCTGAGAATAAATGAGGAGGACATTAGCAAGACCGCCTTTAGAACAAGGTACGTTCATTACAAGTTCACAGTGGTGCCGTTTGGACTGTCAAACGCACCTGTTGTTTTCATGTGCTTAATGAATGGTGTATTCAGGGACTATTTGGACAAGTTTGTCATAGTCTTCCTGGATGACATCTTGGTGTATTCCAAGTCAGAGGAAGAGCATGAGAAACACCTGAGAATGGTGTTGCAAGTGTTGAGAGAACACCAGTTGTACGCCAAGCTGAGCAAGTGCTCATTTTATCAAAGGCAGATTCATTACTTGGGACACATTATATCAGAAGAAGGGATCGTTGTGGATCCTGAAAAGGTTGAGGCCATCCGAGAATGATCAGCGCCAAGGAATGTGGTGAAGGTTAGATCTTTTATGGGTCTGGCGGGTTACTACAGAAGGTTTATAGCAGGATTCTCAAAGATAGCTCACCCTATCACTTCCTTGCAAAGGAAGGGGAAGAAGTTTTAGTGGACGGAAGAGTGTGAGAGCAGTTTCCAGCGATTGAAGCAGTTGTTAACTAGCGCTCCAATCCTGAGGATTGCAGATCCAAATATGGAGTTCGTGGTGTGCACAGATGCGTGTAAGGAGGGGCTAGGAGGAGTTCTCATCCAAGAGGGATTTGTAATCTGTTATGAGTCCCGAAAGCTGAAAGAGCATGAAAGAAATTATGCCACTCACGATTTAGAGCTGGTAGCAATCATCCACGCATTGAGGAAATGAAGACATTACCTCATGGGAAGGAGATTCGAATTGAGAACAGACCACAACGGTTTGAAGTATTTATTTGATCAGTCAACTTTAAATGACAGGCAAACCAGATGGCTGGAGTTTCTGTGTGAATATGACTTTGATATCAAGCATATCAAAGGGAAAGAAAATAAGGTGGTTAATGCACTCAGCAGAAAAGTGCACGAATTACATGCTACAACCATTAGCATGTACATGACTGAGATTAAGGACGAAATTTTGGAAGCTACAAATGTTGATTTGCAGTACAGAGGTCTAGTACCAAAGCTACAGCAGTGCGAGAAACCATAGACCCAGGGAAGTTACACCTTGGGAACTGATGGCTTACTTATGTATAAAAACAGAGTGTATATACCCAATGTCCGAGAATTGAAGTTGGCAATTCTAAAAGAAATGCATAATGTGGCTTATGCTGGACATCCTGGATATCAAAAGACTGTGGCAGCAGTCAAAAGCCATTACTTTTGGCTGGGTCTGAAGAAATAAATCGTTGAATACATCGTCAGATGTATGGAGTGCCATAAAGTTAAGGCTGAGCATAGGCACCCAACAGGGTTGTTGCAACCTTTACCCATTCCTGAGTGGAAATGGGAAGTGGTGACAATGGATTTTATCACAGGATTGCCCAGAACAAGCAAGCAACATGATTCAATCATGGTGGTGATGGACAAGCTTACAAAAGCTGCCCATTTTATTCCACTGAAAACCACTCACAGGGCAGCATATGTTGTTGATATCTTCTTAAAAGAAGTGGCACGCTTGCACGAAATTCCTAAGACGATTGTGTCTGATAGGGACCCGAAATTCACCTCGAATTTCTGGAGAGGACTGTTTAAGGGATTCAGAATGAATCTGAACTTTAGTACATCGTATCATCCTGAGTCTGATGGACAAACAGAGAGGGTGAACAGAGTAATAGAAGACATACTGAGAATGTATGTGATGGATAAACCATCAAGGTGGGAAGACTACCTGCATTTGGTAGAATTCGCCTACAATAATGGGTATCATACATCGTTGAAGATGAGCCCATTCGAAGCACTTTATGGAAGAAAGTGCAACACTCCAGTGAGCTGGGATAATCCAACTAACAGAGCAGTAGTTGGGTCTGAGCTGCTCAAAGAGATGGAAGACCAAATGATAAGAATTAAACAGAATTTGAAAGATGCCCAGGACATGCAGAAAAGTTATGTTGATAAGAACAAAACCCACCGAGAATTCAAAGTGGGTGATCATGTTTTCCTGAAAGTGAAAACTAACAGGAGTTCCCTGAAGTTAGGAAGTTGCGCTAAGTTGGCAGCAAGATTTTGTGGGCCATTTGAAATCTTGGAAAGGATTGGGCCAGTTGCATACATGCTTGCATTACCTGAATCTATGACTGTACATAATGTGTTTCATGTTTCACTGCTTAAGAAATATATACCTGATGCTAATCATGTTATCGATTGGAATGTGATTCAGGTGGAACCAGAAGGTGTCCTGCAAGTGCATCCTGTGCGCATATTGGACAGGAAAAGCAAACAGCTCCGGAATCGAGCTATAAAGCTTGTAAAGGTCCAGTGGACCTGGTACGGTCCTGAGGACGCGACATGGGAGCATGAAGAGGTTATGCGAGCAGAATACCCGCATCTTTTTGAAAATTTTGAAAAGCTTGCAGAGACAGTGTAAGGTTGCACTGAGGACAGTGCAGAAATAAGGGGAGGGGGATTGTAGTGTCCCCAAGACCGAGCCCTTTGTAAATATGATGTATGAAATGAAATGTAAATATCTGTTATAGGCTGGTGAGCCAAGTTTGTATAAGACGGTGGGCTTATGTGATTGTTAGGCCAGAAAGCCTAAGGGTTGGAGGCCAAGGGCCTAATTTTGTACTAGTATGTATGCAGCACATTAATAAAATATAAACACTGCCGTGTGGAGACCGACCACGATGAATGAGTGATGGGGGACTAAGCTTCCACAGAGTGGGCAAGGAATTAGGGCCTGGAAGGTGGGAAAAGGGGCTAAGTCTAGGGGCTTAAGCCTTGGGAATAACAATAAAATATTATTCCAAAGAACATGTGCATTTTATGTTTTTTTTATCCTAAGTTCCTAGCAAGGGGAAAACGTGCAAAGGGGATGCATGTTGATGGAATGCATGCAGTTCCATGGGTGTCAAGTGTCAACCCTAGTGCATGCAAATAAAATGGCTAAGATGAGCCGTGAGAGGGGTCTCTCCTCCATTCCACCCGACTGACTGAGCGTGTGCGGAGCTCTGAACAAGTACGATCGACCCGACCTCTACAAGAATACCTCGTGCGTTCCTGAGAGTCGGAAAAGCCTGTGTTTGTTTCTGAAAATCCATGTACACCCTATGTTCTGAGAGTCGAGAAGCTTCTGTTCATTTCTGAAAAGTCGGGCTCACTTTCTCCGTTCTGATCCATGGAGTCTGTTTCGATCCCTGCGGGAATTGCTTGTCACGCAATCTCGAAAACCATCACCGTGAGACCTTGTCGTCATTGTTGAGCCTATTTGGGAAGCCCGTGTCTGTATTCTTGGTTGGTTGTGGTGGACACGCAGAGCTGGACTACGCGTGGCTTGCTAACCAGTGCAAGTTGTGATTGAGCCTATGTATGACCTCTCTCCAGGTGAGGGAGGTGACTGTTGTTGGAAGAGGCAGGTTGTCAGGCCTATGAGCAACTCTCTCCAGGTGAGAGAGTTTGTTGGGAAGTGGTTTCTTCCAGAGAGTGCCCAACACTAGCTTTGGGCTCTAAGACTTCCTAATCTAGCCTGTTGCTGAGACCCAAAGAGGGAGGCGTAGCACCGATGGACTATGCTTATGAAGGTGTATACTCCCAGGCGGAACAGGCATGTGGGGAATGAGAGTCTGGAAGTAGTGGGCATAAGATGGCATCCTGGGAAGAATCCTTCCACTCTTTCTATGTTGTTTTCCTTGTAACCTCAGCCTAGCCTAGGATTCCTTGCCTTGGGGTGGAGCTTAGTCCCAGCTCGGGGGTGACCCATTGCTAAGCTGACGAGCAGCGTGGTCTAAGGTTGGGAGGTTCGTGGAAGGCCTGCACGTGGTTGGTGGAATCGCCAAGGTTTTCAAAGATAAGTATCAGATGATGTTTTATTCATGATTCTACATCTCTGTGTAATTATAACTATAATGTATTCTACTGTGCATATGAATTTAATGTTAATGCTATTGATTGTTTATTATAGCAGTAAATAATATGTTTACTCTGAGCTTAAATGTATTTCTTGCTTAAATGCATGTGGTTTATATAATGCCTGTATGAGTTATGTAAAAAGTAGTGTTACAGTTTGGTGTCAGAGTGATACAGCTTAAGATGAAAGAGTGTTACAAGGGGAGTCTTCCACTCCTCTAGCTATAAGTATGATTTCTTCTTGGGTACAAACTATCCATAGACGATCAAAAGTAGGTAGTTGTTCTCTACCACTAATACTTTGAAGAAATGGTTCCCAATGTTTTGGCAGATTATTTAGAGTGGCCAAAACAAGTTCTTTGTATGATATGATTTCTCCAATGGCACCTAGTTGATCTCTGATCTCTGACATCATCATGAAGAAGGTAGCCACGGTGTCACATTTTGTCATCTTGATATTTTGAAGCTATCACTTCAATGTAAGAGCTCTGAGGGTGTTGTTACTCTCAAACATATTATTCAATGCTTCATACATTTCATAAGTTATCTTCATGTTGGCAATATGAGGCAGGAGATGATCTCTTACTAAGTAGATGATTATCTTCCTTGCCTTGACGTCATCTTCCTTCCTTTCTTCCTTCTCTTCATCGGTAGTTGTCTCTAGTAAAACCTTTTGTATCACCCACAATAAGTCTTCCTCTTCAAGGGTGACCTGAAGTCTTGACTTCCAGGAACTGAAGTTTCTTGATCCATTAAGACTATCTTCCACCAAGGTTTTGTTCTTCATATTTTCAGATTCTTCACAAACCCTTGCCAACTGGGCTAGAAAACCTAACGACTAGGTTAGGCTAGAAAACTTAGGTTTTGTTGGACTTATGACTACCAACAATAAGCTTTGAAAGTCATAAGAACACTGGTGAGATGAAAGGCTCCTTCAATGAGCTACAGAAACCCTAAATCTGAATTTTCTGTAGAAAATTGCGAAACCCTAGAAACCCTAGGGCCAAAAATCCAAAATTCTCGAAATTGCAATCTGAGAGTTGTTGGAGGTGCATTGAAGGAGGTCGTACACTCCTATGTCAATTTTAGCCCCATCATCCAAGTATAAAGTTTTGAAACTGAAAAAGAAGGAGGGTCGTACGGAATTGCAGAAAACCCTAGAGGGAAATACAAAATTACAGAAAGGATGACGACTGGCTTTAATGCTTGTGCAATGGGTTCTTCAAGACCTATGCTCTGAAACCATGTTGAATTTTCACTATGTTAGGCTCAAGCATGAGGTTTATTTCATTTTAGTCATGTACTTGAACCATAAACAAATCGAGCTACACCATTCACAATTGTTGCAATATCCAAGATCACAAGAAGAAATACCGTGCACAAGAACACAAGAAATATCCTGGGAAAACCCTTCTCAAGAAGGGAGAAAAACCCAACAATCCTTTGCTATATTCTCAAGAGAAGATCCTCCAACCATGAAACCCTAATGCACACAAGAGGGTGCTCTACTACCTTGAAACTTGCGCCCAAGAGAGGTGCGCACCTCAGCCCTAAAAGTGTACTTGCTGAAATTCTGAAATGACAAGTGACTTGTGTGTTTCCTTAATGGGGAAATCACCTTTATTTATACTAGACTAGATAGACCAAAACTGGTGTCTATTGGCACAACAGGGCTGACCTCAATAACTTAGAAAATAATTAAGTATTACAATAAACATTAATTATCTTTCACACATGGTGGAGCCGACCTGTACCCTTTACATCACAATTAGCGTTACAGGGAAATCGTACTCTCAGAGAATATAGTAAGGGATCTCACATATCCACTAGTGCTCAGCTACTAGGGGCACCTCCACCTGTGCTCAGCCATAGAGACGTCCTACTCAACACATCTTTATCTCACTGAGTCCACGAGAGAATCATATAGAGTACCATCTCAATCCTGACTCAACTGAGTCCACAAGTCAGGAGACCACACGTCATAACAACTCAGTCCAAAGTCTGACGCACACCCATCACATGGGTGCCTTCACCCCTCACAAGGGTACAAATCATTTCATCTCAATCCAGAGAGGAACGACACACCCAACTCATGGGCATCCTCACCCCACTCAGGGGCACACATTGTCTCATCTCAGTCCAGAGAGGAACGACACACCCATCTCATGGGAACACCACTCAGTTTGTGTCCTAGAGGATGTCTCACGAAGCTGTAATGATCAACAAATGATACCCCATTATTGCTCGTTTCTTGTTGTTGATCCAGTTGAACCAATAACAACTTCACTTTGTTTCCCAGTTTCATATTGATAGTCATATAAGCTTGATCCAGCTTCCCACTTGGGCATACTTGCCTTTCCTCGGCACACCACCATTCCCTTGTAGACCTATTCCCCACTTAATGAGGCGGGAACATGTAATGATCCCAAGCCATTATGCAAGGATCATCACTGTTTTGGTGTCTTTTTAAAACTTTTTCCTGGTTGTGGTATTTCGTCAAACACTTTGTTGATCTACTTTTTAGATGTGTTTATATGTGTGTATGCAGCAAATAAC
>ML784508.1:296439-310967 GCA_009831015.1 Picea engelmannii
GATCTGGAATGCTCAACAGATGGCCAAGAAGATAGACAATAGATAAGAGCTGCTACAAAATGCTCCCGCTAATACAAAAGATGTCTCCAAAGGCTGAATAAGAAATGAAGATCAATACAAGCAGATCTGAATGCCAAACTCTCTAGCTGAAGAATGCCATGCTCCAATAGAAGGCTGAAACCCTCAATAACTCGGCCCTGCTGCCAAAAGTGTCCAATCACCCTAAAAAATATGCCAACTAATAGATCGGGTGATGGTAAGAACAACCCAGGTGCCTGAATCTCCAAGATCCCTCTCAATCTCTGTAGATCTGAAATCCCCCACTGAATGGTGCGCCCCACTGGATGACTAAAGCCCTAGATAATTCGGACCTGCTGAAGGAGGCCTCCAAATGCTCTGAAACTCTCCAGAAATATAGATCGGGACACTGCAAGTCACTAAGTGAAGTCTCAGGGTCAGATCTGAAGTGTAACCCCTCCAAACGAACTAGATCTGGATCTCAAAAACGCCCTCCTTCTCTTCAATTCGCCCCACTGCTCAAGAAATAATCTGAGCCATAAAACTATCTCAGAAAGCACTAGATATCATGTCCAAGGCCCTGTAATGAAAGCCCAAGTGATAGAATCCTCAACGGCCCTGCCAATCTCCTACAACAAATATCTCTCCAAGGATGGTGCGCCCCCCTTGCTGGAAGCCCCCAATGGTGCACCCTCCTCCTCTTCCTGTGCCTGTGGCTGTGTAGAACCTCCTGCACTGATGTAGATCTGACTAGAATGGTGTGGGAGAGTATTGCATCTCCGAGACCAAGCTTGGGATAAGCTAGGTGGAATCTTTCACCACTGAATCGTCCTCTAGGGTTTGTTAAGTCAAAACCCTCAAAACCCCCAAGAGATGGGCTCACTAGCTAAAGCCAGATATCAAACTGATAAACATACATGAATGAATGAGAAGAGGCCCTTGCCTTTCCTTTATACTTTTGGCTCACCTTGTCCCTCCAAAATGACTTTGATTTTATTAATATTTAATTAATTAAATAAATCACTTTAATTAATTAATTAACCTTTTTATCTCTGAAAAACTCCTTATCTCTCCTTGTGGCTTCCCTGGCCAGTGAAAGTCACTTCTAGCCATCCCATCTTGTAGTGTTGCTCCTCCTGATTCCAATGAGCCATTACACCGAGAGGTTCCTCCAAGTAATGTGCCCAAAATGACCTCTTTAGTGATTTCAATTAACTTATAGCTCAAAATAGTCAAAATCATGGAAATCGTCGGAATGCAACGAAACCAAATCCAACCTGTGCGGAATGGCTCATAATGATGGAATATGATGATAAATGCAAGCTGGACCCCACAATGCCTCTCAAATACCCCTGTACTCGTGATAGCATCCATTTGGCTACTCCGACCATCATAAATCATTGCACTGTGATGATGTCCCAAAGTGGGGACATTACAGAACACCACCTTCTGTGGTTTTCTCCTAGCATGTCTCACTGAAATGGATCTCTTTCTATATCAAATGGATATCTTTAAGTGACAAGAAACTAATAGATACAAAAAAAAAATTGTCGAAGCAATGGACCCTATCATTTTCCTAAGAAAAGTGAACCTTTAGTCACTGTTGCACTCCAAAAACAATAGCCCTTGTCACAATAGATATAGGCAGTTTTCTATTTTTCCGAACTCATTGTGCTCAAGCAGGGTTTTGTAGTTACTACAGTTCTCAGAAATCATAGCTCACCCCCTGCCCTAATGGGTCCTTGTAAGGACACATTCTCAGACGATGCAGAATCATCTCTAGAAACCTTTTCCTTGGTTGAGCTCAAGGTGAATACTCAAACCAGACAAGCAAGAGGCAGGGTCCCTGCAATAAAGAGTGTTGGATAAAGGTCAATGAAATCCATTATTTCAAGTTAGATCAACTTTGTTCTCAGAAAAACACTAATTGGATCTTGGTAAGTAGGGCAAAATACAACGTTGGGGTAAACTTAAATAGGTCATGGGTCAACGGATGAAATGAGTACCTCTTCTTCTGCTCTTGCTTCCTCTGCTACATGCTAAAATGCAATGGCTTGAACTGATGATGGATCCTTTGCTACTAGTGGCGTCTGTGGATCTATTTGGTGACCTGGTGAAACCACTCTTACTACCTCCTCTCCTTACGCATAATACACATTATGTGGATATAGGTGAGTCGAGGGTCTCGGCTCTAATTCTCGACCCATAATTATTTATTGTCTAACACAATCAAAAGCTACTATAACATCAAACATATGTCATTTGTAAATGCATGTTTTCTTATTATGCTCCACACGTCCAAACGAAACTTCTACATGTGTGATCTTTGTGAGATTACACGTTATGTTATGTTGATCAATCTAGTTTTTGTTTAACGCACATAATATTTTTGTCTCCATGGTAGCCAAAGAAGCCTTGTTTTCTGCAGGTGGATTATATAAATTAATCATGAAAAAATTTCGACTATAAATTCAAACATTATGCTCAACTTAGCAAAGCTTATTTCTGATTTCTTTAAGAAGAAAATTAATGGGGCACGATATTGATGGATAAGTTGGAATATTATGTTGGAAACTGCCATAATGTTTTCAATATTTAAGGTGGACATACTTGATGTTGCTAATTTAAGTTATTATTTTCACATTCACCTTAAATTTTATCTATATTTAAAAGAAAAAAATGCTTCGATTATTATTTACTAGGTCTAAGTGCATATTTTTCTATTTGAGCCCTTTCTCTGCTTTTCATATGATGTAAAAGTGCTCTCGCCTTAGTCGTGTCATGCTCGGACCAAATCCATCGCCAAAGACATCAAAAGAGACGAAATTTTGCAATGGCTCTCAACAAAGTCAGACCTAATACCTGCAACAATCCACCGCCATTGCCAGACCTCTCGAGCTTTCAAAATGCCTTTTGAACTACTTTAGAGCAAATCAAAATAATATTTAGTAGGTTGATATATCAAAAGATGTATGAGAAAATTCCTCTTTGCAAAGCATAAGAGACTAACGAAAATAAAACAACAACCGTGTAATAATACACATGCTTTCTAATCTTAGAAGATGTATAGCAAATATTTATTTATATAAGCATAAGAGACCGATGAAAACATTACAATTGGCATGCAAAAATATATATAAACATAGATGGTTTTGCTCCCCTCTAGAAGCATCCAAAAATTTGAAGCCACTGTCAGAGAGTTCATTCTTTACTAAATCACCGTCGAATCTCAGTTTTTTGGGTTTGATAGGATTAAAAAAACACATACATGTCAGTGAAAAGAAATAAATCCAAATTAATGTTAAGTCACATGTAGCATTAATTGATCTCACAATTTCTATCATTAATGGACTTTCCAATATTCAACTTGAAAACTTTAATTGATCTCACAATTTCTATCATTAATGGGCTTTCCAATATTCAACTTGAAAACTTAGAATCTCATGGGGATATTAACTCACCTCAATATCAATTCAAATAAGGTTGATCATCATTTGATTTATGTAAATAAATTTTTTAAGAGATTTTATCTATAGTTTATAATATTTTTATAAAGAAAACTATACGAGAAAGTAATTCAAAGTTTGAAGGATGAAGAGGTTTTAACAATGGGGTTTAGGTTCAGGGTTATTGTCGTATGGAGAGAGAATTTCTAGGGTGATGAATCTCTCCAATTTTTATTCATGGATTTAAATCTTGATCTAGTTGATTATGACAATGAAGATGAGGGGGTTTTGAGGTTCGTCTTCGGGCCACATAATGAGCTAGTAGAGATCTGGGAGTGTTCTAAGGTAGCATGTGACATAGGGTCTACAAAGGTGGGAGAGGAGGATAGACTGTTGGATTTGGTAGGTGGCCCCACGATAGGTGAATGTACTAAACATGAAATGATGTATCCAGTACCTTAGGCGAATGAGAGGATAGTGCCCCTTGCATTGAAATTTATTGATACTAGATTGTCTAAGGTGAGGGATGATAGACCAGTTCCTGAAGTGTCATTGAACTCAAGGACATTTTCTCATGTTCCTTCTTCATTTTATCCTCCTAATTTGACCTCTGCACATAATGGAGGGGGGTCTGTTGGTAAGGGTCATTCTATAGTAGATATCTAGTGAAGGTAGGGAAGGATGATGGAGGCACAACGGATCTTAGGGCAGGTGGTGTGGGAGATGAAGGAAATTTAGATAGTGATCTTGAACGAAAGCAGAGTGTTTATTGTAGTTGGGTGCATAGTTGAAACTTCATAATGGTGTGGAAGGATAGAGTGAAGATGGTGGTAGGGCATGATTTGAATATTTTGGAGGTTGATGGGATGATGTCTCTAGTGTTGGTTGGAAGGTTCATGGGGAAATTTGTAAAGGGTGAAAGCTTAAAATGTTGGTTNTAGGCGAATGAGAGGATAGTGCCCCTTGCATTGAAATTTATTGATACTAGATTGTCTAAGGTGAGGGATGATAGACCAGTTCCTGAAGTGTCATTGAACTCAAGGACATTTTCTCATGTTCCTTCTTCATTTTATCCTCCTAATTTGACCTCTGCACATAATGGAGGGGGGTCTGTTGGTAAGGGTCATTCTATAGTAGATATCTAGTGAAGGTAGGGAAGGATGATGGAGGCACAACGGATCTTAGGGCAGGTGGTGTGGGAGATGAAGGAAATTTAGATAGTGATCTTGAACGAAAGCAGAGTGTTTATTGTAGTTGGGTGCATAGTTGAAACTTCATAATGGTGTGGAAGGATAGAGTGAAGATGGTGGTAGGGCATGATTTGAATATTTTGGAGGTTGATGGGATGATGTCTCTAGTGTTGGTTGGAAGGTTCATGGGGAAATTTGTAAAGGGTGAAAGCTTAAAATGTTGGTTGGTGGAGAATCGTCTTCGGGCCACATAATGAGCTAGTAGAGATCTCAGAGTGTTCTTAGGTAGCATGTGACATAGGGTCTACAAAGGTGGGAGAGGAGGATAGACTGTTGGATTTGGTAGGTGGCCCCACAATAGGTGAAGGTACTAAACATGAAATGATTCTAGTACCTTAGGCGAATCAGAGGATAGTGCCCCTTGCATTGAAATTTATTGATATTAGATTGTCTAAGGTGAGGGATGATAGGCCAGTTTCTGAAGTGTCATTGAACTCAAGGACATTTTCTCATGTTCCTTCTTCATTTTATCCTCCTAACTTGACCTCTGCACATAATGGAGGGGGGTATGTTGGTAAGGGTCATTCTATAGTAGATATCCAGTGAAGGTGGGGAAGGATGACGGAGGCACAATGGATCTTAGGGAAGGTGGTGTGGGAGATGAAGGAAATTTAGATAGTGATCTTGAACGAAAGCAGAGTGTTTACTGTAGTTGGGTGCATAGTTGAAAGTTCATAATGGTGTGGAAGGATAGAGTGAACATGGTGGTAGGGCATGATTTGAATATTTTGGAGGTTGATGGGATGATGTCTCTAGTGTTGGTTGGAAGGTTCATGGGGAAATTTGTAAAGTGTGAAAGCTTAAAATGTTGGTTGGTGGAGAATCGATTACCATTCAATGGGTATATCCCAAAATTTCACATCTTGTTGTGAGGTTAGATAAGTTTTGTAATGAGAGGAGCAATGGACATGAATATAATGATGGGTAAAGAATAGCTTTATGGGTCATCGAGTTTGTATCTTAAACATTGGACACCAAGTTTTGATGCACAAAGGGATCCTACGTTTATTTAGAAGATTTGGCTTCTAATGCCAGGTCTCTCGTTGGTGTTATGGAGTGAAATCATTTTGAAGAAAGTAGGTAACTCCATAGGGTATTTTGTTGCATCCGAAGAAGGGTGGCTCAAGTTAGAGGATAAAATAATTGCAAAAATCTTGGTCAAGCTAGATCTTCATGAGGGCTTGTTATAAAATTTGGATATTGAATAGGTGACATGGAAGCTTAACCAAAAATTGGATTGCTAGAAACTACCTTTCCGTTGTGTTCTTTGTCATGAGGTGGGTCACTTGCGAGCAGGTTGTCCTGAACCTGGGAAGGGTACTATTTCCCTTAAAAAAAATTGGGTAAAGAAGAAGGTGGAGGATTTAAAAGAGATTACAAAGGATGGTGCTAGGGAAAACATAGTTGAGGCTCAAGTCAACTTGGATAGCTTTGGAGTTGTGGATGATCAACTAGTAAGGACTCCTACTCAAGAACTTGTCAGTTTGGAAGATGTGGAATCAAAACCATCAACATGTCTTGAAGGTATGAAAATTCATAATCCTACTTTGTGTTTTCCTGGAAAAGGATAGTGGGTCCTTCTTACCTGTTTAAAATGAGGATCACATTAGCCTAGAAGGAGACATAAAGGATTGAATTTCTCACACTTTAGAAAATCCTAGGGTTGGGGATTCTTTTGAGGAGGAGGAGTTTAAGAAGGAAAGTTTGGAGTCATCAAAGAACATTGTTGTGTCAAACCAATATGATATCCAAGTGGTTGAACCTGGTGACGAACCTAGGGTTGTCATTTCAAGACCATCCTTGACAACATATTTGGAGGCTAAGTTGAATATACCTTCTAAGGCCCCAAAAAAGATCTCCCTTAATCCTAATGTTAAAATCTAATTGTCAATTGAGATCTAGGAAATGACAAGAGGATGATTGTAGGGAGGTTGGGGAGGTTTGGCATTGGATAAGGATATCCCTAGCTCAATAGGAAGGAAATCACATGACTCTGGCCAAATTTAAGGCAAAGAAGGAAATAAGAGAAGTTAAACAATTGACTATCAGTAGAGACCTTAGAGAAAGGAAGGTCCATCCCTTGGTTTCTCAATGCATGTCTTCTCTCTTAATGTCAGAAGGGTAGGGGGTGCCCACAAGCAATTTGCCCTCAAAAGATTTTTTGAACTTTATAAGCTTGATATTGTCTACCTGCAAGAAACCAAGTGCTTTGGTCAAAAAGTTGTTAATTTCTTGTCTACTATATTAAAGGATTGGAATTTTGGTTCTCTAGATGTCGTAGGGATGTTTGGAGGTCTAGTTTCGGGGTGGAACTCGAAGTTTGACCCTATCTCCTCTTCAATGTCGGCTTAAGTATTGCAGTGGAGATCACAACAATGGAACTGGGGAAGGACTTGACACTAATTAATATTTATGGGCCTTATGGGTATGGGAAAATTTGTTGAGATTCTTTGTCTAATTATAGGTTATTGGAAGGAGATAATGTGATACTAGGAGGTGACTTAAACCTAACTCTAAACCAGAGGGAGGTTTGGGGGGATCTTGCAAGAAGAGATCAACTTGGAGACTATTTCTCTCAGTTGTTTGAGTCATGCCATTTGATTGATGTAGATCCTGTGAAATTTACTCTTACTCAATAAAATGTTAAAAGAAGAAGAGAGGATTTCCAAGATATTGGATCACTTTTTTATGAAAAAATCTCTCTTTAATGAACAATTGAGAATCAAATGCTTGGTAAGTATTGGGGGTTTGTTAGACCATCTTCATGTACCTTTAAAAATGAAGTTGGAGGATTGGACACCACCTAGTTCACTAAAATTCATTCACACTTGGTTGGATGACTTCGAGTTTAGAGAGTTAGTCATTAAGACATGGAAACCTTTTGACAGTTAAGAGAGGTACTTTGCAATGCAACAATTTGTAGACAACCTTAAAAAACTTAATATTGTGTTGAAAGGTTATGCTAATTCTATTGCTATCAAGTCTCAAAAAGAGCTCAAAGAGGTGGAAGGGGGTATCAATGCTCTATTTGAAAACAACCTTGCAAGGGTTTTCTCATACGAGGAAGCTTAGTCTTTGAAGGATTTATGAAGAAGGAAAAATGATCTTTTAGATAAGGAAGAAGCCCAGTGGAGACTCAAAAGTAGAGATCATGGATACATGAGGTGATAATAATACATTTTTTTTTCTTAATTATGCCAACCATAGAAAGCACATTAACACAATATGGGAAATTAGGCACTCCAATCATAACAAGGTTAGCTATTTCACGAAGATAGTAGAAGTAAGAAGTCTTCATTTAAAATCTATGTTTCAAGATCCAAGGATTGCTAATATTGGGGAAATTATGAGTTTATGTCCAATTCTTATAATGAGGTGATCTAGGTGGATCTCGATTTCCATCCACCGAATCAACGTTTTCGAGCCTGTGGTTTTGATAAACCATGATATTCACCCTTTTGATGGGGAATGTAATGTAATGCCAATTACATTTGTTAATTTCAACCATTGCCTAGTGGTCTCAATGCATTGCATCCCATTAGAACTTCACAACTAAGCGTGCTTGGGCTAGAGTAGGACTGGGATGGGTGACCTCTCGGGAAGTCCTAGTGTTTTACATGCCTATGGCATTTTCTAAACTTAGACCAATTTATCCCACATGCACCATGGGAATTATTATCCTCTCACTCTCTCGTATATAATCAAGGTGAAGGAGGTTCTTTGAGTAGGCAATGGAGTGTGATGTAATGCTTGTTTACAAATGAGCATAGCTAACATCTCTTACTCAAAGATAAGTCGCTACCATTCTAACGAGTTCATTTCACTCTACATTTTCACAATTCTTTCATATTTCATTCATTAATATATATTGAGTATTGTTGTATCTCTGTGTTTTTGTCATATTTCTATGTTTCATTTCATTCCCTCATAAATATGGACTAGTGGTATTAGAGTAGTCAACTCCTTGTTATTTTTTGATGCATGTCCTTGATGAGGTCAGGGTATAGAGAGTTAGGCCTTGAGCTAGTTTTCCTTGAGGATGATCGATCTCGCCAGCCCAAACAACCTCCCATGGTAGAAGAAAAGAGAGATTACAGATCAGGAGATCCTTTCAAGACATTGCTCGAGGAATCCCTCATGTGACAAAGGAACGAGATGATGCACAAATTTGCTCAGATCATTTGACGACTATCAATGACGATCGAGGCATCTTCGATATGTCGCCATTTCAGAGGTGCGTTGCCCTTTAAGGTACAAGTCGATTTTGATATTCCTTTATTTGAAGGCTAGATAGATGCAAATTCTCTAGAGAAATGGTTGAATCTGCTAGAAGGTTATTACTCTATCCAAAAAAAAATCGATGGTGAAAAGATCACCTTCACGCACCTTAAATCCCTTCCCCATGTCAAATCTTGGTGGGAAGGTCACTGAGAGAGGCACACCACAAATGAATCTATGCAATTCAGGAGAGAATCTACTTGGGCGGCCTTTGTGGATGCCCTCAAGGATGAGTTCTACCCTATTGGAAGATATGATGACCAGTCTATGAAATGGACGACTCTGTGTCAAGAGAGAGACTAGACAGTGCCAAAGTACACCAACATCTTTCATACCTTGCGCTCAAATTTGGGTATCAAAGACTCCGAGAAACACCTAGTTTTGAAGTACCGCAATGGTCTACACAACTACATCCAAACAAAGATAGATTTATTGGACATTTCCTCATTGGGAGCTACTTATCAATATGTAGTCAAAATCGAGCAAAAATTCAAGCAACGAAGTAAGTAGGAGTTTAGGTTTGCTAATACACCACAACATAAGCATGGCAACGACAACCCTAACTCACAAAATGAAGGACAAATCAAGAAGATCCAATCTCATGAAAATCAATCCAAGTCATCAGCTAAGAAGGGTGATGGGAAGTTGAAGAAGAAAAATGGAAAGTGGTGTGAGTTGCACAAAATCCCCTAGCACAACACCGATGAATGTCACTCGAAATAGTCATTGTTGGTCGAGCTCAAAGAAAAAGAATTAGAACCTTGCTTGAACTCTTATTCAGAGCACAATGAAGGAAAATGGATCATCGATTCAGAACCCACTACTACCATCACGACCACAACAATACAACCAGAAGAACCAGAGGATCCTAAGGAGGGGGACCACCTCTTCAACTCACAGATGTGGGTAAAGGGGACCCCACTATATTTCATTGTTGTCAATGAGATTCAGAAGAACCTGATCTCAGTTGAATTCGTCAAGGGTTTGAAGCTGTCGATGATGCCACAACCCCAACCATACACCATTGGTTGGTTGAGCCAGGGACAGGACCTTTGTGTCAACCAACAATGTCATCTATCCTATATGGAATCAAGCCCTTCAAAGATGAGGTATTGTGTGATGTTGCCTTGCTTGAAGTTTGCGATGTTCTTTTAGGACAACCAAAATGTCATGTTGTTTATGAGTCTCGTCCCTGCAGTGTCATTATTACTCTATGAGGTCAACTCTATGGGGTACCAGAGGTAGTTCCAACAACTGCATTTCATTGATCTCATCAATACAGTGCAACAAAGTAATCTCTTAGACCACAAAGTTTTCCCTCTTCACAATCCAGTTAGAAGGTGAACAAAAGGTCATTGCAACCACTACAACCTTGGCCCAAGACCTTTCAATACAATAGAAGCAACTCAACAAAATTGTAAAGGAGCATAAAGCTATTTTTCCACCTACGGGGGTGCCTCTACACCACCAAGTCAAACATTCCATTGACTTGGTGCATGGTGCTCCCTTACCCAATGGTCCAATCTATAGATGTTCCCTTCTATAGAAAGAGAGTCTTCCATATGTTCAACATAGCTATAATAGATCCCTTCGTAGCTCTATTGGCCATGAACCTTTTCAGGTGCACCTGAGGTTCCATCCATTATCCCCCATTGATATAGCTCTTCTTGTTGCATCTTCACCAATAAAGTCCTCCCACACTCAGACCAAGGCAGATCATGCAACCAGATTTGTTGAACAAATCCAACACCTCCGACAACAGGTTCATGACATTTCAACAGGGTAATTCCAAGTACAAGTAGGACAACTACTTCAACAAAGGAAACAACTCACCAAGGTTCATATTCAACAAAAGTTTCCCCATATCCTGAGGAAACTTGATGCAATGGGGACCATTACTTCCTAAAGGGGAAGGAATGATCCAGGTGGATATCGATGACCATCCACCTTTTCCATTGAATCACCATTTTCGAGCCTGTGATTTTGATAAACCATAATATTCATCCTTTTGATGGGGAATGTAATGTAATGTCATCTCCATTTGTTAATTACAACCATTTTCTAGTGGTGTTAATGCAGTGGATCCCATTAGAACTCTGCAGTTAAGCGCGCTTGGGCTAGAGCATGATTGGAATGGGTGACCTCTCGAGAAGTCTTAGTAATGGATTATGATGCAATGTTTGTTTGCGAATGAGCATAACAAACATCTCTTTCTCATAGATAAGTTGCCACCATTCTGGCGAGTTCATTTCACTCTACATTTTTACAGTTCTTGCATATTTCACACATTAATAGAAATTGAGTATTACTATTTCTTTGTTTTTCTATCATAAATCTGGATCATGAGGATTCAAATAGGGAGTTGGAGGTAGAAGGTACTTCATTTGAGTTGAAGGTAGTGTTATCCTCTTTTAAAAAGGGAAAAGACCTGATGTTGATGGGATATTTGTAGAATTCTACAAATATTTGTAGTGGTGTTTCTGTGATATGTTCGAACAAGATTTGTTGCATTTGGTGGGAGAATCATGGCTTTCTTGGAAAGTTTTGGGAGTTGTAAACACCACTTTTATAACCCTAATTCCCCAAAAGTAGAGCAATGAAACTTTTGAAGATTATAGGCCTATTTATTTATGCAATCTCATATACAAACTCATTTCCAAGCTAATTGCTAATAGATTGAAAGGTATTATGTCAAGTATTGTCTTAGAAGTCTAGTTTGGCTTCCTCTATAATTAACAAATTAAGGATTTTATTGGCACTGCACAAGAAGGCATGAATGCAGTCAAAAAAAAAAATCTACCAGTTGAAATCTTGAAGATAGTTTTGTCAAAGGCCTATGACAGGGTGAATTGGCTATTTTTAAGATTATTGCTTATCTAGATAGGAATGAACTTGCATACAATTAATTGGATAATGGGTTGTTTAACTTATGTTTGCTTCACAATGTTGATAAATGGGTCCCCATTTGTTTTCTTCAGTTTATCTAGAGGACTTAGGAAAGGTTTCTCTTTATCTCCTTTTCACTTATTTTTAGTGGCTAAGGGACTAAGCATGGTAAAAAAAGATGCTAAAAGGAAAGGAAAAATGAAGGGGCTATAGGTAGCAAGCTTTGCCACTATTTCACACTTGCTCTTTATGGACGATATCATGCTTTTTGGCCATGGTTTTGTGAAGGAGTTGTTAGACCTATATTGCAAGGTTGCATGTATGGAAATAAACATGAACAAGTCCCTTATGTTGTTTAATAACCCGATAGATGATATTAAGGCCCAAGCCAAGATTATCTTTCCAATGAAGACTTGTGTATTGGATCAGGGGGTGAAGTACTTGGGTTTTTTCTTAAAACCAAATGATTACGAATATGAGGATTGGATCTGGCTATATAACAAAGTTGAAGCCAAAGTTTCAATGTGGTGTAATAATTGGTTGTCACATGAAGGGAGGTTAGTGTTGGTCAAGGCAGTATCGAAGATCATTCTTATATATTGGCTAACAATAGTAAAGATTCATAAGGCATTCCCAATAAAATTAGAAAGAAATGCTTTAGTTTTCTTTGGACTAAGAAGAGGGAAAAAGAAGGAATTCCACTGGTCACGTGGAATAGAGTGGCCTTGCCTAAGGAATTAGGGGGTTGAGGCTTGAGAAATGTACATATATTCATCTTAGCATTTGCAACTAAAAACCTCTAGTGGTTAGTCTACAACGAAGGGCTATGGGGTAGTGTTATGAAATTCAAATATCTCAAGGGGAAGACTATGGAAGAGTGGTCCATAACGGTTAGAAAAAATTACCCGAGAGCATTCTTAGTCTGGAAATATTTGATCAAGGCTTATCCCTTGCTTGGTGATTGGGTTGCATGTCAAGTTGGAATAGAGGCAAGCTTTGAATTGGGGAGGATCCTTGGTTAGGATCCAAAGGAAATTATAGACTTTATGAGGCACTTCTAGAATCTTTATATGGTCAAGGGATCCGCTATTTAAGAGAGGTAGTCATAGTGAGAGTAAGGAATGAATAGTTTCAAGGATGGATGGCAACTAAATTTCTCAATCGTCAAGGAGATTTGGTTGAGGAATGGAGGCAGTATGTGAAGTTGCTCTCTCATGGTGTTGTTAAATTAAGTGAAGAAGAGGACACCCTCAAATGGTCCAAGAATAAGGGGACATGTGAATATATAGTCAAGCTAGGTTTCACAATTAGAATAGAAGAGTTGGAATGGTGAAATTTTTTGGTGGTGGAGGTATGTATGGAAGCTACATTGTCCATTAAAATATATAAATGTAATGTGGTTGGCATTGAAAAATAAATTACTTACTTGGGACAATAGGTAGAAGAGTAATTGGGTGGGGCCTAACAGATGTATTATGTGTAAACTAGGTGAAGAATTAGTAAACAAATTGTTCACGTCTTTCTCTTTTTTTAGAGTTGTTTGGTTGGAGATTACACAAGACTTAGGAGTAATTACACAAGATTACACAAGACTTAGGTGAAGGGGAAATGGGATAATGGGACCTTAGAAGAATCCACTCTAGAATGGGTAATTGATAAAGTTGTTACCACACACAAGGCTTTACCTTGCATGTTTACTTATGGAATTTGGACAACCAATAATCAAATGAATTTTGAAGATTTGGATTTTACACTAGCTCAAGCGGCACACAAGATTAGAGTGGCTTTAGAGGGTAATAATAGGGCTTTAAAGAAAAAAAACTCAAGAATTTATTGATGTCAAGTATTGATAAGGAGAAACCATGGGGTTTATTTGACAGAGCATGTCAAGGAGCACACGGTATATGTGGTGTTGAAGCGTTCCTTTTCAATGACACTTCACATTATTTCTTGTTAAGGTATGCAACTAGACAAGGGACAAACACTCGTGCATAACTCTATGCTCTCTTGATACTTTTGAAAACAATGCATCACAAAGGGTTAAATAAAATACAAGTTTTGGGAGATTCAAAGCTTTCGATAGAGTGGGCTAATCAACATTTAAACATTGAAAATATAGGTTGATTCCTATTATGAATCAAATTCTGGAGATAAAAATAAATTTGTTGATATTTCCTTTCTCGTGTTTATTGAGAATTCAACATCCAAGCTTACAACTTATCAAGGAAGCTTTGCTTTTGTAGGAGGCTACCTTTATTGAACATGCTTTCAAGGAATGCACTCTCCTATCAGCTACAAAAAAAACCTTATATTAATTATGTGATATTCTAGTTTTGGTTTAGAATATAAGCTTTTTGTAACATAGACCTTTTTAGGTTAATATATTTTTTATTATGATGATGAAGGAGACGAGGTAGTAATTGGTACAAGGAAGACTACAATTAATCTTGAATAGGAGATTGGATAGATAGTGTCGAGGTCTCTTGAACACTTATATGATGGAGTCCTTTGGAGAGTCTATGTATATTTGATTTCAAACTCTGAAATATCTATATAAAACCTTTTTTTCTTTGAAAAAATATTTGGAGAGTCTATATATTTGATTTCAAACTCTCAAATATTAATATAAAACCTTTTTTCTTTGAATTAA
>ML784508.1:319987-345630 GCA_009831015.1 Picea engelmannii
ATCACTGTATCGTATCAAAGGATTGCTATGAAAGGGGAAATCTATAAAAGATTAGCCAAAATTTGAACAGGAAAAATTAGTAAATTCCACTATTTTCGCCAAAAGTCGCATCAATAAAATATTTCTAAATAAGCATTATAATACATAATTGAATTTTAGAAACTTAAAGATTGTCCAGCCTTACCATGCTGCAGTAGAACATTTAAATTCTTAAGCCTTAAATTCGTGACTAAATTCATTATTGTTGTCATGATCTGCGGTGAGAGTCCTTTCTGGTATTCTAAATTTGATAGGAGAATTTTAGTTTAGGGCGGCTTTAAAGAGAAAATTTTCCAGGGCTTCTGTCCAGGGATTGATAAATTTCGAGAATGGAGTAAAACTTTACGATTCTTAGCGCTGCTTCCCGGTAACTGATAAATGAAGTTGAGTAAAGGAAAAATGATCGGATATGATTGCAGCTTTACCCTGTATCACGCCGAAGACTTCCGTTAAATGCCACTTCATGCAGGTTGTTACAACAGATTAATGGCCACGTTGCACAGACATACGTCTTGGAATAAATTACATTATGTATTTTCAGATAGACAAAATTACAGGAATGGACTAAACCTTTGAAGTAGATCATTGGCTACTTAACAAGACAAGATCAGTTTATTGATGTCCAATAAATGACCAAAAAGAGGAGGTCAATGGGAGTCGGGACTAGGAGGTACAATCAGTGATAATGAGCTGTAGGAGTGCACTATGCTACTCCTAAAGCATAAAATAAAGAAAAAATAAAGCATAAAATAAACGAAGTATAAATGAAAATTTGGTCATACATAAAAAAAAATAAAAAATAGTGAATGAAAAATTTCTAAGATTTCAATAGAACGAGATGAGGAAGTAGAGAGTGAGGAGGAGGAAGTAACTTCTGCTGCATCAGTCACCGAGAAAGCACCAATACACTGTTTGATGATGTCTGTTTGACGATGTCGTCTGAAGAATGCCCAAGCCTGAAAGGACCTGGCTACGTGATCCTGGGAGGAAAACGTTGCCGCAAGCAGAGACTCTCCTAGAAAATATTTATTTTAGTTGAATTAAATGATAGAATCTAGTGTGAAGTAAAAGGTAGGGTAAATCTTGTGCGGCAGAATATTGTAAATCAGAATTGCTATAGGAGATTGATATCATTATTTACTTTCATAACCTGCACAGAGATTGATATCATTATTTACTTTCATAACCTGCACAATTCAGATCAATTTAAAGCGTCTAAAAAGGCTAAAATCTCATAAAGTAGGTCACCAGATACTTCTAAAAAAGAGGAAGCACGGATTAATTAGAACCATTCAGAATTAGTCCCAATAGAATCACATAAGGGAATATCTTCAAAGCTGCAAATGAATCATTGAAACATACATCATAGTTTATGGATCAGTTTGAAGTGGTCCTTTTTCAATTTTAGTTTGAAGCTTTAACAGAATTTTTAACAGTGTAGTAAAGTGGCCGTGGCCGCTAAATCCCAGCTAGTAAAGTGGCCCTGGCCCCTAAATCAAATTTAGTCTAAATTTTATTAAACAGTGTATTTCCTCACAGTTCCTTAATTTTTCAAGTCACATGGATATGGCTTCTAGAATCCAGACTTATTCTCACCAGGGGGTGTTACTTAACCGCTGGGGTTGTAGCAGCAATAAGAAGAATTTATACTTCTATGATCTGCGGACATTTTTTCAGTGTCTAACTAAAAATAATTTTAGGGTATGCAGAATTAAGAGGATGTCATGTCCCCATTTTTGGGCTTCCCTGTTATACAGTTGGAAATGACTTCAGGGGTTTGTGTCAGCCAGGACAGAGGGGTGAGGTTATGTTACTTGTGAGCTCGGAGGGTTTGGAGGAGTTATATGGGGCCTAGCCTATTCCATTTATCAACTTTCATCATCGGGATCACTTCCGCACAGTTCGTTCTTGGTTCCGTAGCATTCCAACGATTCCCGTAATTTGGGAATATTATTGAGCACATTTTAATTAAATGCACTAAAGATATTATCTAGATCATATTATTAGAAGGAACACCTTAGTGTAATAGCTTGTTGGAACTAGGATGAAAAGATCTAGAGGTTGGGATGATGAAAAAGGGACTTCCAACATCCAAAAATTGTTGAGTTTTGGTGTACCTCGGGAAGTGGTTCCCTTGTGGTTTTGAGCCTCTAACCACAAGAGGGAGATGTCAATACCTTTGTACCTTGTACTTTATGTCTAATTTCACTTTGACTTAGGAGATTTAAGTCAAAAGTGAAATTTGGTCATTTTAGCCTAAAGTGATTATTAATTCACTTTGTGGGTGAATTATGAGACATAAAGTGAACTTAGGGAACTTAACCCAAAGTGGGTTTTGAGTTGAGATTATTGTGGGATGATCTCAACCATTGATTAGGGATGGCTTGGGATGATCTTAGCCATCCCCATTTAGGTTTCGTTATGGAGGGCGCAAGGGGCTAAGAGAGGCTCATTCATTCATTTGCTCAGTTGGAGAGTTTGAGAGGGAACATGAGGATGAGGTTGGAGGCATTTGAAGAGGGCAACTTGGGCGCTTCTATTCATGGAGGAGCTATGGGAGCTTGAGACCCTATTATTTTGTGGTGGTCATACTTGCTTGGAGGAGGGCGCACTATAGGAGGAGGGCACACACCTAGCACGGAGGAGCTACACTTGGAGGATTGCAGATCTGTTTGTCTCAGTGGAGAGGTATCACACAAGAGCATATTTGTGTGCAAGGGATTCTTCTTCAGAGCAACTAGGGTCAAGGGCCCATCACTTCAGTGGGTTTGGAAACAAGGGGAAGAGGCGCACTAAGCTTGGGCGCATTTCTTTCTGGTTCCTTTGGCAAGTCTCGAGAGGAGCTTGCTTTGTATACAGGTTCCATCATATTGTATTTCTTGTTGTATCTCATGCTTTAGACACCACTTATATATATACTTCCATTCCAAACTAGTTTTCCCCGGGGGGGTTTTATCCAGGTTCATGTTGACCAAAAATACCCGTGTCCTATTTTCATGCATGCTTAGACTGTAGATCAGCTTATTTGTGTTGTATAGAGTAGAGGAGTGTTACTTGTTTTGAGTCATATTGCATGAGCTAACATTGGGTTACGAAAACACTTGCAAGGGCACCTCAAAGAACACTTAACCACAAAAACTATGGGCAGAAAGTTACTAAACTGTTGCTGTCCTAAAATGCAGCAAATGACAGTTTTGGAGATTGAAACTTAGAGCCAATCTTAAGGTCAAAGACATACCTTAGTTGGTAGCCTCATAGCACCTCAATTTTTCTTCATGGTATCAGAGCCTTGTTGGCGAACACTTGCTGATTTCTAGAGCATCTTGTGGGCAATTTTGTGACAGCTTGTTGGCATATTTTGGACAGCTTGTTGGCAGCGTTAGTGGACAGCTTGTGGGCAGATTTGTTGGACAGTTGTAGGACTGTTTTGTGGACATGTTTGGACAACCTTACTTCCGCTTGTGTGTCAAGTGGTGAGGTTGAGTTCTTTTGCAGTTTTCGCATCAGTGTGAGCTTTAGTGGACAGCCATGTCAGTGTCCCAGATGCGGGCAGAGGATAGCCTAGACAGAGCTAGCAACTGGTCCCCTTGGAAGACTAGGATCACATTCGTCTTGGAGGATCTTGAATTGTGGGATATAGTTCAAGCTCCTGTGGCGATTCCTTCTGCACCTGCTCCTTCACCATTGTTGGATGTAGATTTCAGGAAGAAAAACACCAAGGCGAAGAGGACTATTTGTGATGTGGTGAGGGACCACATCATTCCCCATCTGACTGGTAAAGACTATGCATTTGAGATATGGGGATCCTTGTGCAAGCTTTACTAGAGTCCAAACCAAAACTGGAAGATGGTTCTGCAGGACAAGCTCAGGAGCATTCAAATGCTCTATTTCGAGACGGTCACATCATACCTAGGCAGATTCACTCAGATCAAAGACGAGTTAGTAGTGGTTAGAGAGATTGTAGATCCAGACTTTTTGGTGAGGACAGCTTTGAACAACTTTTCCAAACCATGGGGTTCATTTGTACGAGGCATTGTTGCCCGGGAGGTCATGCCTACTTGGGAGAGACTTTGTAAAGGAGGAGCTGAGATGCAGCTCTGGGTCTTTAGGACAACAACATGTGCTTGAGGGGGATGAGGATCTTGCTCTTTGGTCGAAGGGCAAGAAAAATACTAGTGAGGGTGCGAGACAAGATCCCAAGGGAGGGACCTAGCCACAGGAGAGTGGCAGTGGGCAGAAGGACATAAGCAAAGTGAGACGCTTTGCTTGTGGTGAGATGGGGCACCATACTAGACAGTGTCCCAAGAGGAAGAAGAAGAGGCAAGAGGATGGTATGGTAGCGACAACAAAGGAGGAGTTCGCTACTCAGTTTGCGAGGGAGTGTGCTTTTGTCGGTTGTTGTTTGCGACGCAGACCCCCCTACTCTCCCTCGAGGCTGCTCAACCTCCTGGTCAAGGATCGATAAATATACTCGAGCTGGATCAGCTCCTCGTGACCTTGCTGGTCTCAAACTTAATCAA
This sequence comes from Picea engelmannii, assembly GCA_009831015.1. Taxonomy (NCBI): domain Eukaryota; kingdom Viridiplantae; phylum Streptophyta; class Pinopsida; order Pinales; family Pinaceae; genus Picea; species Picea engelmannii. The sequence goes on from ML784508.1 coordinate 324,547, forward strand.
ACACAAGCCTTGTTATCACCCTCAGGGTTTTCACGGTCACGATTTGGTCGTTATCGATTTGTCCGTCGATCAACGGTTCACAGAAATTGCGGGCTGCCAACGTGCTCGCTCTTTATCGGAGAGCTTTGTCTCCGCAATCTGAAAAGTGCTCACCCAAACTCCCTTTAAATCGTGGTCATTGATCCCCTGTCCTGACGAGATCAACGATGCTAGTAAATAGTGGGCTGCGAACTAGCACGTCCGCTAATTTTTCCTCCCTCCCCGCAATGATTCCTCACCGTGGATTTTTCGTTCACAGATCGACGGCTATCCGCGAGTTATGCTCTCTTAGAACCCTTTTCCAATCTCACACTAACTGGTGCTAGCTTCTTCCTGGCATGTGACCTTGGGCTGTGACCCAGGGCTTAACCTCCTGGCGCTTCGCGACTTCGACATTTTCAACCAAGACCAGATCAACGGTCTTCGGTCCCCTTCTCAATCAACGACCGAGATCCACTTCGGGTCTCTGTGCTTCGGGAGTTCAGCACTTTCAACCCGTGCTTTCCCCTGGAGTATTCCATACCCGAAGTTCTAGATCCGGCGCCACGCGTCCACCTCAAATCAACGGCTCTAGTTCGCTTCGGGACTTCGGCCTTCGGAAGTCTCAACTTCCCCTGCTTGCTTCCTTTCGAAACGCTTTCACCCGGAGTTCATGATCTGTCGACGCGTGTCCTCCCCCAGATCGACGACTATGATTGACTTCAGCTCTTCGGGATTCGAGAGTTTCAAATTGCTACACTTGCTTCTTCCCGAAGTACACGATCTGTTGACATGTACCTCTCACAGATCAACGGTTGCAAGCCTCTTCGGATATTCGGGCTTCAGGAGTTTCAACTCTCCACCTTCGCTTTCCCTCGGAGCAGTTCCACCCGAAGTACACGATTTGCCGACGCGTGTCCTTCTGGATCCGACAGCCACTATCCACTTCGGCTCTTCGGGCTTTGGGATTTTTAACTCCTGCACACTCACTTTCCTCCTGGAGTAGTTTCACTCGAAGGCGACAGATTTCCGCCACGCGTCCATCTGGATCTGATGGTCTAGATTTTCTCCGCTCACGTCGACTTCCTTTCGAAGCGTCAAGCCTCCAAACTTCTGGATCTCTCGCCACGTGTTCTTTGCAACGGACGGTTGCGATCTACTTCGGCCTTCGGGACTTCGGGAGTTTGTCACACTCCGCACCCGAAATCCTCTGAAGTCACTTTCCCCCAAGTCTCAGATCTGTCGACACGTGCCTCTTGGCGACCAACGGCCTGGATCTACTTCGACCATCGGCGAATCCTCACTCCTATGTGCACATAGAGAATTAAAACTCATGCGCTTTGCCCAGATCCAACGGTTTGGAACGTTCCCGCTCCCTCCTGGACGGATCTTAGCCGATGGCTCGTGAAACCTTCAGAGTTTCACTTCCTTTGAATATTTCTCCCCGCTATCTCTCTTGAGCTTTATCTCTCGGACCCTTTGACTCCTCAGAGGGCTTACTCCGACACCTAATCGAACTTCCAATCTGTGCACTCCTTGCAACAGATTCCTACGCAAGACTTAAATTCTTGCGGGCGACTGTGGACAGCTTGCAGCAGTCCCTTTGCACTCTTTGCAATGGAAGTTTCACGCTATCTCTTCTGAGCTTCTGAGTTGAAACAGACTCCGTCAATGCACTCCTTGCAGACTGTATGCACACCTTGCATGAGCTCAATGAAGAGAAACAATTGAAACTTATCCAAACACTTCACAGTATCATATGCTCAACAACATAACTCATTCATTCATAAAGACAAAAAATAACAGGGAAACTATAAACAGTAGCAACACCATGCATTTGAATCAATATCTCTCTGTTATATTCCTTCCAATGTAAAATGGCTACAGCCTGATAAAAACAACTTACATTCAGTAAAAAATATCTCCTACTAATCTGCAGATAACCTTATTCAGGTATACAATGTACCTACTTATACAAGAGGTCCTCTCGGGTTTCCTCCAACTACCTACCTGATCGAAATTAAATTCTACAGCTACTTAAGTCCTATTACATAAACGTCTGTGACAGACAATTTAAGGCGAATATTCAGATCCACGCCAAAATCAAATAACTAAAGGACGATCTGATCTCTTCTAGTTTTGATGCGATCGTTCAACCTCCTCCCATTAACTTCTCTGATTCATCTTTTACTCAGAAGTTCTCTGAGATACTCCATCTTTCAAAATTTAAAATTTTACTCAAAAGGCATGCTAAGCACTGTGCTGTCAGACCATGTGGCTTTGGTTGACGATGCTCCTGCATCATACTCCTCTGGGCAGAAAAATCATGGACTTTTGTCCATGAGTTCCTGCATTGACCTTCCATGCTTCTGGACATCAACTTCACTTACCCAACTGGCATCTTCTATCGGGTGTCCCTTCCATTTGATCAAATATTCAAAATAGGTCTTCCTCCTGGTCTTCTTGCCAATCCTCTGATCAACGATCTTCTCCATCTGTGGCTTTTCTGCTACAAGCATCTTCTTCTCCCACTAAATCTTCTCTTGATCTTCTGATCTCTCTGTGTCATCTTCCCTGTAAGGATACAAGTCTGAAACATTGAATATGGGTGATATTCCCACATCCTCTGGCAACTCTATCTCATAAGCATTGTTACCAAATTTTCTTAGGATCTTGCATGGTCCAATCTTTTTCAACTTCAGCTTGTTATATGTTCCTCTTGGGAACCTTTCCTTTCTCAAGTGTGCTAAGACTTGATCTCCCACTTCAAATTGAAGTTCTCTTCTGTGCTGATCAACTCTGCGTTTATACTCTGCATCGCTGTTTTGCAACTACTCCCTGATCTGACTATGAAGCTTCTGCATTTTTGCAGCAAAGTCTTCTGCTCCAGCACTTCTGAATTCACTCTACTCCATGTCTCTCAACTCTGATACCCCTCTTGGCATCATCCCATAGACTATCTGGAATGGGCTTTTTCCTGTACTTCTGTTTGGTGAGTTATTATATGCAAACTCTGCTTGTGACAGAATTTGATCCCACTAGCTATGATGTTCAGTGACCAAACTTCTCAACAAATTTCCTAAACTCCTATTTACCACCTCAATTTGTCCATTTGTCCGAGGGTGATATGCTGAACTAAAAGATAGTTTTGTCCCCAACTTCTTCCAAAATGTTTTCCAGAAATGACCAACAAATTTAGTGTCTCTGTCTGAGACAATGCTCCTGGGCAATCCATGAAGTCTCACAATTTCCTTGAAAAACAAATTTGCAACATGTGTTGCATCACTAGTCTTCTAGCATGGGATAAAGTGTGCCATCTTAGAGAATCTATCAACTACAACAAATGTGGAATCACTTCCCCTCTGGGCTCTTGGCAATCCCAACACAAAATCCATGCTTATTGCATCCCAAGGCCTATCTGGAATAGGCAATGGCTGATACAATCCAGTGTTCTGTTTCTTTCCTTTTGCATACTGACAAATCTTACATTTGTTCACAAACCTCTTCACCTCTGTTCTCATACTTGGCCAATAGTATGAACTGTTCAATTGTGCAAACGTCTTGTCATGGCGGAAATGTCCTGCTAGACCTCCACTGTGTTTTTCCTTCAGCAGATTTTCCATCATCGAGCACCTTGGTATGCACAATTGACAACCTTTGAACAACAATCCATCTTGAATCATGTATTCTGTCCACTGGCTTCTGTCTCTGAGCACAGGATTTGCACATGCTTCATATGCTTCCTTAAAATCTAGATCATCACAATACATATTCTTAAGGTGTTCAAACCCTAAGGTCTTGACCTGAAATTCCTGCAGAATCAGACACCTCTTGCTCAATGCATCAACAACTTTGTTAGCATTACCAAAAATATGTTTAATGACAAAAGTGAAATTTTGCATAAACTCTATCCACTTAGCATGTCTCTGGTTTAACTTCTCCTRTCTGGTTATGAATTGTAAAGCTTGGTTATCGCTATACAAGACAAATTCCTTTGGAACAAGGTAGTGCCTCCATTTCTTCAAGGCTTGAATTGTTGATTTTTCAATAAGCTAGGTTAAGCATGAAGTTCATTCCATTTTAGCATTTGTCTTAACCATAAACAATAATGTTGCAACAACCAAGATCACAAGAAGAAACACCATGCACAAGAACACAAGAAGTATCCTGGGAAACCCATCTCAACAAGGGAAGAAAACCCAACCAAATCCTTTGCTATATTCTTCAAGAGAAAGACCTTCACCACAAATAAGACCTAACACACAAGAGGGTGCTCAAACCCTATAAGACTAGCGCCCAAGAGAGGTGTGCACCTTTTCCCAAGTAGATGTACTTGCTGAAATTTCCAAACTCACATGAAAGATATGATTCCACAATGGAGAATTTACCTTTACTTATACTAACCTGAACCTGTTAACAGAAGTGTCTATTGGCACAACATGGTCGACCTCACTAGCTTATAATATAATTAATATTAACCAGATTAATTATCTTTTGCATTAATTAACAGTCACATTAAGGTGGGGCCGACCTGTACCCTTTTCATTACAATTAGGGTTACAGACAGGTCTGACTCTTGTGCAATATAGCAAAGCATCTGATACACCCACTAGTGCTCATCTACTAGGGGCACATCCATAGGGATGTCCATATCTCTGGCTCACTACATTATACAAAAGAACCAGATCTTCACACGTTCACATGTGCTCGTACACAAGCGCGTCCACTCTACAGATCTTCTTTCCCACTGCCTCACACATGAGAATCATCTGGAGTTTTCTCGTCAAATCTGCTGCTCAGAGGAGGCTAATACATCATCTTCATTTCTGTTCACATGACGATGCACCCTGTTGTTCCAGAGTCTGTACTTAAGGCTTAGAAGTACAATGTCTAGGCATCCGAAAGTGGGTAAAGGGTAGAGAAAAGAGAAACGTCAACCTTCGGCAAGGGAAACTAGGGATGATTTCTGTGTTGGCGTTGTCTAGCTTCCAACTGTTCCTGGATGTTTATATCCTGTTCAATCACTGCCCATGAACGTTCGAGTTCAACCTGGGTAGTGGCTGTTTTAAGAATAGTATCGAAAAGGTTTAAGGCAATGTGTGTTTGATTTGTTAATCCGGGTTCGATATTGGGCTGTGTTGGTACAGGGACAGTCATGGAGGAACAGTAAAATAAGGAAACCTCAAGGGGAATTTGAGTGCTGTCTCAATTCGGTCGTATAAAAGAGAGTTTATGGTTTCAGGAATAAAAAGAGGTGCAAATCAAAGGCTCTTTCCCGTAACTGGGTTATATTTTAATAAAATGTATGAGGTGGGAGAAAACATTTAGCTGTCTATCGAGTAAGGCTCCTATCAAGGGAGAATCTCACGTATAAACAAAAGAAGAAAAATGTAAAGAAATAACCCGATGAAGCATAAAATATATATAGAATTCTGAAAGTGTTGACTGGTCTTATACCTGCTGATAGCTGGTACAGAGGAAAAACAGTAAACAATATAGAAAACCAAAATTCATTCACTATAGTAGAGGTTGCACTAAATTATAGTGAAGCATTCATCAGATATGAATATGAAATGAAACGAAATATGAGATACAAGAAAACAAACTCATAACACAGTCTTGACGGAATTGAGAATCTTCGGATTTGCTTTATATTAACTCTCAAAATGTAAAACACCGTCTTGACGGAATTGAGAATCTTCGGATTTGCTTTATATTAACTCTCAAAATGTAAAACCTCTGTTACAATCGACACAAAAAGGTCCAGCCTCTTTTCTTTCTTTCTATGGTATATTTATATAGTTTTACAATAAGATAGAATCTCAATCGTTGCAAAATTTTCAGTTATGATAAGGAGTAGAGAATCGTTCCATTTCTTTCTCTGTGTCTTTATTTGGTGCTAGAAGTTTGTCCTCGCGCATGCTCGGTACAAGTGACACACCTTTCCACCAACCGAGATATCGGCCTTGACAGTTTTGCTTGACAATTGGCTTCAAAAGAGTAACAATCTCGGGCTAATTGCGGTAACCTGTCTTCCATCTGTCTGTCTATGATGTCGATAGCGCACAATTGCACACTTGGTTTAATCATACATTTATCTACTTGGACTATGTCTGCCATAGTCACTTGTGAGATCTCGGCCGAATCTTTTTCTTCTTTTTCATTTAAATCAAGTGAGATTTTTGCCATATTCATTTGAATCAATGCCTCGGCATTACCTCCGCTATCAATGCCTAGCAGATTACCATCTATAGAACTGAAAGCCTCTTCTAAGGATTTCGTTACCCTCTTGGCTTGCAGCTTACCTTCCGAGATGCTGTGTTCCCATTCTTTTAATAGAATATTTCCTCTGGTCTGCTCCGAAATGGTAAACCTGGGAGTACTTCCCGATTCCCTGTTGTTTGTAGCTATCACAACCTCTTGAAAGGCAACCCGTGCTGCTCTAGCTTCTCTTTCTCTAACAGATAAATTCTCCAAAACTTGATTAACAAGCTAGCAGTTGTCCCGAATCGCCTCTACCTTGGCGAGTAAATTTCACTGGGCCGCAGAAACTCTGCTCCGAATCTCCATCGCCTGGGACTGGAACATCCCGATATTTATAACTTTACTTTCGGCGATTTCCACACTGGCCTATAGCTGTTCGATCAAGTCTTTTTGCTGGCCTGCTTGTATCTGACCATTCCGAACCACCAGCTCTGCTTGTTTGAGTTTAGTCTTGAGCAGCTCTATCTCACTTTTATTGGCCAACCTTGCTTGTTCTATCCCTACACTCGCCTGGTCCTTGACAACCTCCTCTGCAGTGGTTAATCTGGCTTCTAGGGTTTTGATGAGGCGATTTTTTTGTTTCAGCTGGTTTTTCAAAACCCCAACTGAAAATTGATTCGCCGTGGCATATGCCCCTAATGTCCCAGCTATTTTCGTCGCGAATTGTTCATTCCTCTTGTTTTTCCCATCAGTCAATACTTTGTATTTCTTGGTTGTCGATTCCCCCTGCTGATAGAATTCTCTCTTTACCACAACCTTTCTTTTCTTATCAAAGAAGAACTCATTTGGAGGGAGCTCTTCCACCCTTATAGGCCTCAATTCTTCATTTAAAATCCACCCTGTGTCAATATTTCCCTGAGTTGATTGCAAGGGAGTAATGGATGCGATGAGGTCTTCGATTTGCTTGGCTGATTGCCCCAGGGTAGTAACCGGAGTCTGCTTTCTCGGCGGGTCGGGAGTCTTTATCTCTGCTTTCGGACTCTTAGTTTGCTCTTCCCCGTCCTGGTGTTTTTCTTGACTGGGAGTCGCATCTTTGGAGCCTTCGGCATCTCTTTGTTTCACCTCCGCTGTACTCAGATTCTCACCCCTTAATACTGCGGGAAGACAACTGTGTCGATGTTCTTGGAATTTCAGAACATTGGCCCTCTCTTCAGGTGCCAAGGTTTGTATCCGAGCTAAAATCTCGGCATAAGATCTTGCGCCTCGGAAGATGTTATCCGAGGGCGAATTTTTCGTGTTCAAATCTCTTGAGTCTGCAACTGGCCAAATGATTACTCACGACCCTTTGAGGATCGTGCTTCTTGAATTCAATAAGGACCAATTTTAGGTCTTCCAGGGCTGCTGCCTCAGCTTTAGCATGCTCGAAATCTAGCAAAGAATATGAATTTAAATAAACAGGAAAAGGTGGCCATACCTTCTTTGAGTATCCCTTAAGCTCCTTGCTTATGCCACCGATTACTGTTTGTCTAGCAACTTCGCGACAAGCCAGCTTGTCGGGGATAAATAATGGCAATGCATGCAGGGGAACAGAAGCCCCGAAAACTCTGAGATATGAGAATTCGGCTTCTACATACCAGTCAGCTATATTGCTCAAATTCGTCACTATACTGTTCGAGATCTTGGGTGGCGGGTGGCCGAAAATAGTGACATGCAGCGGTACCATCACTCAGTTAAAGATTTCATATACGAAATCTGCCGCTTTGTTTTTCCACAATTTCGAATGATAGACGTGAATGGGCTCGTCCTCTGCTAGAGTCCAACTCCAGCTCATTAAGGGAAATGGTGTTAGAAAGCACACGATGTCCATAATGTATGCAGACATAAAAAATGAAAAAAATTTTCCGCTCTCTTTCTGCGCCCGATACTCTGTAACCCGACTGGTCAAGCTATCAGAGAACATTTTCGCCCAGTCGAAGGAACAACCTTCGATGACTTGATGTATTAGTGGCACCCATTGAAGAAAGAAGTGTGAGGTCTCCTCCCTCCCGTATAACCTGCAGGTCATCATAGCCACATACTTGAACTGTGGTTCTAAGGAAGCTATTGAATATATACCATTACTGTCTACCTTGAACTTCGTAGGGTGCGAAACCCAATCTCTTATTAAGCTAGACATAGTCTTGTCATACTGCAGACATTCCTTCTGTTTGAACTTTTCCAAGAATTCGGCATCATATGTAAGGTCGGACGCTGTGGACAACTTGTATATAGCTTGCAGATGTTCAGGTTTGAAAGTCCCGATGGTGACCTTATGCTCATTGAGGATGGTTCTAGTTGGTATGTCCACATGGTCTAATGCCCATCGGACCGTATCATAGTAGGGGAGCAGTCGTGGCCTGGCCGCTACTTTATGCATTCCCGATTGAATGACGATCTTATATTTAGTGGTTATGTCGTCTTTTTCATTGTCACTGGAATCATCAGAATAATCCACTAATTCGGCTTGCAGAACATCAGAAACGAACGACCAGTTCGGGACAGAGTCAACAGTTCGAGGTGAAGTATCAACGACGTTGTCCGAACCTTGTCCTGAAACCTCAACGCTGGCTTTAGATGCTTTTCGCAGGGCCATGACGGAAGATCCTGCTTTAGCTCTTCTGCGATAAAAATATGTATACATATAGAAGTTAGCTCGCTGAGAAAGTGTGCTTTGCGTAATATAGAAATGAATTTGTTATAACCAATAACAACTCTATATATTCGAAAACTCGGTACCTTTTAAGAACAGATTGGTCAAATCACGTTTAGAAATAAATTTAGCAATAAAAACCCAATCTTTATTTGTCGATTCGCCTTATTTCTAATTAATGCCATAAATTTTGGCGGTTCGAAATGTCAGTTGGCGTAAGGAAGAATTAAGACTGCCTCGTAAACTGTGCAAGCATCAAAACACGGAAGATACTGATTTAGCTTAATTAATCCGGTTTTACCAAAGTTAATTAATCTTTCGGTACTCGTTGTATTGGGAATTTTTGCTTTAACCCTTTGAACCTTTAACACCTGAAATTGCGATGATTTACTTTGGTTAATAAAAACGTAATTGTGATTAGGCGCTTAATTAATTACGTAATTATTTATATCGCCATATCGTGACTCGGAGCTTCGAAGGTATAACTTTCGGGAAGTTTGCATGCCAAGTCGCGAAACCGCGAGATTGCGATGAAGCATTTTAATTAAAAGGGAGGATAAAATCGGATTAAGTGTTTAATTAATTATGTTCATATCTTTATCGCGATTTCGCGACTCGGGGCTTAGACAGTGTAGCTTTTTAAAAGAGAACACGCCGAGTGGCGAATTGTCGACAGAACTTAACCATGGCTTAGCTTTTACCTTTAACCTTAACACGGGTTACTAAAATAAGGACTTCGTGGTTTCGGCTATCGGGGTTACGACAATAAGACTTTTGGATTTAGTGAACGCCGAGGCGCGAAAACCCGATGGTGTTTAATCGTGATTTAGGAAAATTTTACTCCCGTTACTGCCCTCGATAAAATTTTAAAGTGATTTCGTCGTTTCGTTACTTGGGACTTGTGAACTACGTGATCTATAGCATCCAACATACGAAATCCCGAGGTAGAACAAAGGGGGGAAATTTTTGACGAAAAGTAGAACTCGCCTCGAGAGTACAATAATTATTGCTGCTTGTGTGATAAGACTTCAAAGATTTTGAAACCACAGATGGAAAATACGAAAACCATCTTTCGATTTCGGAAATTCGAGACGGACTAGAAAAAACAAAGGCGGCTCCAACACACCCAACACTTTGGGATTTCACACGTTCACCTTGTGCTCAGCCATAGGCACGTCTAACTCAATAGATCGCCTTTCCCACTGGATAATCATCTGGAGTTCTTCTCAACTCTCTGAATGGAGGAGGTCATCTCTACGTTCCAGCTCTGTCTCAGGCAGGAACCACGTACCCTTCTTAGGGGCTTTCTCTCAGGTTTGTAAGCTGAGAGAAAGACTCACATTGTTGCAATGATCCACATCTCACAGGTTTGTAAGCTGGAGAATGTCTCACATAGCTGTAATCATCAACACTCCCTCTCAGCTAGGGAGGCATTCTTCGTCATGCCAAGTCTCACACTGATGTACTCTGAATTTTGTCTTGGTTGGAGTCATCAATACTCCCTCTCAATTAGGAAGGCATTCTTCACCAAATTAGTTTGGTGAAGATGTCTACAATCTGCTCATGTGTAGGAAGTTTCTCTGCATCATATCTCTGATATAATGGTATTTCATCTCGTCAGGAAACACTGGGTTCTCAAGGAGCTTGTGAAGCCATACTACTTTGCACACTTAACGGTACATACTCAGCTTCTGTGGTATTCAAGGCCACAAAGTTTTTCATTTCCTGCTGCATCATGAAACCATGGCAAACTTCATGGTAAAACATCAACCGGATGTGCTCTTCCGGTCCACTGTACTTTTTGCTCAATCTGAATCGGCATATATTGCAAACTCAAGTTCACACTGGAGGCATATCTCAGACCATATCCAACTGTGCCTCATATATATCTCAATACATGTTTTGTTGTTGTCTAGTGAGTCTGTCTCGGTTGACTCATGAAATGACTAAGCACATTCACTGCATGGCATGAATCAAGTCTGGTGTTAACCAGATACATCAATGATCCAATCAATTGTGGATCAGTCTCGTTTGAATCATCATCAATCTTTTTCTTTAAATCCATTACGGTGGATTTTGCATTCTGTCATACTGAACTTCTTTAATATTTTCACTGTATATTTTCCTTGACTCAGGAAAATCTCATCGGTTCTCTGTCATACTTCTTGTTTCAAGAAGTAGTGCATCATACTTAGATTCTTCATCTCAAATTCATAATTCAAGGATTACTTGTATCCAACAACAAGGCTTTCTGAATAAGTCATCAAAATCAGGATTTCGTCACTAACACTGTAATAATATAGGTTTGGATCAACAACACTCTTGATGAAATCCAAACTCATCAAGAATCTATTTATCTGATATAGTTTCCAACTCATAGATGGTAGTACGGATGGAAGTGTATTAGGTTTATTGGATCAAGTGTCTCATCATAGGCAACTCCCTCTGTTTGTGAGAAACCTCTGGCTATAGATCTCGTTTTGTATTTCTTGACACTTCCATCAGCTGCATGCTTGATCTTATAGATCCACTTGGAAGTTACCACAGACTTCCCTTCTGGTCCCTGAATAATATCTTATACATCATTCTTTAATATATACTGGTATTCTTCTGTTATGGTATCTTTCCATACCTGTTCACCTATCGCTTCTCCATGACAAGAAGGGTCAGAATCAATGATGTGGTTCATGGCTGAAAGGTAGCTCGAAAATCTCTTTGGTCTCTTGCTCCCTCAGAATGTGCCTTGAGGGATTTGTATGTCCCTCTACCTCCTGTAGAGTTTGTCGAGCCCAGGCATGCCTTTTATGCCCTATTGCAATATCTCTGGGCATATCAACTGGAGCAACTGGATCAATTGGAACAACTGGAATAATGTATGTCTCCCTCTGAACTGCTGAAGGGGAAGAAGGTATTGTCTCACTGTCAATCTCCATCTGAGATTCTCTGGATCTTTGAAAGGCTATCTCTTCTTCAAAGACAACATCTCTTCTTATCTCAATCTATCTCTGACCAAGGTTGTATATCCGATATGTCTTCGAAGATTCACTGTATCCCATAAATGTATTCTTTCTCCTTGAAGGGTCTAGCTTGGACCTCTTTTCTTTGGGTACATGAAAATACACTAGGCACCCAAATATCCCGAAGTGTTCAATCTTAGGCTTCACTCCGGTAAAGGCTTCTTCGGGAGTTATGTTCTTCAAAATCTAGTGAGGACTCATGTTCTGAACATATACTGTTGTCATGCATGCTTCTGCCCACATAATCATAGGAAGACTATGATCATGCATCATTGCATTGGTTTCCTCAATGATGGTTCTGTTCTTTCTTCTTCTCAAATAGTTTTGACTCCCTCTGAGTCAAGTGACTCCCTCTGAATTCAAGTGACTCCCTCTGAAGTCTAAAGTATAACCATCTTCCTTTGATGTTAACCTGCTTGGAACAAGAAAACAAACGAAGGGAAACAAAGCAAGAATATCTCCTAAAGGAGAATAATGAGTACATCTCTAGAATCAAAACAATTTAAGTATTGTTGTCACAACTACAACGCCTACTTGTAATGTAACAAACTTTAGAAATGTAGGTTAGAGGCATGATCATTAAAACAATCAAACCTGGAGTCTTCACTTCCATTGTGTTGTTCTCTTGAATGCACTGAGATCCCTCTAGATCCGTAACTTTAGCAAGAAGGTTCCTTCCTCCTGCAATTTCTCTCATGACAATGATACAAATAATATATATACAAGTGCATACATGAGGGTGTTGATATGATTTCTCCAATGGCACCTTGGCTGATCTCTGTCCTCTTGACATCTTCATGAAGAGTGTAGTCATAGTGTCACCTGTTTGTATCACCCACAATAAGTCTTCCTCTGAAGCCTTGTCTTTCAGGAACTTGAAGTTGCTTGATCCATCAAGCTTATCTTCCATCATAGGTATGTTCATCATAATTTTGGATTCTTCACAAACCCTTGTCAACTGGGCTAGAAAACCTAATGACTAAGCTAGGCTAGCAATATTAGTTTTTTTTGGACTTATGACTGCCAACAATAAGCCTTGAAAGTTAGAAGAACACAGGTAATCTTGAAGGCTTCTTCAAAGAGCTGTAGAAACCCTAAAACCATAAATATGTAGAAATTTGTGGAACCATAGAAACCCTAGGACCAAAAATTGAAAATGTTTGGAATTTCATTCCGAGTCTTTGAAGATGCGCTGGAGGAGGTCATACTCTTCTATGCCAAAAATAGCCCCAGCGTCCAAGTATTAAGGGCTGGATCACCAATGAAAGGAGGGTCGTACAGATTTTTCTGGAAACCCTAGGAGGGTCGTACGGTTCTGCAAAAGAGAGAGGAGACTTGGTAGATGCTTGTGCAATGGGTTCTTTCAAGACCTATGCTCTGAAACCATGTTTATTTTTCAATAAGTTAGGTTAAGCATGAAATTCATTCCATTTTAGCATTTGTCTTAACCATAAACAATAATGTTGCAGCAACCAAGATCACAAGAAGAAACACCATACACAAGAACACAAGAAGTATCCTGGGAAACTCTTCTCAACAAGGGAAGAAAATCCAACCAAATCCTTTGCTATATTCTTCAAGAGAAAGACCTTCACCACCAATAAGACCTAACACACAAGAGGGTGCTCAAACCCTAGAAGACTAGCGCCCAAGAGAGGTGCGCACCTTTTCCCAAGTAGATGAACTTGCTCAAATTTTCAAACTCACATGAAAGATATGATTCCACAATGGAGAATTTACCTTTACTTATACTAACCTGAACATGTCAACAAAAGTGTCTATTGGCACAACAGAGCCGACCTCACTAGCTTATAATATAATTAATATTAACCAGATTAGTTATCTTTTACATTAATTAACAGTCACATTAAGGTGGGGTCGACCTGTACCCTTTTCATTACAATTAGGGTTACAGGCAAGTTTGACTCTTGTACAATATAGCAAAGGATCTGATACACCCACTAGTGCTCATCCACTAGGGGCACATCCATAGGGATGTCCATATCTCTGACTCACTGCATTATACAGAAGAACCAGATCTTCACACGTTCACATGTGCTCGTCCACAGGCACGTCCACTCTACAGATCTTCTTTCCCACTGCCTCACACAGGAGAATCATCTGGAGTTTTCTCGTCAACTCTGCTGCTCAGAGGAGGCTAATACATCATCTTCATTTCTGTTCACATGACGATGCACCCAACACTTTGGGATTTCACACGTTCACCTTGTGCTTAGCCATAGGCACGTCTAACTCAACAGATCGCCTTTCCCACTGGATAATCATCTATAGTTCTTCTCAACTCTCTGAATGGAGGTCATCTCTACGTTCCATCTTTGTCTCAGGCAGGAACCACGTACCCTTCTTAGGGGCTTTCTCTCAGGTTTGTAAGCTGAGAGAAAGATTCACATTGCTGCAATGATCCACATCTCACAGGTTTGTAAGCTGGAGAATGTCTCACATAGCTGCAATCATCAACATGAATTATGGCATAAAATTCTTTGTCATATGTGGAGTACTTTCCCTTAGTCTCATTCAACTTCTCACTGAAATATGCAACAGGTCTATTGTCTTGGCTCAAGACCGCTTTAATTGCAACTCCACTCGCATCACACTTTACTTGAATTGTTTTCCCGAAATTTGGCAAGACCAGAATTGGTCGTTCTGTTATCTTCTCCTTCAATATATAGAGACTTTTCTTAGCTTCTTCTGTCCATTTAAAAGACTTGTGTCTCTTCTTCACTGTATCCATCATCGGTGCACAAATTCCACTAAAATTTCTAATGAACTTCCTATAGAAACTTGCTAATCCATGGAAGCTTCTCACTTCAAACATACTCCTTGGTGATGGCCATTCTTTGATTGCTCTGACCTTCTCGGGATCCATCTTCAATTCATTTGAAGAGATCACAAAACCCAACTAAATGAGTTCTGTCTTCATAAAAGAGGACTTTTTCAGATTTATCAACAACTTCTCCTGCTGTAGTCTCCTCATTACTAATGTCAGATGTCTCAAATGTTCTTCTTCAGTTTTACCGAAGACCAATATATCATCCAGATATACAATCACAAACTTACCAATGAAATTGTTCAATAGTTCATTTATTAGCCTCATAAAAGTACTTGGGGCATTTGTTAAGCCAAATGGCATAACAAGCCACTCATACAACCCCTCATTTGTCTTAAAAGTTGTCTTCCACTCATCATCTTCTTTCATTCTTATCTAGTGATATCCACTTTTCAAATCTATCTTTGAAAAAAAAATTGCTCCACTTAAGCAATCTATTAAGTCATCCATCCTAGGCAAAGGAAATCTGTACCTGATGGTGATCTTGTTTATGGCTCTTGAGTCTGTACACATTCTCCATCCTCCATCCTTCTTTGGACTCAACACAGTTGGTACTGCGCATGGACTCAAGCTTTCTCTGACCAAACCCTTGTCTAATAATTCCTGGACTTGTTTCTTTACCTCCTCATTCTCTTGAGGTGTCAATCTGTATGCTGCTTTGTTCGGCATACTTGCTCTTGGTATCAAGTCAATATGACGGCTGATACTTCTGATAGGTGGCAATGAGTTAGGCAACTCATCCACTACTATGTCAGCAAAATTCTCCAACAACTCCTGAACTTCTTCAGGCAAATTATCTATAGAAGTACTTGCAAGGACCACTCTGGGTTTCCTCACCGCAACAAACTGCATCTCCTGTTCCTTCTTAACTTCACTCAGGAGTTCCTTCCCACTCATGAGAAATATGCTTGTGCTGGCTTCTTCTTTTACTTTATTCTCCTCTATTGGAAACAACATGTGTGTCCTACCATTCTTTTCCAATGTGTAAATGTTTTTTCTCCCATCATGAATGACATTCTTGTCAAACTGCCATGGTCTTCCTAACAAAACATGACATACATCCATGGGAATTACATCACACAAAATCTCATCTCTATATCCACCTATTTTAAATTCAACAAGGCATTGTTTAGTTACCATTACCTGGTGTCCTTTTTGCAACCATGAGACCTTATATCGATTTGGATGTGCAGTTGTCTCCAACTCCAATTTCTCCACCATCTCTGTCGATACTAGATTATCAGTGCTCTCTCTGTCAATTATCACCTTGCATACTCTGTTTTTAGTCTTGCAAGTTGTCCTGAACAGACTGCTCCTCTGCACTGGTTTTTCAACTTCTGGTTCTGGCTTCAAGAGAACCTTCCTCAACATCAAAGATTTTCCATCCTTTGCACCTTTTGCTTCAACATTCCTTCCCTTTCTGTGCTTCTGAAATGTACGCTTCACCTGTTCTTTCTTTCTTTCTCTCGGGACATTCCCAGGACTTGTGTCCTGGTTTTCCACAATTATAACATATTATCTCTCCTCCTCTGCTTCTTCCTCTTCCTCTGGAAAAAGAATTTTTTCCACCAGGTTGTCTCCCTCTAGAGCTTCCTCCTCTTTCTGAGTGACTGTGGGTTTTCTCATCCTCACCCTTGGGCTTCTATGCCTTATCATGGGCAACTCCTTTACCTCTGTTCGGTCTCCTACCTTTGCCTCGCTGGCTTTGTTTTTTGGCCAACTTCTCCTCTACTTTCAGTGCATATTGATATGCCTCCTCAACTGTCCTCATTGACATCATGCTGATTTCATCCTGGATTTCATATCTCAGGCCATTTATGTACCTGACAACTTTCTCTTCATCTCTCTCCCTTTGTTCAGTCTTGATGTTCAGCTTGTAAAACTCTTCTGTGTACTCTTTCACTATCATTCCCTTCTGTCTCAAGTTCTGCATCCTCCTGAACATATTTATCTGATAATCCTTGGGCATGAACTTAGCCTTCAACTTGGCTATCATTCTATCCCAACTTTTAATCTCTTGCTTACCTTTGCTTCGTCTGTCAGCCTGCAGTTCATCCCACCACAGTGCTGCATGTCCTTTTAGTCTGGTGACAACATGTCTCACCTTCTTGTCCTCAACGACATCTTCATAATCGAAATACTTGTCCATGGACCTTATCCAGTCCAACAGTTCTTCAGCATCCAAATTGCCTTCATACATTGGGATGTCTATCTTTGCGCTAGCTCCCAACTTCTCAACAACTTTCAGTAAGCGTTCTTCGACAACATCTCCCCCTGTAG
The DNA here is from genome assembly GCA_009831015.1 of Picea engelmannii. Lineage (NCBI taxonomy): Eukaryota > Viridiplantae > Streptophyta > Pinopsida > Pinales > Pinaceae > Picea > Picea engelmannii. The sequence continues at coordinate 341,603 of ML784508.1, forward strand.
CTTCTTCAACCTCTGTCTCTTCACTTTCTGCCTCACTGACGTCTCCAACGTCAGGTGCTCTCCTTTGCATTGCTTCCATCGCTTCCAACCTTGCACGTAGTTCCCTCATTTCCCTTTCGACAACTAGATTGGCTACAGGTGGCTCCACGCGTCTCCTCGGTGGCATTGTGCTGACTGGTTCTCACACACAGAGTACAACTTTGAGTTCTTTTAGGCTCTGATACCACTTGACGCAGTCCCCCCTACTCTCCCTCGGGGCTTCTTGACCTTCCGGTAAAGGATCGATAAATATACTCGAGCTGGATCAGCTCCTCGGGACCTTGCTGGTCTCAAACTTAATCAAACACAGGCCCTGTTATCACCCTCAGGGTTTTCACGGTCACGATCTGGTCGTTACCGATTTGTCCGTCGATCGACGGTTCACAGAAATTGCGGGCTGCCAACGTACTCGCTCTTTATTGTGCTGACTGGTTCTCACACACAGAGTACAACTTTGAGTTCTTTTAGGCTCTGATACCACTTGACGCAGTCCCCCCTACTCTCCCTTGGGGCTGCTTGACCTCCCGGTCAAGGATTGATAAATATACTCGAGATGGATCAGCTCCTCGGGACCTTGCTGGTCTCAAACTTAATCAAACACAGGCCTTGTTATCACCCTCAGGGTTTTCACGGTCACGATCTGGTCGTTACCGATTTGTCCATTGATCGACGGTTCACAGAAATTGCGGGCTGCCAACGTACTTGCTCTTTATCGGAGAGCTCTGTCCCTGCAATCTGAAAAGTGCTCACCCAAACTCCCTTTAAATCGTGGTCGTTGATCCGCTGTCCCGACGAGATCAACGGCGCTGGTAAATAGCGGGCTGCGAACTAGCACGTCCGCTAATTTTACCTCCTCTCCCCGCAATGATTCCTCACTATCGATTTTTCGTTAACAGATCGACGACTATTCGTGGGTCTTGCTCTCTTAGCACCCTTTTCCAATCTCACACTAACTGGTGCTAGCTTATTCCTGGCATGTGACCTTGGGCTGTGACCCAGGGCTTAACCGCCTGGCGCTTCACGACTTCGGTGTTTTCAACCAAGACCAGATCAACGGTCTTCGACTCCCTTCTCAATCAACGGTCGAGATCCACTTCGGGACTCTGCGCTTCGAGAGTTCAGCACTTTCGACCTCCGCTTTCCCCCGGAGTATTCCGTACTCGAAGTTCTAGATCTGGCGCCACGCGTCCACCTCAAATCAATGGCTCTAGTCTGCTTCGGGACTTCGTCCTTCGAAAGTCTCAACTTCCCCTGCTTGCTTCCTCTTGGAACGCTTTCACCTGGAGTTCACGATCTATCGAAGCTTGTCCTCCCGCAGATGGATGACTATGATTGACTTCGGCTCTTCGGGCTTCGAGAGTTTCAAACTCCTACGCTTGCTTCTTCCCGAAGTACTTTCACCCGAAGTACACGATCTGTTGACACGTACCTCTCACAGATCAACGATCGCAAGCCTCTTCGACTATTCGGGCTTCGGGAGTTTCAACTCTCCACCTTCGCTTTCCCCCGGAGCACTTGCCCCCGAAGGACACGGTTTGCTGACGCGTGTCCTTTTGGATCCGACGACCACTATCCACTTCGACTCTTCGGGCTTCGGGAGTTTTAACTCTTGCACACTCACTTTCCTCTCAGAGTAGTTTCACCTGAAGGCGATGGATTTCCGCCACGCGTCCCTCTGGATCTGACAGTCTAGATTTTCTCCACTCACGTCGACTTGCTTTCGAAACGTCAAGCCTCCGAACTTCCGGATCTCTCGCCACGTGTTCTCCGCAACGAACGGCTGCGATCTACTTTAGCCTTCGAGAGTTTGTCACACTCCGCACCCGAAATCCTCCAAAGTGACTTTCCCCGAAGTCTCAGATCTGCCGACACATGCCTCCCGGTGACCAACAACCTGGATCCACTTCGGCCTTTGGCGAATCCTCACTCCTATGTGCATGCAGAGATTTAAAACTCGTGCGCTTTGCCTAGATCCAATGGTCTGGAACGATCCCACTCCCTCCTGGACGGATCTTAGTCGATGGCTCGTGAAACCTTCAGCGTTTCACTTCATTTGAAGATTTCTCCCCGCTATCTCTCTTGAGCTTTATCTCTTGGACCCTTTGACTCCTCAGAGAGCTTACTCCGACACCTAGTCAAACTTCCAATCTGTGCACTCCTTGCAACAAATTCCTACACAAGACTTAACTTCTTGCGGGCGACTGTGCACAGCTTGCAGTAGTCCCTTTGCACTCTTTGCAATGGAAGTTTCACGCTATCTCTTCTGAGCTTCTGAGTCGAAACAAACTCCGTCAACACACTCCTTGCAGACTGTATGCACACCTTGCATGAGCTCAATGAAGAGAAACAATTGAAACTTATCCAAACACTTCACAGTATCATGTGCTCAACAACATAACTCATTCATTCATAAAGACGGAAAATAACAGGGAAACTATAAACAGTAGCAACACCATGCATTTGAATCAATATCTCTCTGTTATATTCCTTCCAATGTAAAATGGCTACAGCCTGATAAAAACAACTTACATTTGGTGACAACTATCTCCTACTAATCTGCAGCTAACCTTATTCAGGTATACAATGTACCTACTTATACAAGAGGTCCTTTCAGGTTTCCTCCAACTACCTACCAGATCGAAATTGAATTGTACAACTACTTAAGTCCTATTACATAAACATTTGTGACAGACAATTTAAGGCGAATCTTCATATCCACGCCAAAATCAAATAACTAAAGGATGATCTGATCACTTCTGGTTTTGACGCGATCGTTCAACCTCCTCCCATTAACTTCTCTGATTCATCTTTTACTCAGAAGTTCTCTGAGATATGCCATCTTTCAAAATTTAAAATTTTACTCAAAAGGCACGCTAAGCGCTGTGCTGTCATCCCATGTGGCTTTGGTTAACAATGCTCCTGCATCAGTTTGTCAGTTGATTCACCATCCAGCTGTAGGTGGGGAGACAGAGTTGAGGAGGACCTATTGACTCAGAGTATTGATTCAGAGGGAGCTTAGACTCGGTTTTCGAGGACACCATCTTTAGGGGTGACTGGTCCACCCGGGACAACTTCAATTTCAGAGTTGCCAAGACAGAGGGTTGGTGCAGGGGCTTTAGAGCATCCGAGGTTGATGAGGAGGAGCAACAGGGCACCACAGAGGCTTGAAACTCACTTGGTTATGGAGACAAGCAAATCAGGTTCATGATCCACTTCAAGTGGAAGTCACTTGGTTAGAGGCCAAGTTGAGGATCTTGGTGACATGCCAAGAGGGAGAGACTCTTGGTGAGATGCCAAGAGTAGTGGTCATTGGCGAGATGCCAGGAGGTAGAAATCCTTGGTGAGAGACCAAGGTTGAGGATCTTGGTGAGATGCCAAGACCTAGAGACTCTTGGTGAAATACCAAGAGATGTGACTCATTTGCATGCCATGAGTATAGGACCTCGGTGAGAGACCAAGGAAAGGATCTTGGTGAGATGCTAAGACATGGAGACCTTTGGTGAGATGTCGAGGGAGAGATCTTTGGTGAGATGCCAAGATCTAGGTGATCTCAGGTAGGTGGAGATGGACTTCCATCTAGAGATCAGGCAGGTTGAGCAGATCAATATCAGGGCAGGTTGAGCAGATCAGTGTCAGGATGAGCAGATCAGAGACTGAGGCCATTTTGATGAGAGGGTACAACCATACTCACCTAGGCCTTTCCAGGAGGCAAGGAGGTCCACAGCTGGGACGAGATTGATTGGTGAGAAACACTTTCCTCGGTAAGAGGGAGTGTTGAGTTTTGGTGTACCTCGGGAAGTGGTTCCCTTGTGGTGTTGAGCCTCTAACCACAAGAGGGAGATGTTGGTACCTTTGTACCTTGTAATTTATGTCTAATTTCACTTTGACTTAGGATATTTAAGTCAAAAGTGAAATTTGGTCATTTTAGCCTAAAGTGACTATTAATTCACTTTGTGGGTGAATTAGGAGACATAAAGTGAACTTAGGGA
>ML784508.1:399103-451694 GCA_009831015.1 Picea engelmannii
AATATAATATATGTTGGTTTTCCCGGTTTGGGTTTCCAGGTGAAAAATCTCTGTGTAATGTTTGTATTTGCCATTGTATCTTTTCTGTTCTTTTCTGAATATCAGTTTGCAGTAGATATTGTACAAGGTTAGAATTTACAGTTCAAACAACAATTTCATATACATATGCATATCCCACAAAGGTAGTGTAAGCAAGAGGAAATGTAAAGAAAGGTAAACTCAAGTAAGTATGGTGTGATTTTTTTGTAACGAGATAGAAATTTACTGTAAAATTGAAGGAAAATAAATTGTATCGAAATGCCAGTTGTAAATTTGATTTGACTCACCTTCACAAAATGCAATGGTTTCTTCTTGGTGATAGTGCACATGGAATGATGACACATATTGTTTGCAGGTGGAAGGTCGACACATATTGCAGGTGGAAGGCTAGATTGTTGGGGGAAACCGACTCTTGGTGTTAGTGAACAAGTTGATGGACTAAAACGATCAAGGGAGGCGATAGAGGTACCTCTCAAATGAGATCGATTTATATCATGATAGAGAACATGAACTCATGACAGAGCATATGCCAAGAAACTTTGGTTCACGCCACAGGAAGAAGAGAAGCGGGGAGGAGGAAGAAAAGAAACATGGAGGGTAATCAACTAAGTGAGCTAATGTCTATTATATTAGGTTAAAAAATAACACATTTTATTGTACATGTGTTAGAATTAGACGTTCTTTGGCACAACCATTGGACACCGCAACCTTGCATGTAATCTTGGACACTGCAATAATAAATATGATATGGTTTCGGCTATATATAAACATTTAATGTTTGGGAATTAATACTAACTTGAAAATTAGCATTAATCCATGTTGGGATATATATATATATATATATATATATATATATATATATCCACTTTCCTAAGTTTGAAACCGAATGGCCTCGAGGTGAGGCCAAATAAGATCTCACATTTTCCCATTGGTAAAAAACAATGTTGTAACCATTTGATAAGTAGATAAAAAGTGTTCAATGGTATAGGAAGTTAAAACTTTGGGATTATTTTTTTTATTTAAGTGTAATATTAATGAAAAACACCAATATGTTTACAATAGTCCTTGTTGCCTGAAGGCGTGGACTATGCATAATTCACATTTGTACAACAAAATAGATCTTCCTCGCATAATTATAATAAAGTCATTAATTTGGGTTCTTACAAAGTCTTGTCATATGTGCTCCACTATAGGCCTTCAAAAGAATTAACATATTCATATTTATAGCAAGCAAAACTTGAAGACTACTATACATTCCTTGAAGATGGAATTGGCCCTTTAGGTTCATTCCATGAAGATGGAATTGGCCCTTTAGGTCCATTCCATGAACTATACATTGAATTTCTGAATTAATAATTTATTTGAGAGTTTCTATCGTTTGAAACCTCATTAATTACTCTTAGGTCATCTCTCATGGGGATTTGGTAAGCTTCATTAAGCAAGAGTGTCTTATTGCATGTCCCTACAAGTATGAATAATTTAATCATGAAAAAATGTCCAATTAGTAGATGGGAAAATAACATCTAAATATTCACAAGAAATAGGGCAAGACATCGATATTGAAGGCAATGAAGTAGGAGGATTATTCTAGGCACTATAAGGGACGTTAATGGGAAACTATGGAGTTTTAGTGGTGTGTCCAAATCCATACATGGTAAGCATGGGGCCTTCCTAATCAATGGTTACATGAAAAACCACATATTGTATGTTTATTAAAGTGCATACGGTTTCCAAAAGAATTCTAGCTGATCTTTTCATTTGATTGTAGAGTCATTAAATCCTTCAAGAGTGTCCCCATCTAATCCACACATAGGGTGAATCTATGCATCTATAACATAAATAAATCTATTACTTCTTTGGAATTAGACTTTCAACTTGTTTCTAGCTATTTACCTGACTCTTACTTGCAACTTATTGAACGACAAGATAAAACATAAGTTTCCATTCACATATTAACACTTGAAACATCCCTTCAACCAATATTCAACACCACCCTACCTTGATAATTTGCCCCAATGTTTACATGCTTAGCCCATCTAGGGTTTCACTAAATGATGGTTCAAAAATACCATTCAATTCCACATTGGAGTTTTCAAGTCTAAAAGAGAACTTTAGAAAATGCATTTCTTTTCAACATCAATTAAATTTTGCAACTAAGGACAATAATTCAAAGATTTCGAAAAATAGTTCGAACTATTAGGATATTTAGACACTAGGAGTTAGTTAAGGTCAACTTGATCTAATGTAATATTAGGTTAAGATGTGCTTTTAACATGTTTATTTTGTGTGCTTTTGTATTTTATTAATCTGATGGTCACAACCATGTCCTACACATGAGTGATTTGATGGTTTAAACATCTCCTCGATCTCAATGACACTTGATCAATGGCTCAATGCTTGATTTGATCACGATCTCTATTTAAAGATAATGGAGGGTAATTTCTCAAAGATTATTTTTGTGAAAGATGTTCATGTAACTTATTTATTTTTTCATTAGTATATTGCCTCAAGTGGTCATGTTGGCTAGGATCATGGACTATTTTCCTCTTTAAGACTTTTAACCATGTAAAACATTGGTATATCGATACTTAATATGTGTGTGAGCATTTTTCATAGGGTGTTTTACCTATGTGGATACCATGTTTTTCAAACATGGTATCATAGTGCTTTTAAAAGTTACGCTCTGTTGATTGAGATCTTACTCTAGTGTTATTAATGCAAGAAACGCAGATTGTTTCTATAGTCTCCCAAGCTTCCACGGGATGAGTGAATTACTCCATTACATATGGAGTGTCGTTTCCAGTTGGAAACCCTTTTGTTTCAGGCAAAAAGGTTTTTGTTTGCCCAAGATATGATCATCTCTATCATATATGGTGGTATAAAGTTGTATTTTTAAGTTTTTGTTTTTAACTAATTTATGTTGTGTTAATTTGTTATTTCGGTTTCTTGTTCATGTTACTAGGTTTCTTCCTTTTATCTTTTTGTATGTTTTTTTCCTCGTGCCTTGTGCAATCTTGGCAAATCGTGAACAAAGTGGAGAGTATTTTTTGATCTGTGTATGCTCTTTACCTTGCACCGTGAATGATTTTAGCAAATCAAAACTAGAAAGAAAAAGTATAATTTTATGGGAAGACTATTCAAACTCTAAACCCAAGCATACAAATGTTCAATATTTTTTTTGTATATTAATTTTCAAAAATATTTACTTGCTTTTGTGTATGGTAGTGCATGAGATTGTTTGCATGCAAATACAAGGGTTTTTGGGCTAACTAAACACTTCAAGCAGGCCGAGACTATTAAGAAAAAAACCATTTCTCATTTTAAACATTTGACACAATCTTGTTATATCTCACTTGGTTGAAAATTGATTTTTAGAAATAGAGGTCTAAAGTTAAGTTTTTTTTTTTTTTTTTTAAGTTAGCTTATGTAAAATTGCATGTAACTTAAGTTATAAGGTAACTTTATTGTAAAGTGAAACTCAGTTAAGTTTTAAAAATATATCATTTAAAATTGCAAAGTAATTTTATTGTTCTTTATTTTTATTTTTAAAAGTAATTTTATTGTGAAATGAACCCACTTATTGTAAAAGTGAGCTTATTAGACAAAGTTAGAGAATGAAGGCAATTTTTTTTTATCTTTTACAACACAAAAACCTCATTATGCACCCACCATTACATTGGCCAACCTCCACCTACCACATGGCACCTCAACTGGAATTTTGACCTTTTATGCCCTTCTTCAAATGGGCATAACTTTGTCATCCAGAGTTCATTTTCAGTGTTGTCTTTTTAAAAGATTATTTTATTAATTCATTTCTATATGTGCAATCAATTTATGTTTTTAGAGTCATCTTACTTCTAGATTATAATATGGCCATTTCAAGAGAGATCATATGATGCAGACCCCCCCTCCTATCCTAAGGGTTGCGCGACCTCCCGGTCTAGGATCGATCAAGAATCTGAGTCTGACTGACTCTTCGGCCCCTCAAGACCCTCAAATTCATTTATTAGGCCCTCTTTCCCTTAGAGTGCAGGTTATATGGAACCTGCAGCCTTCTCCTTAACACCTTTGGAAACCTTAGCGTACTTAGGTGCTAGCTCTCCTGGTTAAGCCCTCCCTTTAATGTGACCAAGGCTGTGACTAGTCGCCTATTCAAAAGGCCCGTCACGATTTTGCAGTTCATGACTTCTACATGTGAGTCACTCGGACTCTCCCAACTCTCGAAATCCCGACAGGAGCCTAGCCCGTGCTAGTCCCTCGGTTCTCCTTCACTGATGTGACCCTTCACTGTGACTGTGGGCCAATCTTTCAAGCGCGTCGTGATTTCACGTTTCACGACTTCACGTCTCGTCTCCCTCTGGACAATTAACGGTCCGAATCTCACCTCGATCTGACGAGTCAGATCATATCACGATTTCACGTATCGCGATTTCTTGCAACTCTTGCCTTTGATTTCTTGAGTCGCGAAATCTCGACAAGGTCAGATCTACGGTTCATCTCCCTCCTTCAATCAACAACTGTGATCGTTTCGCAATTTTGCACTTCATGAGTTCTTGTAGCTCGACTTTTGACTTCTTCAAGTCACGAGTCAGTGAAATGCTGAGCTCACGCCATGTGTCCTCCTTGACGATGGACGGTTCAGATATTTTCAACGTTTTGTGACTTTGTTCCTCCTGTGTGCTTTCAAAGCTTTAAAGTTAGTGCACTTTACCTTGGTCGGACGACCACGATCCATTTATGCTTAGACCAAACGGCTGAGATCTTTCTTCCTCTGCGCTTGCTCCTCGTTGTCTGGATGTTGATCGAATGGTCTAGATATTTCCCTCGGAGCTCAAGCTTTCTTTAGATTTAGAATATTTTTTCGAAAAGATTCAAAGGTTTCAACATTTTTCCTTCTTGCGAGTCCGCTTCTTGGATCTCGTTCGCACTTCTTGGAAAGTGTTACTCCTCCTGAGCTTGATCTTCTCAAAGATTTTGATCTCCCAATCACTTCTTTCTTTTTTGGGAAATTCATCAAACTCAGATCCAAAGATTCTTGAAAAGAATCCTTTCTCGTCTTCCTGGCATTCCTCTACTCTCGTTCTATGATTACTTTACGGAGTTTCTTCGACTCTTCATCAAATTCCAGGACTGTGCACTCTCTGCAACATATCTTTACACAAGATTTGAGTTCTTGCGACGACTGTGCGCACCGTGCGGCAGTCGCTTTTCGCTTCCTGCAAAGAAATCTTATGCTATTTCTTCTAAGATTTACGAGTTGAAACATACCCTGTCAACGCACTCCTTGCGGACTGTGTGCACACCTTGCACTGCTCACAAAGAAAAGCGAATTAAATTCTATGCAAACATTTCAAAGCTACATGTACTCGTAGCAAGATTCATTCATTCTTGAAACAAACAACAATAACAAAGTATCATGGACAAAAACAGTCTCACACATTTGGATCAATTTTCCTCTGTCATCTTCATTCAGAATCAAGAAAATGGTTACAGTAAAATTCAAAGGAGAAAATACTGTTCACAACTCCTACTTGCTCATAACTATAGTAACTCTCTTTTGGGCGTACAAAACCTCTCTTTATACAAAAGAAAACAAACAAATTAATTAACTGCTATCTAATTGCGATTACATCAAGACCAGGGTTAAAATCCCAGGTCACGCGTGCTCATTTTGTCTCCACGCGCGTGATCTTTCCTCTTTTGTTTTCTATCAGCTTCAAAAGATTGCAGTACCGATCAACGTTCGAGATTCTGAATTGGTCCTCAGGCGTTGAGTTGTCCTGCCACGTGTACTTGCCGACGATGCTCCTGCATCATACACCCCCTGGAAAAAAATTCATGGACTCCTGTCCATGAGCTCTTGTATCGACTTTCCATGCTTCTGGATATCAACTTCACTCTCCCAGCTGGTATCTTCTATTGGGTGTCCCTTCCACTTGACCAAATATTCAAAATACGTCTTCCTCTTGGTCTTCTTACCAATCCTCTGATCAACGATCTTTTCCATCTGTGGTTTTTCTGCTATAGGCATATGTTTTTCCCACTAAATCTTCTCTTGATCTGTTGATCCCTCTGTGTCATCCTTCCTGCAAGGATACATGTCTAAGATGTTGAATATGGGTGACATGCCCACATCATCTGGCAACTCGATCTCATAGGCATTTGCATCAAAATTCCTCAAGATCTTACACGGTCCTATCTTCTTCATCTTTAGCTTGTTATATGTCCCCCTATGGAACATTTCCTTCCTGAGATGTGCCAAAACTTGATCTCCAACTTCAAATTGAAGTTCTCTGCGATGTTGATCAACTTTGTGCTTGTACTCTTGGCTAGAACTCTGCAATTGCTCCCTGATCTGGCTATGGAGCTTCTGCATTTCTGCAGCAAAATATTTTGCTGCAGCGCTTCTGATCTCACTCTGTTCCAAGTCTCTCAACTCAGACACTCCCCTGGGTTTCATTCCATACAATATTTGGAACGGGCTCTTCCCAATGCTCCTATTTGGTGAGTCGTTGTATGCAAATTTTGCTTGTTGCAGAATCCGATCCCACTGATTATGGTGCTCGGTGACCAGACTCCTCAACAAGTTCCCCAAACTTCTGTTTACCACCTCAGTTTGTCCATATGCCTAAGGGTGATAAGTTGAGCTGAAGGACAAATATGTCCCCAACTTCCTCCACAGTGTTCTCCAAAAATGACCAACAAATTTTGTGTCTCTGTCCGAGACAATGCTTCTGGGTATGCCGTGAAGTCTTACAACTTCCTTGAAAAATAGATTTGCAACATGCGTTGCATCACTGGTCTTCTGACATGGTATAAAGTGTGCCATCTTTGAAAATCTATCAACCACCACAAATATGGAATCACATCCTTTTTGCGTTCTTGGTAGTCCCAACACAAAATCCATGCTTATTGCATCCCAAGACCTCTCTAGTATGGGAAATGGTTGATACAATATACTGATATGTCTTTTTCCTTTTGCATGTTGGCAGATTCTACATCTGTTCACGAATTTTATTACATCTGTTCTCATACCCGGCCAATAGTATGAACTGCTCAACTGCACAAATGTCTTATCATGGCCGAAATGTCCAACCAATTCTCCACTATGTTTTTCCTTCAAAAGGTTATCCCTCATTGAGCATTTTGGTATGCACAATTGATTGCCCTTGAACAACAATCCCTCTTGAATAATATACTCTGTCTACTGGCTCCTATCTCTTAGCACAGGATTCGTGCATGCTTCGTATGCTTCCTTGAAATCTATATCATCACTGTACATTTCCTCAAGGTGTTCAAACCCTAAGGTCCTTACCTGAAATTCCTGCAGAGTCAAACATCTCATGCTCAATGCATCAACAACTTTGTTAACATTCCCAACAATATGTTTTATGACAAAAGTAAAATTCTGCATATACTCAATCCACTTCGCATGCCTCTGATTCAATTTTTCCTGTCTGGTTATGAATTGTAAAGCTTGGTTATCGCTATACAAGACAAATTCTTGTGGGACAAGGTATTGTCTCCATTTCTTCAGGGCTTGGATTATGGCATAAAACTCTTTGTCATAGGTGGAGTATTTTCTCTTAGTCTCATTCAGCTTCTCGCTGAAGTAAGCAACATGTCTATTGTCCTGGCTCAAAACTCCTCCAATTGCAACTCAACTTGCATCACATCTCACCTGAAACGTCTTCTCAAAATTTGGCAAGACCATAATTGGTCGCTCCGTTACTTTCTCCTTCAGTGTATTGAATCTTTTCTCAGCCTCCTCTGTCCATTTAAAAGACTTGTGCCTTTTTTTCACTGTATCCATCATTGATGCACAAATTCCACTGAAATCTCCGATGAAATTTCTGTAGAAACTCGCTAATCCATTGAATCTCCTTACCTCAATCATGTTCCTCGTTGATGGCCATTCTTTGATTTCTTTCACCTTCTCCGGGTCCATCTTCAGTTCATTTGAAGAGATCACAAAACCCAAGTAAATGAGTTATGTCTTCATAAAAGAGGACTTCTTCAGGTTTATCAACAAATTCTCCTGCTGTAATCTCCTCATCACTAGTGTCAAGTGCCTCAAATGCTCCTCTTTAGTCTTGCTAAAGATCAGTATATCATCTAGATGCACAACCACGAACTTGCCAATGAAATCTTTTAGCATTTCATTCATTAACCTCATAAAAGTACTCGGGGCGTTGGTTAAGCCAAATGGCATAACAAGCCACTCATACAAACCTTCATTTGTCTTAAAGGTTGTCTTCCACTCATCACCTTCTCTCATTCTGATCTGGTGATATCCACTTTTCAAATCTATCTTAGAAAAGAAATTTTCCCCACATATGCAGTTCATCAAATCATCTATTCTTGGCAAAGGGAATCTATACCTGATAGTGATCTTGTTGATGGCTCTTGAGTATGTACACATTCTCCATCCTCCATCTTTCTTTGGACTCAACACAATTGGTACTGCGCATGGGCTCAAGCTCTCTCTGACCAAACCCTTGTCTAACAATTCCTGGTTCTGGTTCTTTACCTCCTCATTCTCTCGAGGTGCCAATCTGTATGCCACTTTTTTTGGCAGACTCGCTCCTGGTATCAAATCAATATGATGGTTGATACTTATGATGGGTGGTAATGAGTTAGGAAGCTCATCCACCAATATGTCACAAAAATTATCCAAAAATTCCTCAAATCCTACAGGCAAATCATCCATCGAAGTACTAGTAAGGATAACTCTGGGTTTCCTCACCACAATAAATTGCATCTCTCGTTCTTTCTTAACTTCTCTCAGGAGTTCCTTCCCACTCATGAGAAGTATGCTTGTGCTAGCTTCCCCTTTCACTTTCTTCTTTTCTATTGGCAGCAACATGTGTGTCCTACCATTCTTCTCCAAGGTGTATGTATTCTTCCTCCCATCATGAATGACATTCCTATCAAACTGCCATGGTCTTCCCAAAAAAATAAGGCATACATCCATGGGAATTACATCACACAGAATTTCATCTCTATATCCCCCTATCTTAAATTCAACCAAGCATTGTTTAGTAACCATTACCTGGTGTCCTTTCCACAACCACGAGACTTTATATGGCTCTGGGCGTGCAGTTGTCTCCAGCTCCAATTTCTCCATCATCTTCGTGGATACTAAATTATCAGTGCTCCCACTGTCAATTATCACCTTGCATACTCTGTCTTCAGTTTTGTAAGCTGTCTTGAATAGACTGTTCCTTTGTACTGGATTTTTAAAATCTGCCTCTCATTTTAAGAGAACCTTTCTCATCATCAGGGATGTTCCATCTTCGGCTCGCTCCGCTTCAACATTCCCTCTTTGTGCTTCCGATTCTCCTCCCTCTTTCTTCTTCTCGGGGCATTCCCAAGACATGTGCCTTGTCTTTCCACAGGCATGATGTTGGCACAGGGGCAAACCCAGGGTTCAACGCTCAAGAGCGCACCAACAAATCCCTCACTACCGGCCCTTTCGGAAACACCTGCGAAGTAGATGAAGTCTCACCCGAGGTAGAGGCAGAGGTGGTTGCAGGACTCAGGTGTCTGCAACCTTAGCTGGGACACAGATCTGTGATTATCTTGCTTACAACACACTTAGCATCAGTTATTTCTTAGCATACATTCATTAAGATACTTCGTAGAAGGCACAGAGAATCACAGTAAATACTATACTAAGAAGGTTTCAGTACTTATCCACAGAAATATAGGTTAGATTCAACAGATCAAGCACTAAGCATCTCATATATCAGATCTAATGTTCATTCATTCATCAACAACACAGAGCATAACTAGATCTACTTAATCACATCAAGCACTTAGCCAAGAAAGAGATAAATACATAAGAGCGAAGCACAAAACATTATACACACAGTTACCGTGGTTCACCCCCACCCTGGGGCTACGTCCACAAAGTCTTCTTTATATTATCTTGGTCAGGAAGTTACATCATGGAGCTTCAATGACCCTTGCTTCGCATAGGATAGAAGATTTGCATAGCTCGCTAGATCCTTCTTCCTTGCACTCAGCACAAAGCCTTCTACAGTCTCTCACAAGGACTTGCACTCAGCTCCGCAAGTCTTACACAAAATGCACAGAGCCTTACGATACTTGATCACATAGATCCAACTCTTATCACTGTAGCCAACTTGCACTAAGCGATCACCAAGTGCACTAAGCAACAACCTCTCTTATTTCTTACTTTGCCTCTCTATTTGTAGATTACAAAATGGGCCTAAACATGGGTAAACCCACAGGCCGACATCCCTTTCCCGTTACATCAACCCAAAACCCTAAAATGGACCCAAAAATAGGTCTTTCTCCCTTAATTTCCGCTTTGCGTTGCGCTCCATCTTTGGCAAGCTATCGCAATCCCCAAAAGTGGTCAAGTATCACCAAGTACTTTTAAACTTGGTCAAGGTCCAACAGGCCCCCAACACTCACCTGTGACTCGTCCCGAGTCACTCAGGTCTGGCTAATTCCGCTTCGAACGCCTCGAGCTTGGCTCGAGCAGCTTCGACCTGCTGCAGTGTGACAACCTCTTGTTCAGTAAATTCCTGGATTACTGTGTCGTTGAGCGGTCCTTCCAAGCGTTGTTCTGCAGTGATGGCACCCTGTTCGAGTTCAAATCCTTGGCTTTCAAGTTCGATGAATAGTTGGCATGCCTTCTCTTGGAGTGGTTGCGGTCGTTGAGAGACGTCCATTACTTTACTTTGCAGCATGTGTACTTGTTGTTGGGCTGTGCGTTGCTCTGCGAACCTTTTCATTCTTTCGACTAGGGTCATGGACTTCAGCTGCACTTGTAGCACATCTGCATGCTTCTTTGCTTCATGGACTTGTGCCTCCAATGTCTGCAATTCTAGATTCTCTGTGAGGGTTTCATAGGTCTGGGCGCTTCTGGTGCTTAGCTGTCTACATTCTAAAGCCAAAGTTTTTAATCGATCAATTGCGCTTCGAGCAGTGGCTTCTCTTAGATCTCTTTTCTCTTGGGGTGTCTCAGGCACGGTGTAGAGCTCCAGATCCGTGATGTGCCGTTGAAGTTGTTGGATTACTGCTTCCAGTTGGGTCACCTGCTGTGGAAGACGATCTTCCATCTTCACTTCTATGATTGTCATAGAGCGCAATGCCTTGTGAAATATTTCTTGTGTTTCAAGTTGCTCTGCTAGCAACTGGTCCTTTCTCTGCTGTAACTGGGTTTTTTCCTGCTCCCATTTCACTTATAAGTCAAGCTGCCCCTGTTCTTCCTTTCTCCGTTGCTCTTCATGTGCGTTATGGGCTTGCGCCAAAGCCTGGGTGGCTTCCGCTATGTCTTCTTGAGCTCGTCGAAGGTGAGCTTCGACTTTCTCGACGATTTGGCGTAACTGTGTGGGCTCATCATCTATTCCTAATTTTTCCATTGTTAGTGGTGCTGCAGAAGCTGCATGGTTGGACTGAAGTGCCTGTTGTGCTTCTTTGAATTCGCCCGTGATCCGGTGGAATAGTTCCTCCTGCTTTGCTTCTTTCTTTTCCGTGAGCTCTAATGAGACATCATTCAACGTGGAAATTAAGAAGTCAAAATCATCCGGGGTAAGCATAGTCTTAAGCGTGGTCCAGGTGGCCTTATTTTTCTTTCTGGATGACGGCCTCGATGGGGTAATCTTCCTTTTCTTTGAGGGATCTGCCTTGTCCCTAGGCGGGGTAACCTCGCCTTTGCTCTATTCAACTTCTGTGCCCCCTAGTTCTTCATCATCACCTCCCTTTGCAGGTGAGAGCGAAGAAGTCTTCGTGGATGTGCTGTGGATATCTTGAACTTACACATCCTTCTTAGTCTTGCGCGGTCCTGGTGTATCCGGCATAACTTCAGGCTATCTACGTTGGACATCTCTGTGGGGTCTGCTGCAACAAGGAGGTCTATCGGCCATTCCTTGGTAATATCCTCCAGGTCATCTTCTGTCAGCTTGTAATATGACTGGAGTTGTTGTTTGTGCTCGTTTGCGTGCGTCGTGATGTAGGTGAAGTGACGATCTGCGCTGAATTTCATCAAAGGTCGAAACCTATGAATAGTGTTGGGTGTAATGCGCGGTGTATACTGAATAACATTCCTCAACTTAATGTAGTACGCATGGAAGACGACATTGGATTGCCACTGTTTGTTCATGTCACTAGAGTACCACAACGTACATAACTTCACGACCAGGGGTTCGAAGGGTTCTATCTCTGAAAACGTGGCTCCCTCGGGCAGTTCCCACGCGATGAAGGCGATGAGTATGATCAACCAGCTAAAGTGGAACTCATACCCTTGGTCATGCAATTGTCTACAGTCAAGCTCTAGCTGATTGATAAGGTATTTCGCCCAGTTCATTTGTAGTCCCTCCACGCACTTCCCTGTGAGGTCAACTACAAATCCGGTCACCTGTGTAGGTCTGTTTTTTCAGACTAACTTGCTTGCGATCAACTGGCAACCAAAGCGTACTGTTGCATTCTCAATGGAGGCTACCTTGTAACTTCGCGTGCCTTTCTCCAAATTGCCATATGTGTCTTTTATTCGTTGAGCGAGAGCACGATCTGCAGCCTTTCCAGGGTAAAAGTCCTGTGGGTCAGGGCCCTGCATGTTTAGCCCAATGATCCGATTGATCAGAATCAGATCCATAGTGATGCACCAATCCAACCATAGGTATCCTCCGTGGTAGCAGGACAACAATAGTTGAACACATGAATTTACTTCATGATGCCTCTCGAAATGTGGAATCTTCATTATGTTGAGGAGGCTTGACTGTGCAAGGTTATGGGTCCATTGTTGCGGTACAATCTTGGGGTTCTTTCCTTTTGTAATAGTCAAATAATTGTGCGGGGCTAGAATACTGTATACTTTGTGATCTCCAAGGTTAAAATCACTAAATTTCAGTGAGGTGAGCTTCTCCTGGTCAACATGAACTGTGCGCACCCCTTTCCGGAGGTACGCAGTGACTACAACATAGTCGAAGTCTCTGGGTACAAAGTCTCGATTCACTGGTCCGCTTAGTGGTGGGATATATGTCGGCAAGATGCTTGGGATCATATTCACAGTGGCAAAGTCATTTCCTAGCTTAGATCATCTTTCCAAAGGTGGCCGGGATGGTCCTGCTCGAGTAGTGGAGGGGGAAGTTGGCTGATCCAGGGGATCGAATTTTGCTCAAAAATTCAAAGTGCTCGAAATCGCTTCAAATCGAACGGGAGCATAGGCCTTGTTGTTACGAACCCAACTCAACTCGTTTGGGTTCAAACGGACATCGGGAGCGGGAGATATCACGTTCTGTTCAAAATGACAAACATGCAAAAAAAAAGGATGTTGACTGTACAGTTCGTACGGATGCTAACGTGGTAGTCCGTATGACACATGGCAAAGCTGAGTGGCAGACAGTTGGCAGATGTGGACGAATGACATTGCAACACGTGGCAGTATTTGGTTGGTTGTACGGTGCCACGTGGCCCAGTCATGGGCTGCCACGTGGCACCTTGTTATTGGTTGGTTGTATAAAATTATTTGGAGTCCACCGGATTCGACCCCGTGACCTCCACCCACATGCATAGTCTTTGCAAAGTACGCGCTACCAATGCGCCACTATATTGGTTCTTACTATGTAATAGTTTTTAAATTATATAAATTTGCAAATATGGATAGTTGGGGCGCGACTGGGCTGGGGCTTAGCCCCAGCCCTCAGTCGTATAAACAATAACATATGACCCTGTGTTACTCCGTTGGCGTGCGCGCGCGGCTTTGGTTTTGAATGTGGTTTAAACGGTTTTTAAAACCAACGACCTGCCACTTGTCCCTTTTCTATTAGCCTTTGGGACGGAGCCCCGTTTGCATTTGCGCGTGGTCACATGGGCCACATGACCTCGGCCTTGGCGGTTAGGGGCTAGGTGTGCCCTTAACCGTCCTACAGTTCGCACCATTTGTGCGGTTGCTATCGATGCTGAGTTTTAACACTTAAATATGCGTGGGGGCTAGGTTGAGCCAACAAGGGTGCAATTTGTCGATCCAGAGACAACAAGTTTGAAGAGGAACTTCCAGGAAGCCTATCTTCTTCAATTTTTGTCCAAACGAGGTGCCAAAAAAGCCCAGCTAGGGGTTTTTGGACGTTCTGGAGCCATTGGAGCCATCTATTTGTCATTTTGAGCATTGTAAAGCACATTTTTGAGCACTTTGAGCAAATAATACAAAATATCCATTGGAAGCTGGACCAAGAGATGTAGCCCAAGAGAGGGGTGAACTCCTTTATCATTTGCTGTGTTATGTGTTTTCTGTTCACTATTTATTGTTGTTGTTTATATGCATCTTGAATGAGTAATTTCCATAAAAATTGTGTTTCAAATTGATCCATTTCCATTTTAACACATAAAAATTAAACTTGGAAATATTTTCAAGAATACAAGTCTTCTTCATTTTTAGATCACTGGCAGTATGCCCGAGGACAATGCCTATACACTTGTAGACATTCCGCATTCTGACATGACTCTCTCAACCATTAAATCAATTAGAACTTCTTCAACAATTTTCTCAGCAGTGCTGAGCTCGTTCAACATAGAAACTTTTGTCAGCTGGCTCGGGTGCAAAAGGAATTCAGAGACGACAGTGAGTAGTAAGGAAATGATCTCAGGGTAAGTAAATATTAGGGTTCGCGCTCAAATTCTCAGTTAGCAAAAATTATTCTCGGTGCATGGCGCGTCAGGTTAAGTAGGCAATCTCAACAACAATCTGCTTGCAATGGACATGGGGCCTTCATTAACTCCGTTCTATCCGTTCTGGTGCTATCCAACGGTCTAGTGGTAACCCATAACTTCTTTTCGATCCATTCGGAGCGGCGGTCGAACGGGTATATCGGTTCCAACGACTATATTTCTTCGTCATGGCGAAGTACTCTATGTTGTTGTTATGATATCTTGGCAAAGCCCCAATTCTGCAATTCTTCTTGCTGCGAAGTGTCCTCTAGAACTTCTTGTAATCTTATAGTATTAGCCCTCTTCTTTCTTAACTTCCTAGCCTTCTTCCCAATGAGTTTCGTCTCAGTAATTCTTTTACGATTATGATGTTTATCTTCTGTGGTCTTAGTTACTTCGCGCTGTGGAAAATATTTCTTAGGGTTCCTTGATAATACTTCTTATGTATCAAAAATAGGTAACTCGATCTTCTGCGGATCCTCAAGTGTTCTCTTAGCTTCGACATCAGAGGTACTAATATTAAATATCTGCGATCTGCTCTTCTGTTCTTCAATCAAGTGTGCGATCCTTCTGGTCATAAAGTCTTTTAACTCTTGCTTCTTCTGTTCCAACACTTTTTCTTCTTCTCTTCATCTGGCCTGTTCTCTATCAATCCAGGGTTTTCCTATGAGCATGGTAAATGGGGCGTTGTCTTCAACAAATTTAATGATCTCAAGGTCTTCCTTTGTTGAAGTTCCATTGACAGTCATAGGTATCCGAGCGATCCTTCCACATAGGTTTACTAGCTTTCCTCTGAAGAAACTTGTTCCTCCTAGGGAAGGGATCATGGCAGGCTTCCCTATACCTTCCCAAGTTCTTTCTGGCATAATGTTCTCTTGTGTTTCTTCATCAAGAGTACAATCAATGTCAAAGTCCCCTATTCTTGCTTCGATTTGCTCCTTTTCTTTGAAGATCTCTGATAGCCTAACATGTCGGTGGTCATCATCTGTAGCAATATTTTTTTTTATTCTTTCTGGGTTTCTACTATAATCTTGGTCTCTTGATCTCCCTCAGGGTTTGCTTGTTCCATATTTACCTTCTCAAGCCTAGCAATCATTCTAGGGAAATCCAATACTTCATGGTCCATAGCCTTACAACAAAGGCAACTAGGTCTTCTCCCAGGGCATTCTTTAGCAAGATGTCCCGGTTGTCTGCAACTATAACAGAGGGTTAATCCTCTCATCCATTTAGATGTTCCCCAACTCCTTATGTATTGCACACCAGTATCATGGTGGCTAACCTACAAAAAACTTTTTCTAGGAACCTGCATCCACTTGTTAGTCCAGACATTCTTTCGATGCATAGGTATAACATATCTATCACTATACTTATCAGATCTAATCATATCAAGCTTTCTTTCATCTATTAATGCCCTAGTTTTGAATCTAGGACAAAATCTATCAAAGGTACCTAGATCCATGCTTTAGAAATAAAAGTTTTTACTTATCTTACTTCTGCAGAGCACAAAGCTTCCAGATCTAATATTTTTAACTATTCTTACCTTTATCAGAGCACAAGGCTTACAGATCTAAGACTTTTAACTATTCTTACCTTTATCAGAGCACAAAGCTTACAGATCTTACCTTTTTCTTCGCAGATATGACTTCTTTTCTTCATATTTGACCTCTCTTTCTTTAGATCTGACCTCTCTTTCTTGGCACAAAGCTTCACAGTTCAAACAGAACATTGCGCACTAGGGCAATAGATCTACGCATAGAGCTTATTTTGCACAAAGCTTCTTCTTCTTCAGTTCCCAGCAATCACAGTTCCAGGCCTCGGCAACAGAACCATTTGTTGGCATAGGGGCAGACCCAAGGTTCAACGCTCAAGAGTGCACCAACAAAGCCCTAACTACCAGCCCTTTTGGCAACACCTGTGAAGCAGATGAAGTCTCACCCGAGGTAGAGGCAGGGGTGGTTGTAGGACTCATGTGTCTGCAACCTTAGCTGGGACACAGATTTGTGATTATCTTGCTTACAACGCACTTAACATCAGTTATTTCTTAGCATACATTCATTAAGATACTTCGCAGAAGGCACCGAGAATCACAGTGAATACTATACTAAGAAGGGTTCAATACTTATCCACAGAAATATAGGTTAGATTCAACAGATCAAGCACTAAGCATCTCATATATCATATCTAATGTTCATTCATTCATCAACAACACAAAGCATAACTAGATCTACTTAATCACATCAAGCACTTAGCCAAGAAAGAGATAAATACATAAGAGAGAACCACAAAACATTATACACACAGTTACTGTGGTTCACCCCCACCCTGGGGCTACATCCAAAAAGTCTTCTTTATATTATCTTGGTTAGGCAGTTACATCACGGAGCTTCAATGACCCTTGCTTCGCACAGGACAGAAGATCTGCACAACTCACTAGATCCTTCTTCCTTGCACTCAGCACAAAGCCTTCTACAGTCTCTCACAAGGACTTGCACTCAACTCTGCAAGTCTTACACAAAATGCACAGAGCCTTATGATACTTGATCACACAGATCCAACTCTTAGCACTGTAGCCAACTTGCACTAAGCAATCACCAAGTGCACTAAGCAACAACCTCTCTTATTTCTTACATTGCCTCTCTATTTATATATTACAAAATGGGCCTAAAAGTGGGTAAACCCACAGGTCGACATCCCTTTCCCGTTACATCAACCCAAAACCCTAAAATGGACCCAAAAATAGGTCTTGCTCCCTTAATTTCCGCTTCGCGTTGCGCTCCATCTTTGGCAAGCTGTCGTAGTCCCCAAAAGTGGTCAAGTATCACCAAGTACTCTTAAAATTGGTCAAGGGCCAACACATGACATCTTATTCCTCCTCTGCCTCTTCGTCTAGAAGAGTTTCTTCCACCACCCTGTCTTCCTCGGAAAATTCCACCTCTTTTTGAGTGACTGTGTGGAGTTTCAGCCTCATCTTTGGAATTATGCGCTTTGTCATGGGCAACTCCCTTGCCTTTGTTCGGGGCTGAGATTTTACCTCTACCTTGCTAGCTTTGTTTTCTGGTCAACTTCTCTTTTGCCTTCAACACAAACTGATAAGCATCCTCCACTGTCCTTACTGACATCATGCTGATCTCATCCTGGATTTCATACCTCAGGCCATTTATATACCTGACAACTTTTTCTTCATCCCTCTCTTTTTGTCCAGCTCTGATGTTCAGCTTGTAGAACTCTTCTATGTATTCTTTGACTGTCATACCCTTCTGTCTCAGGTTCCGTAGCTTCCTGAACAGATTGATCTGATAATCTTTGGGCATGAATTTAGCCTTCAGCTTGACCACCATTATGTCCTAATTCTTTATCTTCTATTTGCCTCTACTTCGCCTTTCAGCCTGCAGTTCATCCCACCACAGTGCTGCGTGTCCTTTAATCCCAGTGACATCATGTCTCACCTTTTTCTCCCTATCGACATCTTCATAATCGAAATATTTGTCCATGGACCTTATCCAATCCAACAGTTCCTTAGCATCCAAATTTCCTTCATACATTGGTACCTCTATCTTGGCTCTAGCTCCCAATCTAACGACTTCTCTTAGCAAGGGTTCTTCGACAACGTGTTATCCTGCGGCTT
Organism: Picea engelmannii; assembly: GCA_009831015.1. Lineage (NCBI taxonomy): Eukaryota > Viridiplantae > Streptophyta > Pinopsida > Pinales > Pinaceae > Picea > Picea engelmannii. The sequence continues at coordinate 417,447 of ML784508.1, forward strand.
CTTTGGCTTCTACATCTTCGCTATCTGCATCGCTGACGTCTCCAACATCAGGTGTTCTTCTCTGCATTGCTTCCATCGCTTCCAGCCTTGCATGAAGTTATCAGATCTCTCTTTCTACAACACAATTGGCTAAAGGTAGCTCTCCTTGTCTCCTTGGTGGAATTGTGTTGACCGTCTCTCACACACAGAGTACAACTTTGAGTTCTTTTGTCTCCTTTATCTCCTTCGCTTGAAATCTATAGACGAAAATTAGCTCTGATACCACTTGATGTAGACCCCCCCCTCCTATCCTAAGGGCTGCGCGACCTCCCGGTCTAGGATCGATCAAGAACCTGAGTCTGACTGACTCTTAGGCCCCTCAAGAATCTCAAATTCACTTATCAGGCCCTCTTTCCCTTAGAGTGCAGGTTATATGTAACTTGCAGCCTTCTCCTTAACGCCTTTGGAAACCTTAGCGTACTTAGGCACTAGCTCTCCTAGATAAGCCCTCCCTTTAATGTGACAAAGGCTGTGACTAGTCGCCTATTCTAAAGGTGCGTCGCGATTTCGCAGTCCGTGACTTCTACATGTGAGTCACTCGGACTCTCCTGACTCCCAAAATCCCGACAGGAGCCTAGCGCATGCTAGTCCCTCGGTTCTCCTTCACCGATGTGACTCTTCGCTGTGACCGTGGGCCAATCTTTCAAGCACGTTGTGATTTCGTGTTTCGCGACTTTGCGTCTCGTCTCCCTCTGAACAATTAATGGTTCGGATCTCTCCTCGATCCGACGGGTTAGATCATATCACAATTTCACGTATCGCGAGTTCTTGCAGCTCCTGCCTTTGATTTCTCGAGTCATGAAATCCCAACAAGGTCAGATCTACGGTTCATCTCCCTCCTTCGATCAACGACTGTGATCGTTTCGCGATTTCGCACTTCACGAGTTCTTGTAGATCGACCTTTGACTTCTTCAAGTCACAAGTCAGTGAAATGTTGAGCTCACACCATGCGTCCTCCTTGACGATGGACGGTTCAGATCTTTTCAGCGTTTTGTGACTTTGTTCCTCCTGTGTGCTTTCAAAGCTTTAAAGTTAGTGCACTTTACCTTGGTCGGACAACCATGATGTGTTTACGCTCAAACCAAATAGATGAGATCTTTCTTCCTCTGTGCTTGCTCCTCGTTGTCTGGATGTTGATCGGACGGTCCAAATCTTTCCCTTGGAGCTCAAGATTTCCTCATATTTAGAAGATTTTTTTGAAAAGATTCGAAGGTTTCAACCTTTGTCCTTCCTGCGAGTCCACTTCTTGGATCTCGTTCACACTTCTTGGAAAGTATTACTCCTCCTGAGCTTGATCTTCTCAAAGATTTTATCTCCCAAGCACTTCTTGCTTTTCTGAGAAATTTGTCAAACTTAGATCCAATGATTCTTGAAAAGAATCCTTTCTTGTCTTCTTGGCGTTCCTCTGCTCTCGTTCTTTGACTTCTTTACAGAGTCACTTCGAATCTTCGTCGAATTCTAGGTTTGTTCACTCTTTGCAACAGATCTTTACACAAGATTTGAGTTCTTGCGACGAGTGTGCGCACCGTGCGACAGTCGCTTTTTTGCTTCCTGCAAAGAAAATATTACGCTATTTCTTCTGAGCTTTACGAGTCAAAACAGACCCTGTCAACACACTCCTTGCGGACTGTGTGCACACCTTGCACCACTCACGAAGAAAAGCGAATTAAATTCTATGCAAACATTTCAAATCTACATACACTCGTAGCAAGATTCATTCATTCTTGAAACGAACAACAATAATAGAGTATCATGGACAACAATAGTCTCACACATTTGGATCAATTTTCCTTTGTTATCTTCATTCAGAATCAAGAAAATGGTTACAGTAAAATTCAAAGGAACAACTACTGTTCACAACTCCTACTTGCTCATAACTATCGTAACCCCCTTTTGGGCGTACAAAACCTCTCTTTATACAAAAGGAAACAAACAAATAAACTAACTGATATCTAATTGTGGTTACATCGAGACTAGGGTTAAACTCCCAGGTCACACATGCTCATTTTGTCTCCACCCGCGTGATATTTCCTCTCTTGTTTTCTATCATCTTCAAAAGATTGCAAGTACCGGTCAGTGTTTGAGATTCTGAATTGGTCCTCAGGCATTGAGTTGTCCTGCCATGTGTACTTGATGATGATGCTCCTGCATCATCCTACATTAAAACCAAATTATTTCACTTGGAAATCTAGTATGGTAGATTTCCTAAGAAGTAAGGGACCTAACCAAGTTACCATGGGAACACAAGTTGTTCCCATATATGCATTAAAGAGACTTGAATGAGACAAATGAAATGACTTAGCACGTGGACTCATTGTGATGTCAATATCAAATGAATTGAAGTTTTAGCTTCAAGGAAATGAAACTCCTAATGTATCTTGAATGAATTAATTGGACATTGTGTTTGGTAAACATAACCAGATTCCAACCCACTAACTCGAAAATCAATTGATTGCTTTGAATCCTATAGATTTTAGTTGCATTGAATATTTTCTTTTGAAGTTCAAGACACTTAAGACAATTACTTCTAGATTGTCAAGTCTAGAAAAAAGTTGATCTACTAATTTTTGCTATTCTCCGTAAACTTGGACCTACCTATTTTGTATCCACCTTCCACTATATTAGAGAGGCCTTTATTAGTCACGATACTACTTATGTAATTCCCTCTTTTGACATCTTCTGTGACTCTCTCATTTGAAAGAAAGATAATCCCTTGCACCTTGGATTGGTAAGTACTACATGTGCCTCTAAAAAGGCCTTAGTGGCACAACATAAGCGAGTCCCCAAGCATATGAAGAAGTGACATATTCATAACAATAAGCAAAACAAGGGTCCCAAACGCTCTTAGCCAACTCCTACTCACAATGGTGATAAAGGAACCAAGTAAAAAGGCAAGAAGATTGAGAGACATTGCAATTTTTGTGGGTGATGTGGTCATACATAGTCTAAATGTTTCAAGAATACGGAAGCCTCGGAAATAGAAATGAAAAAGAACAACATCAATCCATACCTTTCTTTTTCTAGCTCTTCCTCTCATGGAGCAACTCTTTTTGTGTCTAGTTTTTCTTTCAATGGAACACCTACTTCTTCTTCTAATGAGTGGCTTATTGATTCTGAAGAATCTTTTCATATGGCTAAGGATAAAGCCATATTATTTACTCTTAATGAATGTATACCAAACATATATTTGTTGGGGATGATAGATCTATAAGTGTTGTAGGGTTTGGAACAATTCAACAAGATGATGGCCATTTTAATGATGTATTATGCATTCCAAGTGTTTCATGTAACCTTCTATCTATGCATCAATTCATTCATTTGGGAGGTAAAAGCAAATAATTTTAATCTCACCAAATTGTAATCAAGGATTAAAATTTTCCCAAGCATATTGAAACAACTAGAATTGTTATTGATATTACTCTGTTGTATAGATTTTACAACTTTGGGTCATCATGTCTCCCCTCAGTTTTGGTTGCTCATAGCAATGACATGAGTAGATTTTGGCATGAGTGTTTTGGCCATCTAAATTATTGCTCATTGCAGCAACTAACTAAACATAATATGGTGACTAATCTTCCTCTCATTTATTGATGTATGTTTTGGATGTGTTCTCAACAAACATCATTGGGACAATTTTGACAAACAAACCTTTTGGCACACATCGACCCCCTTGCAATGTGTTTGCAATGATTTACATGGTTTGCTTCCTTCTACTTCTTTCTTTGAGTTCAAGTACTTCTTAGCCTTGATTGATCACTTCTCTAAGTGCACTTGGGGTTTATTTCTTGAAATTTAAGAGTGGAGTTTTGGACATGTTTTTTTCCTACAAGGCCCTCATAGAAAAACAATCTAGACATCAACTTTAGAAGTTTAGAGAAAATAATGGTGGTAGATATATTAATAACAAAATTATAACTCATTTCACTACACCGATAATTTAGATGTAACACACTATTCCATACACACCACAAAAAAATGGTGTTGTTGAGAGAAAGAATCACACACTTAAAGAAATGGAAATTTGTATGATTTAATCTAAGGAATCAAGTCCTCATTTTTGGCCAGAAGCCATTAATTATGCAAATTACACAATCAACTGCACTCCCACAAACAATTCAAAACTTATAACATTAAAATAAGCATGGACTAACATTAAACCCAATGTAAGCCACTTTTATGTATTTGGTAGTGAAGCTTAGGCTCACATTCTTGATGAGAAAGGGAAAGCATTATAACCCAAGAGTGAGAAGGTCATTTTTGTTGGATACTTTAAAGATGTAAAAGGTGATAGACTTATTCAAACTGATTTGATAGAAATTAGTGTTAGGAGAGATGTCAAGCTTGATGATGGTCTCTCTGTCTATGTGTCTAATTTGGTGTTTGTGCCATCTTCAACATGTGAACCATTTTTGGTGCATGTGCCATCTCTTTTTCTCTCTTCTATCCCCAATTTTTCTACCAAATGCTCCTATTTTGGTTCTTCTATAGATGATTGTAATGAGGATGAAAATCCAGCTATGCCTACTGACCATCCTCCAATTGAGTCCACTAATCATGAACATGCACTAACACCACAACTTCCTAGATGGGTCCGTACAACATTGGAAGCAATTGGTGTTCTTGCCAGTGATCATTCTTATTAAAATTGTACGCGTCCATAGTTTCAGTGAGCTTCCTCTCTTCTAGCTCATGTTTTAAATACTCTTGATCTAAAAACATTTTCATAAGCTCCTGGTCATCCATATTGGGATGCAACAACAAAAGAGGAATATTGTTCCTTAATGGTGAGTGATACTTGTGATCTTGTCCTTGTTCTAAAAGGAATAAAACTTATTAGATGTAAATGGTTGTATAGGACTAAGTATGTTGTAAACATAAGTGTTGACATGCATAAGGACTAATTAGTTGCCAAAGGATTTTCCCAAGTAGAAGGATTTGACTATACTGAAACCTTTGTCCCTTTGGCCAAAATGATTCTATATGCCATGTTCTATCCTTTGCAACATCATACAAATGGGAAGTCAATTATATGGATGTTAAATCCTCCTTCTTGCAAGGGGATTTTCAAGAATAAATTTACATGGAACAACCTCTTGGCTATATTTAGGATTACTCCAATCTTGTTTGTCACTTTAAGAAATATCTATATTGCCTTAAGCAAGCTCCTTAGGCTTGGTATGCCAAAAAAAAAAATCTTTCTTCTCGACTTAATTTATTCTAGATGCCATTCTAACCTCAATGTCTAGACCAAGAAAGTGGTTAACCATCTCATCATACTTGTTCTCTCTATGTTGATGACCTTATACTCACCAGTAGTGTTACCAAACTTAGGACATTTGCATTATTTTCTTGGCCTCTAAGCCTTGCAAACAAAGGAAGGAATTTACCTTTCCCAGCCTAAGTATGCATGTGACCTTCATTGCTTTCACATGGAATATTGTAAACTATCCCCATGTCCCTTTCAATTTGAGTCAAACTTGTTACCATCTATATGACACTGAAAGTGGATGCCACTTTGCACTGTCAACTAGTTGATAGCCTTTTGTATTTGATTCACACTTGTCCTAATATTTTCGTTGTTATTTGTCTTGTTGCATCATACATGTAAGCACCACACAAAATCCATTAGGAAACGATGAAAAAAATACTTTGGTATATTTGGGGTACAATACAATTTAGGTGGGAGTGTTTTTTTGGTTGGTTTCACTAATTATGATTGGATCGATGATCACGATGATTGAAAGACTAAGGCATGTTATGTTTTTAGTCTTAGTTCTAGACTTATTACTTGGGATTGTAAGAAGAAAAATTGCCTTGCTCTTTCTTCAACAAAAGCAAAATATCGAGCAATAATTCATGCAAGTAAATAAGCCATGTGGATCATATAGATCCTTTTAGAGTTTGGATTCTAGCATAAACATTTAACCACACTCTAGTGCAACAATCAAAGTGCCATTCAACTAATCAAAGATGTAGTTCAACGTCAACGCAACAAACACATTGATCTACACATCCACTTCATTGGGACGCTTCTTAGGATCACATCCTCGAAGTGCTCTATTTTTGAATAAGTGATCAAGTTGCAAACATTTTTCATAAAGACCTTTACATCAACCATGTTTTCAAAGTGTCGGTCTATGTTAGGAGTTTAGGAAGTTATCATTAAGGGGTGATAGGCTCTAATATTCCTTACTTCTCCTATTTTGTCACCTTTGTAAAGCATTCAATCCTATCCTAAGTTGTTCTTCAAGGGGGATGTTGGGATATTTAGACACTCAAAGTTAGTTCATGTCAACTTGGTCTAATGTAATAACAAGTTAAAGTGTGATTTTAGTGTATCCCCTTAGTGTTCTTTTGTATTTTACTAATTTGACCACCATGATAATGTCCTACACATGAGTGATCCGATGGTTCAAACATCTCCTCGATATTAATGACACTTGATCTATGGCTTAACACCCATTTGGTCGAGGATATATATTTAAAGAGCATGGAGGGTCATTTGTAGATGATCATTTTTGTGAGAGATGTTCATGTAATTTATTTCTTTTTGCATTGATATATTGTCTCAAGTGGCCCTGTTGGCTAGGGTCGTGGACTATTCCCTCTTTGAGGGTTTTAACCATGTAATACCCTGGTGTATTTATCCTTGATTTATGTGTGTGGACATTTGTCTTAAGGTGTTTGACATGTGTGGATATACCCTATTTTTTGAACATTTAAAATCAAACACTTAGAAGTTGTTCCAAGTGTTGATTATGGTTTTCTATTTGTTGGTATATGCATTCATTTATGAGTTTGGTTATGACATTGATCGATTGCATATGGCTTGGACTTGTAAGTGTTGTAGTGTGGACTATTATAGCATAACAATGTGTTGTTTTGACCTTAAATTTATAATGACATTAAGAACTTAACATTTGATGTGGTTTTTTATACTTGCAGTGATGACATTTGGCTAGTTGGCACGACATTTGGACTTCACCATGATGAATTTAGCTATGAGTTATTTCAAGTATTGAACACTTCGATTATCATCCTATCCATAATAATGATTGGCTATCAAGGTTGACAACTACTCTTGGGATTTGGTTGATGGAGACTTGGTTTTGGTTGAACAACCTATCATGATTGTATTTATACCGATGTCTCTTGTACCTCAATAATTTATGTTGCTTGGGCATGGTTTGATATGGGTCATTGCTTGGAATCCGATGAAATTGATTTTCCCTTACGTTTTTATGATTTTTCCCTAGACCTAGCCCGATTGTTTGGGTTTCAATTCTAAGAGAGCTCTCTACCATTTCTTTGATAAGGAATTGATTTGGTAGTCATGTCACTGATTTTTGGTGGAGATATAAGTCCACTTGGATTATTTTTGGAGGCACATGGTATTTTCCAACCATTTCCTTTGATTTTGGAGCTAGAGTTTGGTTTTAGGGTGCTTAAATAGTGCACATTTGATTTTGATCAAGGTAGGCTTGGCCCCTCACTATGTGAAGTTTTAACCTGCATGATGTTTGCTTGTTGTTATTTTTTTTCATTGGTTTGATGGGTGAATGGTTGTTGTTGCCATTGAGGTTTTATTTAGGTTGACTATTTTTGGTTTCCAATCCTCCATAGTTCCCCTATCTCTCTATCTGTCCATCCAACACTCTGCAAGTTTTTGGGTTATTACTGGCTCAACAAAACTCTCCATGATGTATTTGATTTGGGTTTATTGAGATCTTTACACAATCGTTGAAGCTTGGTTGTAGCTATTGCATATGCCAACACATTCTTTAAATTTGGACCATTGCATGCTTGTAAATATCACTTAATTGATTCAATCCACTTATGCATTTAGTTTTAAGGTTTGACTTGGTCATACCCATGCCATGTGTGAAGTTTCGTGGAAACTTATCCCATAGAGAATCTAGCTAATAGAAATATCACATAAATCTTGCGAGAGAGAAAAGAGAAAGAGAGACAAGCTTCAAAGAAAGACTGAAAACAATTATATTTACTAATGAGAGAATAGTAAAAATATACATTATATACTCTACATGAGCAAACTAATGTGCCATAGTAATGATCTAGAGAGATGTGAGCACTCATTGACAGACTCTGGAGTGAACTACTACATAGTCCTAGTTAATTGATGACGTGATCATCAATTAACTGACTAATCACAAGTGGAGTGAGGAGAGAATCTAGCATGCACACATGTGGTGCCCTCTGTGAAGTTTCCTGGAAACTCATCACATAGAGAATCTTGCTAGTAGAAAAATCACATAAAGCTTGTGAATGAGAAAAGAGAAAGAGAGACAAGCTTGAGAGAAAGAATGAAAATAATTGTCTTCACTAATGAGAGAATAGTAAAAATACACATGATATATTATACATGAGCAAACTAATGCACGATAGTAGTCATCTAGAGAGATGTGAGCACTCATTGATAGACTCTAGAGTGAACTACCACCTAGTCCTAGTTAACTGGCCATGCGGTCATCAATCAACTGAGTAATCAAAAGTGGAGTGAGGAGAGAATGTGTGGCGCCTTTATGGTGATGATCCCAAGGTAAGTGGATCCTCATGGTGATGATGTTGAGGTGTGCATGCAACACTTGGTGATAATACTGAGGTTTCCATGCAAGACTCCACTCCACTTGTCTAACTGAGGTGTAACCGAATCAAGACCAAAGAGAATGTGGTGCCCTCATATAGGGGATAATATCCTCATCTAGGGAGAATATATCTGACCAGGGGTGCCCTCAACATAGACTAGTCAACTTAGGAAAATAAATACTAGGTGAGTGTAATATCTCCAACACACCCCCTGAACACTATTAGGGTGTAAATGATGAATGGGTCCCAACAACCAAGGCCATGTTAGGTACAAATTGTACAATGTATCTAAGAATGAAACACTTAAAATAGAGGAAAGAGGGAAAACCTCATGGGACCCCCCCCCTCAAAGTACAATGCATCAAAAATGGAGAAGGAAAGAAAGACAATTGCTAAGCAACTGTGTCCTTCACTCTAAGACAATCACACGATAAGTGGAACTTCTCCTCAGTAAATTTCTTGGTGAAGATGTCTACAGTCTGTTTGGCGGATGGACAATACTACAAATCGATGATCTTGTCATGTACCAACTCTTTGTGTAATGCATATGGATATCGATGTGTTGGGTCTGTTGTCGCTACAATGGGTCTCTACAAAACTTGAGAGTACTCTAATTATCACACCAAATAGCATTTGAACGGTGGAACTGGATGCCAAGCTCAATGAGGAAGTTCTGAAGCCAAAGTTCCTGAATAGTGATTTTGACCACTCCTATATACTCAACCTCTACAACAATAAATTAATAGTTGATTGCTTTTTGCTTGACCAACAGATGGGACCGGAACCCAAACTAAGCACGTAACTGGAAGTAGACTTGTGATCTATGCTATCGCCAACCCAATCAGAGTCTATGAAGCCCATGAGATCCAATGCATAGTGGATCCCATAACTAGTGGTTCCCTGAACATATCTGAGGATGCACTTGGAAACCTTCCAGTGTAGCTCATGCGACTCTTGTATGTAACTAGAAACTGCCCCTACTAGATATGAGAGATCTAAATGGGTGTGGGTGAGATACAGGAGACTCCACATAAGATGTTGATACAAGGTGTTGTCCACCAATGGTGTATCCCCACCATCGTCAAGATGCATCTTAGACAAAAAGGTGTGCTTGTCGACTTGTGGTCAATCATGTGGAATCTAACCAAGAGATCCCTGTGATACTTAGTTTGGCATAACTTGATATTTGAAGCATCCTGATTGATCTCGAGACCAAGGAAAAAGTGCAGTGAAGCCATGTCTATCATAGAGAACCTATCATGCAAAATGTCTTTGATCGCAACAATTGTTGAGGCTGAACTTCCTGGGATTAGGAGGTCATCAACATATAGAATTAGGATAAACAAGGAGTTTGAGGTTCTCAACATGTAGACATTTAGATCTGATTTGCATCTAACAAAATGTTGAGAAAACAAATAATAATCCATCTTCGCATACCATTCTCTAGGCGTCTTCTTGAGGCCATAGAGTGACTTTTTTAGTCAACATACTAAGGATGAGTTCTATACAAACCCCTGTGGTTGCTCCATGTAAATATCCTTTGAGATATCCCCATGAAGAAAGGCATTATTCAGTCCATCTAGTCAACTTCCAACCCCCTGGTTGTTGTAATGGAAAGACCCAATCAGATGGAGTCCATATTTTCTATTGGTGCAAAGGTCTCATCATATGATATCACGTGGATCTATTGAAAACCTTTGGAAAACAGTCTTGCCTTGTACCTGCTCTTGTCCATCTGTTGCCTTCTTTGTTCTATAGACCCATCTACATTTGAAAAGCTTCATGTTTCAAGGAAGCAGAACCAGATCCTAATTCTAGTTCTCGAGGATAGATTTGTACTCTTCATGCATAGTGGCTTCCTAGAAGGGATTCCATGCAACCTCTGCATATGTCTGCAGGTATGAAGCTAGAACCATGTAGCAATGCATGGACATCACTAGTTCAATAGCTGCAAGTGCATGAGGAGGATCCTCAAACTGGGACCTCATCCTCCTCTGATCTATTGGATCCCCCACAAGGTCACCTGTAGCCTGTAGGGTGGTCTATGCCCACTTGCACATCTACTGTGGCTCATCATCTTCCAAATAATATTCAAAACTTATATATGAACCATGATCTGAATGAGTGGACTCATCATCTCTGAAGTCTGGTGCAAGAGAAAGTGTAGAGGTCTCTGCATGTGGCTCCAATGGTGCATGCCAGGAACTTTCCTCAAACTGGACACTTCGCTCAATAATGAGCTTGTCCGTTGAGGGATCAATCAACGGGTAACCCTTCACACCATCAGGATATCCCATGAGTATGCATGCAATACTTTATGGATCTAATGTTTTCCTCTTTTCATAGGGTACACAGAACCATGTGCGTGATCCAAATATTTGGAAGTGGGTGACTTCCGGTTTGTTTCCGCTCCATGCCTCAAAGGGAGTCATGTCTTGGAAAAATATGTGAGGAGATCTGTTCTGAATGTAGTTAGCGGTTTGTTGTGCTCCATGCCTCAAAGGGAGTCTTGTCCTTGACAAATTTGTGAGGAAATTTGTTCTGAATGTAGTTAGCATAGTTAAGTGCCTCAACCCAAAGCTTGGAAGGTAGAGACCTTGCATGCAACATGCAAGTGGCCATCTCTTTGAGGGATATGTTCTTCCTCTCGACTACTCCTTTTTGCTGCAAAGTGTAAGGTATTGTATGTTGTAGTTGTATATCGACCTCTGAACAAAGATGTTGGATACCTTTGTTCACACATTTCGCCCCATTTTCTGTGTGGAGGATTTTGATCTTCTTCCTGGACTGAGTCTCTGCATGAGCTTTGAAGTTTATGAGATGCTAAAAAACTTCATACTTTTTCTTGAGAGAATACACCCAAGTGTATCATGAGAAATCATCAATAAATGTAAGCACGTACATCACCTTGCTAATGGAAGGGTGCAAAAAGGGTCCCATTAGATCACTGTGGATGAGTTTCAAGGGAGAGGAGGTTCTCCAAGCCTTCCATTTTTCAAACTTCTCTCAAGGATGTTTGCTAAGAAAACATCCTTGACAAACTCCTTTGGAAAAGTGTATGTTGGGAAAGCGGGTGACCATTCCCTGTTGGCTAAGTTGCTACATGTATTTGAAGTTTAGATGACCAAATCTCTCGTGCCATAATCTACTATCATTATCAACATGCGTCAGCAGTAAAACAAAATCATATTTAGCAATAAACTTACTGAATGTATACAAATGAGACTGGTGATTTACCTCACCGACATCAATATTTGAGTTATCATGCATGTCATATATGGTTACTGAATCAAGTGTGAACTCCACCCTTTTTATTGTGCTAGGATGCGATATTTGATAAACAAAGAGTAGATTCACAAAGAGTTTTGGAACATTCAAGACGTTCTCAAAACTTCCATGTTAGAATTCTACCCTCCCTTGTGCAATGACCTCAACTAGGGTATCATCTTCCATGAAGATGGGAGGACCTGTGCATGGAGTAATAGAAGATAAAACATTTTTTAAGGTTGCCATATGCTGGGATGCGCCTGAATCCAGGATCCATGCATCGAGAGAGGAAAGAATACCAATTAAAGCATGAGAGTTACCTCGTTTTATTGGTGCTTGATCTTTCGTCTTCTTCTTGGAAGCCTCGGGAATATGTTTCCAAAGGTTGTTCTTCTAAAATATTTGTGCCACGAGATCAATTTGTTTCTTCGTGCATGTTGATTTAGGATGATAGTCATGGTTGCAGTAACTGCATTTAGACTTCCCTTTCTTTCCCTTTCCACCTTTGGAACCATAGGAATCATTGAAGGGTTTAGGATTGCCTTCCTTCTTGTGTTTAGAATGCACCTTACCCTTTCCTTTTTTTCTTTGTCTTTGGATTGCATGCATTGCTACTCTCATGCACAACAAGTGCATGTGCATTGGGTACCTTGATTATCCCCATTTTGATGAGCTTATCTTTCTCATTCATTAGGGACTCAATAAAGTGATCCAATGTCGGCATTTTCCAGGTTGCTCCTGAAGTGAATCTCATTGTATGGAATGTTGAGACAAACACAAGATACTCCAGACCAAGTTTTGACAAAATAAAAAGGTTCAATTGATTGTGTTGAGTTGATTTGTCAACACCACATCCCTTTAGATGAAGAATAAGGGACTTGAAATTCATAAAGAAGTCCTAGATGTCATCAAAATTCCTCGAATCTAAGGAATTTAGCTCTACGTCGAGCATATGGCCTCTCATTTTGTCATTTTTTCCAAAGAGATCCTCCAACTTTGTCCAAATCTCAACTAGTGTGGTACAAGATTCAATGTGAAACAACAACTTGGGGGACATCGACATGCAGATAAGGCCATAGGCCTCATCCATGCGGTTGAGATACATGTTCTTCTCGATAGCTGATGTTGGATCCACCTCTATAGCCATTGTAATCTGGTACAAGCCTCTGCATATAAGCTGATGCAAATTTTTTAGCTTCCACTCGAAGTAGTTATGTAGCATGAGAAGAATTGCCAGTGAGTACTCCATTCTTTCTGACTGCATCTTCCTCTTGAACCTGCAAATGAAATGACTGTGTTCTTTCTCCTAACAACAAAGCTCTGATACCATGTGAAGTTTCATGGAAACTGATCATACTGAATCTAGCTAGTAGAAAAATCACATAAAGCTTGTGAGAGAGAAAAGAGAAAGAGAGACAAGCTTGAGAGAAATAATGAAAATAATTGTATTAACTTATAAGAGAATAGTAAAAATACACACAATATACTCTACATGAGAAAACGTATGTGCCATAGTAGTGATCTAGAGAGGTGTGAGTGCTCATTGACAGACTCTGGAGTGAACTGCCACCTAGTCCTAGTTAATTGGCCATGCGGTCATTAGTTAACTAACTAATCACAAGTGGAGTGAGGAGAGAATCTAGCATGCACATGTGTGGTGCCTTCCTGGTGATGATCCCAAGGTAAGTGCAGCCTCACGGTGATGATATCGAGGTATGCATGCAACACTTGGTGATAATACCGAGGTTGCCATACAACACTCCACTCCACTAGTCTAACTGAGGTGTAACTGACTCAAGACTGAAGAGGATGTGGCGCCCTCATCTAAGGGAGAATATTCTCATCTAGGGGAGAATATCTCTGACCAGGGGTACCCTCGACATAGACCAGTCAACATAGGAAAAGAAATACCAGGTGAGTGTGTAATATCTCCAACACCATTAAAGCCATGGTTTGCCCATACTTATATCATTATGTTGATTGATTTTCAATAGTCTTATTTTTCACTTTGAACATTAATTTTGAAATGTTATTGAGCATGGAATAAGCTTGACCTAGGTTATGTGCAACATCACTGATATCATTTATCTTTTTTGGTTATTGAATAAAGTAAATTATAAATTTTTGGTTATTGAATAAAGTAAATTATAAACTCAAGCATTTATTTAACATGCATTTTATTTTTTCAACATTCTCATGAATCCATTCACAATCACAAAATCTTAACTATATCCCTCTCTTTGAAGGCAATGCATTTCATGCTTTGATGTTGTGGTGAATAGTTTAACATGGTTTTACTTGATAAGAAAAGAACGAAATAACGATATGGACAACAAATGAGTGATGATGAAGTCTTGGACTAGAATTTGTTTAATTCTATAAGATTATTGTGTTGAAGAATTGTGAGTATACAAATAACAATTGATTGAATGTTGAGGTTATGGATAAATCCCTAGGCTAGAATTCAATTATGTCTTGACTTTGGTTGAACGAAAGTTCATTGTTGAAGTAATATATATCCATCCTTTCGATTGAACAAAGTATCATCTTTCTCGAGTCGGGTAAGAAACAAAATGTTTGAGATGAATAGAAGGTACGAAGTGTTTTGCTTGAATTATGAATTTTCTTTCGTTTGTGTATTGATATACATGACACTTATCGTGTATTATTCCCAACTTTGGTTTTGACTTGCATTTGAGAGCATAAAGTAGTAGATTATGATGCCTACTTTTTCTTTTGGAATGATTTGAGAAAAATAAAATTAATATGATAGGAGGCATGCAATGCGTTACATTTCTTATGAGAAAATTTGAAAATGCCTTATATATAATTTATTTTTTAATAAAAGGATATATTATGTAGTGTTTTAATGAAAATAATAAAATACAAGTAATGTAATGTTGGATTTGTAACATCTCCATTATAATTTTCAGTTTAATTAATACATATTGTAGAAATGAATGTGGCTATGGTCAAATGATGTAATATGCGAAATGTATTTTTTGATTTTAATAAAAATAATGTGATGCCAGTTGCTGGAAATATGGACAGAGATGGGGGTTGATTAATCCACAACAGAGAGGGAAATGCCTAGGGAGTTTCTAAGAGGGGCCAGTAACATCCCCTAACTTAACTAGGGAGTATTAATACGCATAAATACACATAAAAACAAAATTTTCTTTTACTAATCAATTCATGTAGCTTACTAGCTACAATTTAAACACCTTTTCAACTAATTTGTGATACCCATAATTAAATGCATCTACAACACTCTAAACAAGCATGCATGCAATTAATAAGACATCTATAACAACATATAAACTATTATCATTCACAGAGTAATTGCACAACCATGAACTCATAAATAAATCAACAAAATAAATAAACACTTATCTTTAAAAGAGAGTTTGTGCAACCTGTTGTCTGGGAAGGATGTTCAACCCAACCATAGACATGTTGTTCCAAATCTCAACAACAAGTCACCTACAAGTTGGGGCTAGGAATCCGCAAAATAAGGGTGCCTCTCACAATCCCCTCACAACTCAATATCACACAACCCACTGGTTCTTTCCTACAACTATCCCGAGTTTCCTCCAGCTCTCTTCCTCTTGACTTGCCCAACCCAAGGAATGTACCCCTTCACTACTCTCAGTCCATCGGGCATCCCATTCGTTTATCAAGGTTTCTCTGACACATGTAGCTAGGAATCTCTCAGCTGGGAACTCATGGGAACTCACTAGTAGGAAAACTACCAACAAAACCAACAACAAACACTTGTTGATACAATGCAACTCACCCAAGAGTTCACTCTTCAGGCCTGACAACCCGACTCTTCAATTTCCAGCTCCAAAACGCTCCAAAAACGCTTTAGCATGCTCTATAATTCACCCAGCCTTGTTCCAACTCCCAGGCTCTTCTCTCATATTTTTCACTTGTTGTTCATGTAAAAACTCAATGTGTAAAACTGCTTGTTATTACCCATACATATTTCCTCTCTTTCCCCAAGATAGTTAACTGCTCAATTTGCCCAATGTTGATTATACCTCAGCCCCATGCTCTCCAATAACCATGGGATGTGACTCTCACACCCACCCTATGACAGATATTCAATGATTGGGCTCTCATACACTCAACTAGAAGATAGAGTTTTTCCCCAAATGATAATAAAATTCAGAAATGTGGGTTTGAATTAATACATATAAATTATTTCCGTTTGGGCATGGACAACAAGGAGAGAGCAGGGAAAAAGAACACGAGAGCTAGAGTAGGAAGGCTGGGCGAATTTTGGAGCATGCTGGAGCGTTTTAGAGCTGGAAATTGAAAAGCTAGGTTGCAAAGCTTGAAGAGTGATCTCTTGTGTGAGTTGCACTGTAACAACACGTGTTGTTGTTGTTTTCTTGGAAGTTAGTTCCCTTGAGATCCTAGCAGAGATATTCCTGGTTACCTGTGCCAGAGATACCTTGACAAATGAATGGGACACTCGATGGAATGAGACCGGTGAAGGGGTACATTTCTTAGGTTGGGCAGGTTAAGAGGAAGAGAGCCAGAGGAATTTCAGGATAGTTGTAGGAGAATACCAATGGGTTGTGAGATATTGAGTTGTGAGGGGACTTTGAGAGGAACCCTTCTTTTGTGGATTCCTAGCCCCACATTGGGGGCGACTTGTTGTTGGGATCTGGAACAACAAGTCTATGGTTGGGTAGAATGTCATTCCCAAGCAACTGGAGTTTATTGGGCATTGGGCATTCACACGTAGGAGGTTATAACAAGGAGGTTATTGGGCATTCACACATAGGAGTTATAAGTTACAAAAATCTATGGAAGGTTATGAGTTGAAGTTTCTTTGAGTTATCACTAGGATGGTGGGCCCTTTTTAAGATTGATATTTATTTTGAATTTTGGAAATTTTATTTTAATTTGAAATTTTTAAAATTATTATTATTATTTTTTATAAAAAATTAAATCAATATTAAATAATCTTTAAATTTTTAAAAGAGAAAAGATGAAAAACAAAGAAATGATAATATATGTAAATCAAAACTTTGCATAATTTCTCTCATATTTACCCATTCCCTAATTGTGTTTGAAATCAGAATATCTACATTATGTAAGATTTAAAAATAGCAATGACAAAAATAATACTCTTCAAGAGTGTTTAAATGAAGTTGAGGTGAGACTAATTATATCATGGGATGAAATGTAAAATGATTGTATGTTTCCTTTTTCAGTATTGTTTTATCAATTTTATCTATATCAATTGGTTAATAAATATAAAAATTGTTATGTTGATTGAGATGATATGTTTAAACTATTTGAATTTAGGGTTTGTTTGTTTGACTCTTCTCACTTTAATTTTTACCTCATCCTTGTATGGTGTTTGAAAGATCAAGATGAGGCTAAGTAAAATTGGTCCAAACTTTATTCGAAGGATTGCAAGGATATTGCTAAAGTTTTGTTGAATGTAATTTTGATGGACCATGTATTACATCATCATAATAAAGTAATAAATATTGGGATTTAGTTATATTTCAATTTGTCTCAACAACTTTCATGTTTATGTTTTCGATCTTATTATATAAAATCATAAAAATTAAATATTATGAAAATTTATAGAATGAAATATATATTATTTAAAAATATTTTGTTTTTGTTTTTTTATTCATTTTTTACAAATTTTAAAGTTTTTTTTTTTAATTGAAAATTAAATATAAAAGTACATTTCATAGTATACATAAAAATCAATAACTTAAAAATAATGGTTAAGAATATGTGTTTTATCTTTGGAGGAAATATGTTCAAATCCAGAGGGGGTAGTGTATGTACACCTTTGTAAACTTTAGCAGTCAAATCACTACAGAGAGAGGCTTGTCCCAAAAACAAGGGGGTCTCATACATTGATTTGGTGTTTGGCTTGGCCATGATCTTAAAAATAGATTATTATTATTATTATTTAAGATAGGCTTATTTCTTGAATAAATATATGATCCATCCTTCTTCCTATTTTGATTAAGGAAAACACAAGAATGAAAAGACCATATAGTTATAAAGGTTTGTTTTTTTGGGGAAAGGGGTGAAACCTATAACGAAACAGACAGACGATTTTGTAGATAATCGAAGAGGGAATAAAATTTCGAAGACAAAAGTGGTGTCTAAAGAAACCGTTACCGCACTTAAGCAAAGCACATCGTGATCAGAACATCACAGTGCATATTGGACCATGATATCTCAATATGTTATCACTCTGATCGCTTGATGATAATAACCCATGGGGTATTTTATTTATAGCCTCAAGATCTATCCAATTTCCATAGAATCGGGAAGATCTTGTCCACATGTAATTGTCGGTTGTTAGGGTTGACTCCACCAAATCCGCACTGTTGAGTCGGCTCGATAAGGATGCTTGACCCGACCTTCCATCTGTCCAAATCGTAGTCGATTGCTGGGATGATTGATCCACCACCTGATTATCTTCGACTACTGGTCGACTATCCGACCAACATGCATGTCGACTACTCAATTGACTATTGTAGAGATCTGCTTGATCGCCCAACTAACTATATCCAGATTTAGGTCGACTTCTCGACTGATTGAATCTAGGAGAAGTTTGATGAATTGTTAATGCTTGATGTTCCAACACGCCCCCCCATTAGCACACATCTCTAGAGATTTAGGAGGTGAAATTACGTCATCATGACATCCCCCCATAATTGCAGCTTCCTAAAGCCCAAGCATCGTATGGAGCTTGATAAATCTAACTTTAGCTAAGGGTTTGGTGAAGATATCAACAACTTGATCACCTGTTCTCGAATATTTAAGAGAGACAACGTTCTCATGAACTAGTTGTCTCAAATAGTGAACATGGAGCTCAACATGCTTCAGCTTATTATGGGCAATAGGATTGTCAACAACTTGTATGGCACTCTGGTTATCATAATAGATCATAGTTGAGCTATGAATAGGAAGGCCAAGTTCACCCAAAATTTGGCGGATCCATACTGCTTCAAAACATGTTCGAACAAAGCCATGATATTCTGCTTTTGTAGTTGACAAAGAGACTACCTTTTGTTTCTTGCATTCCACACCAACGATACAGTCCTAAAATGAAACACATAGCCAGAAGTGGAATTTTTATCATCATTGTCACCAACCCAGTTGGAGTCGGTGAAGCCGACCAGTGAATCTGGACTTCAACAATACTTGATACCAAAATGATTAGTACCCTTGAGATAACGAACAATTTATTTGAATACTTTCTAGTGGTTTTCTTTATCGTCCTACATAAATTGAGAAACCACACTAAAAACAAAGGAAATTTGAGGTTGACTATGAGTAAGGTAAATAAGACTACTAACCAATTATTGATAAAGTGTAGCATAGATTGTAGGTGTTTACACGTTTTGGTGAGCTTTACTCCAGATTGAAAAGGAGTAGCACAAGGCTTGTAATCAACCATATTAAAATGTGTCAATAGATCCATCACATATTTAGAATGAGAAATGAAAAATCCATCACATAGTGGTAATACTTGAAGACCCAAAAAATAATGCAGAGTACCAAGATCTGTCTTGTCAAAGATGTCAGCAAGTTGTTTATTCAATCTAAGGATGGGATCATTATTATTTCTAGTAATGAGTAAAAAGTGTCTCCATTGGTATGGAGTACATACAAGTTGTGATCAGATTCACAATGTTTGAAACCAAGTTGAAAAAAAGAAACTATCGATCTTAGCGTACCAAGCTCGAGGAGCCTGCTTCGAACCATAAAGTGAATTCTTGAGTTGAAAAACCAAGTTAGAATTTGTCACAAAACCAAGAGGTTGTGTTATCTCCTAAAAATGACATTGAAAATTTGAGGCATTTCTGTTCATTCATGCTTAAAATTGTCATTTTTCTTGGTCATTCACCATTGTTCATATCTTCAATTTCCTCATTAGGTCTTCAATGATCATGATTGCTCCATACTCTTCTGACTCTGTTTATAACCCGCATTCCAAAATTTTGTCAGTGTTTCCTAAAAACCCTAACCTCTAATGCTTTTCATATTTTAGCAATATTCTCTAATATTATGATGTGTGCTCAAAGCGATCTAATCCTAAGTCACAAAGGTTCGATTTTTAAAGCCAAAAACTTAGCTCATGTTCACAAGTCACACATGAATCAAGTCATGGGATTAAGTTTTGCCATGGGTTGTCCATATGCCAAGTCACGAGTCAAAAGCTTATGACCTATTCTTAGGTTATTATGCTAACTTCCAGCTATACTAAATTCCAAGTCTAGTCTATCAACTGAATCGTAAACTAAGCCATGCCCTGCAGTCTTACAACACGTATGTCAGTAATCAACACTAGAAACATCATGCAAAACATAAAAAGCCCAGCTGGAAGCATCATACATCCTCATGCAAAGTCTACATGTCAAGACAACCAGCCAGATGTAAGCGCCGAGTTTGGTTTTTCAGATTGCAAGGTATTCTATGGATGCCAGATAGTTTCAGTCGCCATGGGCAGGGGTTAAGATATCTTGTGTCAAAACCAAATGTTGGAAGCCGAACGCTGATGGAGACCATCACGTTATCAAATATTCAACAAATATATCCGAGCTGAAAATCTACAAGCAAAGAAAACTGTGTTGATCCATGCAGAACATGTAGCTGTTCACCGAATCGAATGACAGTTTCTGTGGAATTGTCTACAAATGCCCTACGATATACAATATCATTAAGAAGGATACACCCAATTTATATCAAAACCCAAGCCTGATTTATTTCCACTTGTTTCATCGAATAAGTTAGGTGAAACATTAATGAATATAAAGGCTATAATATCTAAACGCCCGATGCATGCCCACTCATAAAAAGCGCAGACACAGAGTGAATGCCAAGTGCCACTAAGAGGTGCAATTGTCAATTGGTGAGTATAGCTGCGTCTCTCGATTCTTTGATAGTCGAGGGCATCAGATCGAAGACATTTAGTCATAAGGAAGGACTACGAGCTGCGCCGAGCTTCAGATTTCATTCAATAAACTAATACAACTGCCAAGTGCCAGATCGCAGGTGCCCTATTGGTGACAAATTGTTTTCAGATATCATGCGCATAGCTTAAGAACGTAGAGCTCAAAGCTTGCATTTTCTTCTGCTATCGTTGTTCCTGGTGTATATTACACTCAAGATAAGCCACTTGTTGCTGCCTGCCAATACATCCAAGCATTCAACATGACTTCAGGAGGCTCGATGACACTTTTCACAAGCCCAAAATTCTGGAAATGGTGTTAGCTACACAGTGTTAATTTATGAAAAATACGTCCTGCCTCATGCTACGGAAATGTTGTTGCTAGCTGGATCATTTGAGCATGTCTCAGGCAGAAAAGGAATAGGAAACAGAGCTTCTTACACAGCATATTGAGGTTTCCAGCCTTGTAAAAGGAAGAGGAACATTCCTGAAGATGATCCATGCAACCCAGCTGTCATTGCTGATAATGTTGATGCCAATATTGGAGATATTGCTGGTATGGGATCAGATCTCTTTGGGTCATATGCCGAATCTTCTTGTGCAAGCTCTGGTTGTTGCATCCATATCATCATTTGAAAACTCTCACGATTTTATTGCCATGTGCTACCCCTTGCTCATTAATTCGATGAGTATCATTGTTTGCTTAATCAATGGTTTGTGGGCTGGCCTTATTATTGGTTTTGTCACAGAGTACTACACAAGAAATGCTTACAGCCCTGTCCGAGGTGTTGTTGATTCATGTAGGACTAGAGCAGCAACTAATGTTATTTTTAGGTTGGCTTTGGGATACACATATGTTATTTTTCCTATATTTGCTATGACAGTAAGCATTTTTGTCAGTTTAGTTTGGCTGCCATGTATGGTATTGCAGTAGCTGCTTTGGGCATACTTAGTACAATTGCAACTGGATTGGCCATCAATGCATATAGACCTATTAGTTTAATTTTTGGGGAAATGCTTCCTTATTGTTTCTCTGCCATGACAATGAAAAGTGTGGGTAGTGCAGCCTTGAAAACGATTGAAGAGGGTAGGAGGCAATTCAACACCATCCCAGGTCTGATGAAAGATTTGAAAATAAATGGTTGCACAAGAAGAAAGGAATACAGCTACTTCCAGGACTCTTGACCTCGTAAAAGAAGTAATTTTCTCTCTGCTATTACATGTGGTGGACGTTGAAACATACTCCTATGATGATCAGGTCATCATGAAAGCTGAAACAAAGTGAAAGCTAGAATTAAAAAGACCTAGCATTCTACAGTAAATGGATTTCCATCTTAGCAAGTTGAGAATACATTCATGCTTAGTAGCTCACACGAGCTTTTGTGATTTTATAAGCAACATCTTTCAACTTAAGGGGTGAAGCTTGAACACTTGGCAGAATAATTATCAGTCAAAGATCCATCCAAATTCCAGATCCACATTCTTAGTAGCTAATGATAAATGTTCAAGCTGTGCTTTCGGTGGTTTAGGCGAACAGGATGACTGTTCATTAACCACCGAAAAGAGGGCTTTCGGTAGATAATTCACTCAGCAGCTTTCTAGGTTAACCACCGAAAGCCTGTCACTGCCAGAATGATCGAATTTTTGCACAGATCGAGATTTTTCTGATCCAAATCATTTGAAAACACTCATGATGGATAGATGATGAATTATATATTCAGTTTCAAGATCCATTTTTGGTACATAAGGATTAGAAAGGGTAGACAAGTTGATTTTGGCACCTATTTTGGTGGAAACAGATTGGATTTTTTGCCTATCTTAACAAATTCGAATTTGTATCTCTTGGAAGAGTCATCACCCAGCCTTGGAAGACTATTCTGCACTGCACCATGACTCTACAAGAGATGAAGAAAATGAAATCTGGGATCGACCTCATTTTTGGGGATCATTCCATATCTTTGGCAAACTGAATCTTGACTTTCTATCTTTAGCATATTTGATCCATGCTTTTAGGATCTCAAAACTGCATTGTAAAGCTATAAAGCTGAAGGTAGAATAGGAACTAAGGGTTCGACTTTGGAGACTTTTTTCATACTATGTAACTCAAAACTTGTCATTTTCATATTGAGTAATACAAGCTTCTTTTGTCATAACTTGTTCAAATTTCATCTTCTTGTCTATTCTGTACTTGCACCTGGATATTATATTCATGCTGTTATGCTTGTTTATGCCCGATAACTGTCATCTTATCACTGCATTCATAAGTTAAGCTTTGCAAGTATTCCTGTGATTATTGTAATTGGCCATTCATATATGCTTTATATGTAATTCTGCTGATATAATAATTATTTCTTCATTCATCCCTTTATTTGTAAACTCTCTAAACATTTGTGGTTGAAAGCCTTGTCCATCTAAATGTGTTTATGCATGATTTGAGTGAGAAATGATTCAGTCCTCCGACTTGATCCAAACCCATACTTTTTATTGAGAAAATAGTTACCAAAATATTAAGTTACGAGGCATCTCTGACTTACAACCTAGGAGAGCTTCCTGGAGTGATAACAAATTGGCCCCGTTGTCGGGGAGAGGAGATCGAAGCTCAGCTTCCCTGGGAGACGACATAGATATGATCTTTGATGATAGACAAAGGTTGGACACTACATTGGTTGTAATCATCTATCTGACGACTCCATGAAGGACAGATTCAGTGGCGACTCCACGATATTCAAATGTCAAAAGCTTTTGCTGCTCTTTTGGCTCGGAGGTTTGCACCTCTTGACTTCTCTTCAGTTCCTGGTTTCCCACATCCAGTACCTAATATGTCGGAATGGGGAGATTTTCTGCCTATCTTCAAAGAAAGCAAAGTAGACAATCCCGCAGAACACCTCCTCAAGTTTCATGGGTGCATGGATCTATTAGATCTACCGCATGAAGATGTTCGTATGAAGATGTTCATGTTTTCATTGTATGGTGATGCACGTCAGTGGTATTTTTCTTTGCCTCCTTCCAGCATTTCATCATTGAAGGATTTTCACAAAGCATTCACTAAGCACTGTAAAAGGTATTTTTCAGATGAGTTTGCATTTGATAATTGCTGTGATGAATATGAATTACATTGTAAACTTGAAGATGTAAATCTAGAAAGAGCCCCCCCTCATAATATGCCACAGCCCGTAAATGATCTTCAAGATATTGTGTTTTCCCATCAACATGAACTACAAATGGATTATAAAGAAACTGAACGCTCTCTTTCCATCCTTAAGTCTGATTGTTATGAATTGGAAGAGATGGTTTCTTTAGTCACACAGAGAGAAGATCATAAATGTATACATGATGTGGTTAATGATAGTTCTGAAGAGTATGTTGCAATAGGGGACATCCATCATTGTAACCAAGATGTTAGCGATCTTCGGGAGGATAATCATAGCATTTATTCTTTTGACATTGTATCAAATGCATCTACTGACTTACTTTGTCATGAAGACGAGATTGCCCCCTTTGAAAAACCAAAAGGTGATTATCAGATTGATACATTAGCGGGTGACAGTCTCAGATCTGCAATAGATTCTAGGGGCAACCCTCCGCTTTTAGATTTACATTTCAAGGGAAATGGTAGTGACTATGAAGAACAAGATTTTCAGAAAACATCAAATCTTTAAGAAAGACAACAAGAGGATTATATTTCTCCTTATGTATCTCACATGTCAATGTCATATGCGAAGGAAGAATATGATGAGGTAAAAAATGATATTTTTTGAAATCTATTTCAAGATCCTATTGCTGATGACTCTATGCTTGAATCTTCATCTCTATCATTAGAAATTGTTCTTGATGTTCCCATATTTGATAAGTATGGTGATGAGGAAGAAGACTTTAAGTCTTGGGAAGGATTGTTGACTACTAAAATTTCATCTAGTCCTACTTTTTCACAAAGAGATGATCAAAGATGTTGTCATAAAGATCAAATTGCCTCCTTTCAAAACTCTAAATATGTTGAGCAGGCTGACGTATCAGCAGAAGACAGCCTCAAACCTGCAATAGATAGTAAGGACAGCTTTCAGTCTTTTGATTGCAGCACACATGAAGAAGAGGATGATGAGGGCAGCTTAGAGTTTCTAGATTTGCAAAGACTGTCTAGTCTTCAGCTAGAACATCAAGAAATTTGCAGCAAGTATGAAAAGGAAGATGACGAGCAGAAAGGTTAAGGTCAGAAATTGAGTTCGTATTTTTCTTCAACATAGATCAAGTAGTTTACATTCAACATTAAGTTTTGTAAAGGAAAAGAAGAGCAACAGTACAGTCAGTTGCATCAACAACTCAAAGAGGTATTTCATTCTGACTTTTATGACCCTATTACAAACTTTTTGGAATCTATGAGCAACATAAATATCAAAACATTTTTGTCAGACGAGGGACAATTTTGTTTATGTTATCGACTATATTTCTGCATGATATGGCTTCCATCATTTTTTGGGTTAAGATCAAGAATAGTTTCAGGAAATCACTTTCTGACATGGCTTCATTGGAAGCATGATTTCACTTGATGAGACGCAGTATAGTTGGTTAGCGTAGGAGTTAGCAGCAAAATAAGCTCTCCATATGAGCAAGTAGATTGTTTTCAATTTCTTGAATAAACAGGCAAGCTATAGGCAGGCTACTGGTTTGCAGGCTACATGTAGCTTCAAGGAATTCTCAAGGACCAGTTGTAAAGGCCAAATGACTCCATAGCCCAATGGACTAGACATAATACAAATTAAGGCTGATTGCTGAGCAGGTCGCAAGATGGCTACAGGTAGGTCACAGGTTTAAAGAGGTCAATTGTAAGGGCCAGATGACTCCATGGCCAATGCTAAAGGCTACTGGAACTACTAGGTTCTTGGAGCCTCACAGGGAGGTCTCCATCCCAGTTGGAGCCAAATGTTATCTCCTAAAAATGACATTGAAAATTTGAGGCATTTCTGTTCATTCATGCTTAAAATTGTCATTTTTCTTGGTCATTCACCATTGTTCAAATCTTCAATTTCCTCATTAGGTCTTCACTGATAATGATTGCTCCATACTCTTCTGACTCTATTTATAACCTGCATTCCAGAATTTTGTCAATATTTCGTAAAACCCCTAACCTCTAATGCTTTTCATATTTTAGCAATATTGTCTAATATTATGATGTGTGCTCAAAGCGATCTAATCCTAAGTCACAAAGGTTCGACTTTTAAAGCAAAAAACTTAGCTCATGTTCACAAGTCACACATGAATCAAGTCATGGGATTAAGTTTTGCCATGGGTTGTCCATATGCCAAGTCATGAGTCAAAATCTTATGACCTATTCTTAGGTTATTATGCTAACTTCCAACCATACTAAATTCCAAGTCTAGTCTATCAACTGAATCGTAAACTAAGCCACGCCCTGCAGTCTTACAACACGTATGTCAGTAATCAACACTAGAAACATCATGCAAAACATAAAAAGCCCAGCTGGAAACATCATACATCCTCATGCAAAGTCTACATGTCAAGACAACCAGCCAGATGTAAGCGCCGAGTTTGGTTTTTCAGATTGCAAGGTATTCTATGGATGCCGGATTGTTTCAGTCGCCATGGGCAGGGGTTAAGATATATTGTGTCAAAACCAAATGTTGGAAGCCGAACGCTGATGGAGACCATCACGTTATAAAATATTCAACAAATATATCCGAGATGAAAATCTACAAGCAAAGAAAACTGTGTTGATCCATGTAGAGCGTGTAGCTGTTCACCGAATCGAATGGCAATTTCTGTGGAATTGTCTACAAATGCCCTACGATATACAATATCATTCAGAAGGATACACCCAATTTATATCAAAACCCAAGCCTGATTTATTTCCAATTGTTTCATCGAAAAAGTTAGGTGAAACATTAACGAATATAAAGGTTATAATATCTAAACGCCCAATGCATGCCCATTCATAAAAAACGCAGACACAGAGTGAAGGCCAAGTGCCACATGGATGCGCAATTGTCAATTGGTGAGTATAGCTGCGTCTCTCGATTCTTTGACAGTCGAGGGCATCAGATTGAAGACATTTAGTCATAAGGAAGGACTACGAGCTGCGCCGAGCTTCAGATTTCATTCAATAAACTAATACAACTGCCAAGTGCCAGATCGCAGGTGCCCTATTGGTGACAAATTGTTTTCAGATATCATGCGCATAGCTTAAGAACGCAGAGCTCAAAGCTTGCATTTTCTTCTGCTATCGTTGTTCCTGGTGTCTATTACACTCAAGATAAGACACTTGTTGCTGCCTGCCAATACATCCAAGCATTCAACACGACTTCAGGAGGCTCGATGACACTTTTCACAAGCCCAAAATTCTGGAAATGGTGTTAGCTACACAGTGTTAATTTATGAAAAATATGCCCTGCCTCATGCTACGGAAATGTTGTTGCCGGCTGGATCATTTGAGCATGTCTCAGGAAGAAAAGGAACAGGAAACAGAGCTTCTTACACAGCATATAGAGGTTTCCAGCCTTGTAAAAGGAAGAGGAACATTCCTGAAGATGATCCATGCAACCCAGCTGTCATTGCTGATAATGTTGATGCCAATATTGGAGATATTGCTGGTATGGGATCAGATCTCTTTGGGTCATATGCCGAATCTTCTTGTGCAAGCTCTGGTTGTTGCATCCATATCATCATTTGAAAACTCTCATGATTTTATTGCCATGTGCTACCCCTTGCTCATTAATTCGATGAGTATCATTGTTTGCTTAATCAATGGTTTGTGGGCTGGCCTTATTATTGGTTTTGTCATAGAGTACTACACAAGAAATGCTTACAGCCCTGTCCGAGGTGTTGTTGATTCATGCAGGACTAGAGCAGCAACTATGCTATTTTTGGGTTGGCTTTGGGATATAAATCTGTTATTTTTCCTATATTTGCTATGACAGTAAGCATTTTTGTCAGTTTAGTTTGGCTGCCATGTATGGTATTGCAGTAGCTTCTTTGGGCATACTTAGTACAATCGCAACTGGATTGGCCATCAATGCATATAGACCTATTAGTTTAATTTTTGGGGAAATGCTTCCTTATTGTTTCTCTGCCATGACAATGAAAAGTGTGGGTAGTGCAGCCTTGAAAACGGTTGAAGAGGGTAGGAGGCAATTCAACACCATCCCAGGTCTGATGAAAGATTTGAAAATAAATGGTTGCACAAGAAGCAAGGAATACAACTACTTCCAGCACTCTTGACCTCGTAAAAGAAGTAATTTTCTCTCTGCTATTACATGTGGTGGACGCTGAAACATACTCCTATGATGATCAGGTCATCATGAAAGCTGAAACAAAGTGAAAGCTAGAATTAAAAAGACCTAGCATTCTACAGAAAATGGATTTCCATCTTAGCAAGTTGAGAATACATTCATGTTCAGTAGCTCACACGAGCTTTTGTGACTTTATAAGCAACATCTTTCAACTTGAGGGGTGAAGCTTGAACACTTGGCAGAATAATTATCAGTCAAAGATCCATCCAAATTCTAGATCCTCATTCTTAGTAGCTAATGATAAATGTTCAAGCTGTGCTTTCGGTGGTTTAGGCGAACAGGACAACTGTTCATTAACCACCGAAAACAGGGCTTTCGGTAGATAATTCACTCAACAACTTTCTAGGTTAACCACCGAAAGCCTGTCACTGCCAGAATGATCAAATTTTTGCACAGCTCGAGGTTTTTCTGATCCAAATCATTTGAAAACACTCATGATGGATAGATGATGAATTATATATTCAGTTTCAAGATCCATTTTTGGTACATAAAGATTAGAAAGGGTAGCCAAGTTGATTTTGGCACCTATTTTGGTGGAAACAGATTGGATTTTCTGCCTATCTCAACAAATTCGAATTTGTATCTCTTGGAAGAGTCATCACCTAGCCTTTGAAGGCTATTCTGCACTGCACCATGACTCTACAAGAGATGAAGACCATGAAATCTAGGATTGACCTCATTTTTAGCGATCATTCCATATCTTTGGCAAACTGAATTTTGACTTTCTATCTTTAGCATATTTGATCCATGCTTTTAGGATCTCAAAACTGCATTGTAAAGCTATAAAGCTGAAGGTAGAATAGGAACTAAGGGTTCGACTTTGGAGACTTTTTTCATACTACGTAACTCAAAACTTCTCATTTTCATATTGAGTAATACAAGCTTCTTTTGTCATAACTTGTTCAGATTTCATCTTCTTGTCTATTCTGTACTTGCACCTGGATATTATATGCATGCTGTTATGCTTGTCTATGCCCCATAACTGTCATCTTATCACTGCATTCATAAGTTAAACTTTGCAAGTATTCCTGTGATTATTGTAATTGGCCATTCATATATGCTTTATATGTGATTCTGCTGATATAATAGTTATTTCTTCATTCATCCCTTTATTTGTAAACTCTCTGAACATTTGTGGTTGAAAGCCTTGTCCATCTTAATGTGTTTATGCATGATTTGAGTGAGAAATGATTCAGTCCTCTGACTTGATCCAAACCCATACTTTTTATTGAGAAAATAGTTACCAAAAGATTAAGTTACCAGGCATCTCTGACTTATAGCCTAGGAGAGTTTCCTGGAGTGATAACAAATTGGCGCCGTTGCCGGGGAGAGGAGATCGAAGCTCAGCTTCCCTCGAAGACGACATAGTTCTGATCTTTGATGATAGACAAAGGTTGGACACTACATTGGTTGTAATCATCTATCTGGCGACTCCATGAAGGACAGATTTAGTGGCGACTCCACGATATTCAAATGTCAAAAGCGTTTGCTGCTCTTTTGGCTCGGAGGTTTGCACCTCTTGACTTCTCTTTAGTTCCTAGTTTCCCACTTCCAGTACCTAATATGTCGGAGTGGGGAGATTTTCTGCCTATCTTCAAAGAAAGCAAAGTAGACAATCCTGCAGAACACCTCCTCAAGTTTCATGGGTGCATGGATCTATTAGATCTACCGCATGAAGATGTTCGTATGAAGATGTTCACGTTTTCATTGTATGGTGATGCACGTCAGTGGTATTTTTCTTCACCTCCTTCCAACATTTCATCATTGAAGGATTTTCACAAAGCATTCACTAAGGACTGCAAAAGGTATTTTTCAGATGAGTTTGCATTTGATAATTGCTGTGATGAATATGAATTACATTGTAAACTTGAAGATGTAAATCTAGAAACAACCCCCCTTCATAATATGCCACAACCCGTAAATGATCTTCAAGATATTGTGTTTTCCCATCAACATGAACTACAAATGGATTATAAAGAAATTGAACACTCTCTTTCCATCCTTAAGTCTAATTGTTATGAATTGGAAGAGATGGTTTCTTTAGTCACACAGAGAGAAGATCATAAATGTATACATGATGTGGTTAATTATAGTTCTGAAGAGTATGTTGCAATAGGGGACATCCATCATTGTAACCAAGATGTTGGCGATCTTCGGGAGGATAATCATAGCATTGATTCTTTTGACATTGTATCAAATGCATCTACTGACTTACTTTGTCATGAAGACGAGATTGCCCCCTTTGAAAAACCAAAAGGTGATTATCAGATTGATACATTAGCGGGTGACAGTCTCAGATCTGCAACAGATTCTAGGGGCAGCCCTCCGCTTTTAGATTTACAGTTCAAGGGAAATGGTAGTGACTATGAAGAACAAGATTTTCAGAAAACATCAAATCTTAAAGAAAGACAACAAGAGGATTATATTTCTCCTTATGTATCTCACATGTGAATGTCAGATGCGAAGGATGAATATGATGAGGTAAAAAATGATATTTTTTGAAATCTATTTCAAGATCCTATTGCTGATGACTCTATGCTTGAATCCTCATCTCTATCATTAGAAATTGTTCTTGATGTTCCCATATTTGATAAGTATGGCGATGAGGAAGAAGACTTTAAGTCTTGGGAAGGATTGTTGACTACTAAAATTTCATCTAGTCCTATTTTTTCACAAAGAGATGATCAAAGATGTTGTCATAAAGATCAAATTGCCTCCTTTCAAAACTCTAAATATGTTGAGCAGGCTGACGTATCAGTAGAAGATAGTCTCAAACCTGCAATAGATAGTAAGGACAACTTTCAGTCTTTTGATTGCAGCACACATGAAGAAGAGGATGATGAGGGCAGCTTAGAGTTTCCAGATTTGCAAAGACATTCTAGTCTTCAACTAGAACATCAGGAAATTTGCAGTAGGTATGAAAAGGAAGATGACGAGCAGAAAGGTTCAGGTCAGAAATTGAGTTCGTATTTTTCTTCAACAGAGATCAAGCAGTTTACATTCAACATTAAGTTTTGTGAAGGAAAAGAAGAGCAACATTACAGTAAGTTGGATCAGCAACTCAAAGAGGTATTTCATTCTGACTTTTATGACCCTATTACAAACTTTTTGGAATCTATGAGCAGCATAAATATCAAAATATTTTTGTCAGACGAGGGACAATTTTGTTTCTGTTATCGACTATATTTCTGCATGATATGGCTTCCATCATTTTTTGGGTTAAGATCAAGAATAGTTTCAGGAAATCACCTTCTGACATGGCTTCATTGGAAGCATGATTTCACTTGATGAGAGGCAGTACAGTTGGTTAGCGTAGGAGTTAGCAGCAAAATAAGCTCTTCATACGAGAAAGTAGATTGTTTTCAATTTCTTGAATAAACAAACAAGCTACAGGCAGACTACTGGTTTGCAGGCTACATGCAGCTTCAAGGAATTCTCAAGGACCGGTTGTAAAGGGCAAATGACTCCATAGCCCAATGGACTAGACACAATACAAATTAAGGCTGATTGCTGAGCAGGTCGCAGGATGGCTACAGGTAGGTCACAGGTTTAAAGAGGTCAATTGTAAGGGTCAGATGACTCCATGCCCAATGCTAAAGGCTACTGGAACTACTAGGTTCTTGGAGCGTCACAGGGAGGTCTCCATCCCAGTTGGAGCTAGATGTTATCTCCTAAAATTGACATTGAAAATTTGAGGCATTTCTGTTCATTCATGCTTAAAATTGTCATTTTTCTTGGTCATTCACCATTGTTCATATCTTCAATTTCCTCATTAGGTCTTCATTGATCATGATTGCTCCATACTCTTCTGACTCTGTTTATAACCTGCATTCCAAAATTTTGTCAGTATTTCCTAAAAACCCTAACCTCGAATTCTTTTTATATTTTAGCAATATTCTCTAATATTATGATGTGTGCTCAAAGTGATCTAATCCTATGTCACAAAGGTTCGATTTTTAAAGACAAAAACTTAGCTCATGTTCACAAGTCACACATGAATCAAGTCATGGGATTAAGTTTTGCCATGGGTTGTCCATATGCCGAGTCATGAGTCAAAAGCTTATGACCTATTCTTAGGTTATTATGCTAACTTCCAGCCATACGAAATTCCAAGTCTAGTCTATCAACTGAATCATAAACTAAGCCACGCCCTGCAGTCTTACAACACGTATGTCAGTAATAAACACTAGAAACATCATGGAAAACATAAAAAGCCCAGCTGGAAACATCATACATCCTCATGCAAAGTCTACATGTCAAGACAACCAGCCAGATGTAAGCGCCGAGTTTGGTTTTTCAGATTGCAAGGTATTCTATGGATGCCAGATTGTTTCAGTCGCCATGGGCAGGGGTTAAGATATATTGTGTCAAAACCAAATGTTGGAAGCCGAACGCTGATGGAGACCATCACGTTATCAAATATTCAACAAATATATCCAAGATGAAAATCTATAAGCAAAGAAAACTGTGTTGATCCATGCAGAGCGTGTAGCTGTTCACCGAATCGAATGGCAGTTTATGTGGAATTGTCTACAAATGCTCTACGATATACAATATCATTAAGAAGGATACACCCAATTTATATCAAAACCCAAGCCTGATTTATTTCCACTTGTTTCATCGAATAAGTTACGTGAAACATTAACGAATATAAAGGCTATAATATCTAAACGCCCGATGCATGCCCATTCATAAAAAACGCAGACATAGAGTGAATGCCAAGTGACATATGGATGCACAATTGTCAATTGGTGAGTATAGCTGCGTCTCTCGATTCTTTGACAGTCGAGGGCATCAGATCGAAGACATTTAGTCATAAGGAAGGACTACGAGCTGCGTCGAGCTTCAGATTTCATTCAATAAAGTAATACAACTGCCAAGTGCCAGATCGCAGGTGCCCTTTTGGTGACAAATTGTTTTCAGATATCATGCGCATAGGTTAAGAACGCAGAGCTCAAAGCTTTCCTTTTCTTCTGCTATCGTTTTTCCTGGTGTCTATTACACTCAAGATAAGCCACTTGTTGCTGCATGCCAATACATCCAAGCATTCAACACGACTTCAGGAGGCTCGATGACACTTTTCACAAGCCCAAAATTCTGGAAATGGTGTTAGCTACACAGTGTTAATTTATGAAAAATACGCCCTGCCTCATGCTACGGAAATGTTGTTGCCGGCTGGATCATTTGAGCATGTCTCAGGAAGAAAAGGAACATGAAACAGAGCTTCTTACACAAAATATCGAGGTTTCCAGCCTTGTAAAAGGAAGAGGAACATTCCTGCAGATGATCCATGCAACCCAGCTGTCATTGCTGATAATGTTGATGCCAATATTGGAGATATTGCTGGTATGGGATCTGATCTCTTTGGGTCATATGCCGAATCTTCTTGTGCAAGCTTTGGTTGTTGCATCCATATCATCATTTCAAAACTCTCACGATTTTATTGCCATGTGCTACCCCTTGCTCATTAATTCGATGAGTATCATTGTTTGCTTAATCAATGGTTTGTGGGCTGGCCTTATTATTGGTTTTGTCACAGAGTACTACACAAGAAATGCTTACAGCCCTGTCCGAGGTGTTGTTGATTCATCCAGGACTAGAGCAACAACTAATGTTATTTTTGGGTTGGTTTTGGGATACACATATGTTATTTTTCCTATATTTTCTATGGCAGTAAGCATTTTTGTCAGTTTAGTTTGGCTGCCATGTATGGTATTGCAGTAGCTGCTTTGGGCATACTTAGTACAATCACAACTGGATTGGCCATCAATGCATATAGACCTATTAATTTAATTTTTGGGGAAATGCTTCCTTATTGTTTCTCTGCCATGACAATGAAAAGTCTGGGTAGTGCAGCCTTGAAAACGGTTGAAGAGGGTAGGAGGCAATTCAACACCATCCGAGGTCTGATGAAAGATTTGAAAATAAATGGTTGCACAAGAAGCAAGGAATACAGCTACTTCCAGGACTCTTGACCTCGTAAAAGAAGTAATTTTCTCTCTGCTATTACATGTGGTGGACGCTGAAACATACTCCTATGATGATCAGGTCATCATGAAAGCTGAAACAAAGTGAAAGCTAGAATTA
>ML784508.1:453619-487216 GCA_009831015.1 Picea engelmannii
GTGATTATCAGATTGATACATTAGCGGGTGAC
Source organism: Picea engelmannii (assembly GCA_009831015.1). NCBI lineage: Eukaryota > Viridiplantae > Streptophyta > Pinopsida > Pinales > Pinaceae > Picea > Picea engelmannii. The sequence continues at coordinate 453,652 of ML784508.1, forward strand.
AGTCTCAGATCTGCAACAGATTCTAGGGGCAGCCCTCCGCTTTTAGATTTACAGTTCAAGGGAAATGGTAGTGACTATGAAGAACAAGATTTTCAGAAAACATCAAATCTTCAAGAAAGACAACAAGAGGATTATATTTCTCCTTATGTATCTCACATGTCAATGTCAGATGCGAAGGATGAATATGATGAGGTAAAAAATGATATTTTTTGAAATCTATTTCAAGATCCTATTGCTGATGACTCTATGCTTGAATCTTCATCTCTATCATTAGAAATTGTTCTTGATGTTCCCATATTTGATAAGTATGGCGATGAGGAAGAAGACTTTAAGTCTTGGGAAGGATTGTTGACTACTAAAATTTCATTTAGTCCTACTTTTTCACAAAGAGATGATCAAAGATGTTGTCATAAAGATCAGATTGCCTCCTTTCAAAACTCTGAATATGTTGAGCAGGTTGACGTATCAGTAGAAGACAGTCTCAAACCTGCAATAGATAGTAAGGACAACTTTCAGTCTTTTGATTGCAGCACACATGAAGAAGAGGATGATGAGGGCAGCTTAGAGTTTCCAGATTTGCAAAGACTGTCTAGTCTTCAGCTAGAACATCAGGAAATTTGCAGCAGGGATGAAAAGGAAGATGACGAGCAGAAAGGTTCAGGTCAGAAATTGAGTTCGTATTTTTCTTCAACAGAGATCAAGCAGTTTACATTCAACATTAAGTTTTGTGAAGGAAAAGAAAAGCAGCATTACAATCAGTTGGATCAGCAACTCAGAGGTATTTCATTCTGACTTTTATGACCCTATTACAAACTTTTTGGAATCTATGAGCAGCATAAATATCAAAACATTTTTGTCAGACGAGGGACAATTTTGTTTCTGTTATCGACTATATTTTTGCATGATATGGCTTCCATCATTTTTTGGGTTAAGATCAATAATAGTTTCAGGAAATCACTTTCTGACATGGCTTCATTGGAAGCATGATTTCACTTGATGAGAGGCAGTACAGTTGGTTAGCGTAGGTGTTAGCAGCAGAATAAGCTCTTCATACGAGCAAGTAGATTGTTTTCAATTTCTTGAATAAACAGGCAAGCTACAGGCAGGCTACTGGTTTGCACGCTACATGCAGCTTCAAGGAATTCTCAAGGACCGGTTGTAAAGGCCAAATGACTTCATAGTCCAATGGACTAGACACAATACAAATTAAGGCTGATTGCTGAGCAGGTCGCAGGATGGCTACAGGTAGGTCACAGGTTTAAAGAGGTCAATTGTAAGGGCCAGATGACTCCATGCCCAATGCTAAAGGCTACTGGAACTACTAGGTTCTTGGAGCCTCACATGGAGGTCTCCATCCCAGTTGGAGCCAGATGTTATCTCCTAAAAATGACATTGAAAATTTGAGGCATTTCTGTTCATTCATGCTTAAAATCGTCATTTTTCTTGGTCATTCACCATTGTTCATATCTTCAATTTCCTCATTAGGTCTTCACTGATCATGATTGCTCCATACTCTTCTGACTTTGTTTATAACCTGCATTCCAAAATTTTGTCAGTATTTCCTAAAAACCCTAACCTCTAATGCTTTTCATATTTTAGCAATATTCTCTAATATTATGATGTGTGCTCAAAGCGATCTAATCCTAAGTCACAAAGGTTCGATTTCTAAAGCCAAAAACTTAGCTCATGTTCACAAGTCACACATGAATCAAGTCATGGGATTAAGTTTTGCCATGGGTTGTCCATATGCCAAGTCATGAGTCAAAAGCTTATGACCTATTCTTAGGTTATTATGCTAACTTCCAGCCATACTAAATTCCAAGTCTAGTCTATCAACTGAATCGTAAACTAAGCCACGCCCTGCAGTTTTACAACACGTATGTCAGTAATCAACACTAGAAACATCATGCAAAACATAAAAAGCCCAGCTGGAAACATCATACATCCTCATGCAAAGTCTACATGTCAAGACAACCAGCCAGATGTAAGCGCCGAGTTTGGTTTTTCAGATTGCAAGGTATTCTATGGATGCTGGATTGTTTCAGTCGCCATGGGCAGGGGTTAAGATATATTGTGTCAAAACCAAATGTTGGAAGCCGAACGCTGATGGAGACCACCACGTTATATATCCGAGCTGAAAATCTACAAGCAAAGAAAACTGTGTTGATCCATGCAGAGCGTGCAGCTATTCACCGAATAGAATGGCAGTTTCTGTGGAATTGTCTACAAATGCCTTACGATATACAATATTATTCAGAAGGATACACCCAATTTATATCAAAACCCAAGCCTGATTTATTTCCACTTGTTTCATCGAATAAGTTAGGTGAAACATTAACGAATATAAAGGCTATAATATCTAAACACCCGATGCATGCCCATTGATAAAAAAACGCAGACACAGAGTGAATGCCAAGTGCCACATGGATACACAATAGTCAATTGGTGAGTATAGCTGCGTCTCTCGATTCTTTGATAGTCGAGGGCATCAGATCGAAGACATTTAGTCATAAGGAAGGACTACGAGCTGCGCCGAGCTTGAGATTTCATTCAATAAACTAATACAACTGCCAAGTGCTAGATCGCAGGTGCCCTATTGGTGACAAATTTTTTTCAGATATCATGCGCATAGGTTAAGAACGCAGAGCTCAAAGCTTGCATTTTCTTCTGCTATCGTTGTTCCTGGTGTCTATTACACTCAAGATAAGACACTTGTTGCTGCCTGCCAATACATCCAAGCATTCAACACGACTTCAGGAGGCTCGATGACACTTTTCACAAGCCCAAAATTCTGGAAATGGTGTTAGCTACACAGTGTTAATTTATGAAAAATACGCCTTGCCTCATGCTACGGAAATGTTGTTGCTGGCTGCATCATTTGAGCATGTCTCAGGCAGAAAAGGAACAGGAAACAGAGCTTCTTACACAACATATTGAGGAAGATGAACATTCCTGAAGATGATCCATGCAACCCAGCTGTCATTGCTGATAATGTTGATGCCAATATTGGAGATAATGCTGGTATGGGATCAGATCTCTTTGGGTCATATGCCGAATCTTCTTGTGCAAGCTCTGGTTGTTGCATGCATATCATCATTTGAAAACTCTCACGATTTTATTGCCATGTGCTACCCCTTGCTCATTAATTCGATGAGTATCATTGTTTGCTTAATCAATGGTTTGTGGGCTAGCCTTATTATTGGTTTTGTCACAGAGTACTACACAAGAAATGCTTACAGCCCTGTCTGAGGTGTTGTTGATTCATGCAGGACTAGAGCAGCAACTAATGTTATTTTTGGGTTGGCTTTGGGATACAAATCTGTTATTTTTCCTATATTTGCTATGGCAGTAAGAATTTTTGTCAGTTTAGTTTGGCTGCCATGTATGTTATTGCAGTAGCTGCTTTGGGCATACTTAGTACAATCGCAACTGGATTGGCCATCAATGTATATAGACCTATTAGTTTAATTTTTGGGGAAATGCTTCCTTATTGTTTCTCTGCCATGACAATGAAAAGTGTGGGTAGTGCAGCCTTGAAAACGGTTGAAGAGGGTAGGAGGCAATTAAATACCATCCCAGGTCTGATGAAAGATTTGAAAATAAATGGTTGCACAAGAAGCAAGGAATACAACTACTTCCAGGACTCTTGACCTCGTAAAAGAAGTAATTTTCTCTCTGCTATCACATGTGGTGGACGCTGAAACATACTCCTATGATGATCAGGTCATCATGAAAGCTGAAACAAAGTGAAAGATAGAATTAAAAAGACCTAGCCTTCTACAGTAAATGGATTTCCATCTTAGCAAGTTGAGAATACATTCATGTTCAGCAGCTCACACGAGCTTTTGTGACTTTATAAGCAACATCTTTCAACTTGAGGGGTGAAGCTTGAACACTTGGCAGAATAATTATCAGTCAAAGATCCATCCAAATTCCAGATCCTCATTCTTAGTAGCTAATGATAAATGTTCAAGCTGTGCTTTCGGTGGTTTAGGCGAACAGGACGACTGTTCATTAACCACCGAAAACAGGGCTTTCGGTAGATAATTCACTCAACAACTTTCTAGGTTAACCACCGAAAGCCTGTCACTGCCAGAATGATCGAATTTTTGCATAGATCGAGGTTTTTCTAATCCAAATCATTTGAAAACACTCATGATGGATAGATGATGAATTATATATTCAGTTTCAAGATCCATTTTTGGTACATAAGGATTAGAAAGGGTAGCCAAGTTGATTTTGGCACCTATTTTGGTGGAAACAGATTGGATTTTCTGCCTATCTCAACAAATTCGAATTTGTATCTCTTGGAAGAGTCATCACCCAGCCTTGGAAGGCTATTCTGCACTGCACCATGACTCTACAAGAGATGAAGACCATGAAATCTGGGATTGACCTCATTTTTGGGGATCATTCCATATCTTTGGCAAACTGAATTTTGACTTTCTATCTTTAGCATATTTGATCCATGCTTTTAGGATCTCAAAACTGCATTGTAAAGCTATAAAGCTGAAGGTAGAATAGGAACTAAGGGTTCGACTTTGGAGACTTTTTTCATACTATGTAACTCAAAACTTCTCATTTTCATATTGAGTAATACAAGCTTCTTTTGTCATAACTTGTTCAGATTTCATCTTCTTGTCTATTTTGTACTTGCACCTGGATATTATATTCATGCTGTTATGCTTGTCTATGCCTGATAACTGTCATCTTATCACTGCATTCATAAGTTAAACTTTGCAAGTATTCCTGTGATTATTATAATTGGCCATTCATATATGCTTTATATGTGATTCTGCTGATATAATAGTTATTTCTTCATTCATCCCTTTATTTGTAAACTCTCTGAACATTTGTGGTTGAAAGACTTGTCCATCTAAATGTGTTTATGCATGATTTGAGTGAGAAATGATTTAGTCCTCCGACTTGATCCAAACCCATACTTTTTATTGAGAAAATAGTTGCCAAAAGATTAAGTTATCAGGCATCTCTGACTTACAACCTAGGAGAGTTTCCTGGTGGGATAACAGGTTGTTCCATGAAAATTTGTTTAGATAGGTCTCCATGAAGACAGGCACCCTTCACATCCATCTGGTGGATTTTCCATCCAAAATGAGGAGTAAGGGAGAGAATCAATTGAACATAGTTAATCTTTGCAATAAAGGAAAAGGTCTCAGTGTACTCGATACCTTCTTGTTGAGAAAATCCCTTCACAACAAGGCGTGTTTTATGTCACTCAAAAACACCTTCAGAGGTAAATTTGGTCCTATAGACCCATCAACACTTCACAATGTTCTTTTGTTGTGGCCAGGGAACTAAATTCGAAGTGTGATTCTTCGACAAAGAATCATTTTTTGTCTGCATAGCCTGTTCCCATTCAGGTAGTCCTTGAGCATCTGAATAGGCAACATGATCAAAAGTTTCAAGTACACAAGCCATCAAGGCAACATTGGCATGTTTCTTTTGACTTTGAGTTTTTCATCTGGAAGAGATATCACCAACAATGGCTCCAATAGCTTCAATTGTCTTGGCAGCCCATCTAGGTAGATAAGAAATAGGTGAATTACGATCCACTGCAATAGGTCGATCATAAGTTTGGGGGTCTTCAGTCTGTGGACCAGTCAAAATAGAGGATGACAAACTACTTGACTCGGAGGTCGACGGTCCAGTTGAAACATGAACAAAGTTCGACTATCCAATTGAAGGACTGAAATATGAAGTAGGAGAACCAGTGTCAGAGACAACATCAAATGAATTATCCTACAACAATCCAGAGGAGACATTCAAAAAATTAATTCCAAAAGACTTCTCATCAAACCATACATTTCGTCTTATAATGATTTGTCATTTGATATGATCAAATAATTGATAGGCATTCGACTCTTCAAAGTATCCCATCATGATGCAAGCAAGACTATTTACATCTAACTTCTTTTTACAATCATCGGAAATATGATCTCAGGAAACACATCCAAACACATGGAGGTGGCCAACTGAAGGCTTACTTCCTCACCATTGTTCGACTAGAGTCATGGAAGGAACAACTCGAGTCAAGATGCGATTGAGAAAATAGTTTACACAATATAAAGCTTCAACCCAGAAGCGAGGAGGAAGATCTTTAGCCTGAAAAAGACATCTAGCCATTTGAATAAAGTCTAATTCTTTCATTCTACTAAGGTGTGTGACGAATCGAACATTGCTAGTATATACCAGATTGAACCAGGTATTTTTCAAAAGGTCGATTTACATACTCACTACCATTGTATGATCTCAGGCACTTGATGGGTCAACCACATTGATTTCAACAAAGGCTCGAAAATCCTTGAACTTTTCAAAGACAAGGTTCTTGTTCTTCAAAAAATAGACCCATGTAAAGTGAGAGAATCATCAATCAAAGTTAAAATATATCTTTCACTTGCCAGTGAAGGTAGATTGATTTAGCAGACATCACTGTGAACGAACTCCAGTAGGTTTTGTGCTCGCCGTGCTTTGCCATAGTCAAATGGTGTCTAATGATGCTTCCCAAGCACACAACCCTTACATACTACTTATGGGGGAAACACTTTAGGTAAACCGACAACCATTTTTTGAGTTTCCGTCGACTGTAGAAAATTCAAGTGTCCGAGTCGTTCATGCTAAACTGGACTTCGCTCATCAATGTGAGCAACAAGAGTAGTCGGTTCAGTTTTAGGTTGAGTCGTATCACATAATTTATATAAATTGTCCATCGGGTTGAGAAGCCTGTCGACGATAATTGACTTGCGTTTCTTCAAATCCTGAACATAGAACCAATATGGCCAAAATTTAAAAATCTCACCTATCTGTGTTAACTAAGCAACAAACAACAGATTGGCACTGAGTTTTGACACATGATAGACATCGACAATTTTACGATGTCGATAGGTAACATCACCATGACCAGCAACATCCAGAGCAAAATCATCAACAACATATATTTTCCTCTTCTTAGCTTCATCCAACCACATGATGAAGGAGGTATCCTTAGCCATGTGACATGTGAACCCAGAGTCGTCTACCCATTCTTTTTACACAGAATGAGACAACAAGGCTTGAGAAGTTCCAACTTGGAAGGTGAAATTATCATCAGGTTGTGGTTCATAGGACACATTTCCTTCTAGGCGTTTAATCTTATCTTCTATATTGTCTCACTTCTTATCAAAAACTTTCTCTACATGTCCAGTCTTTTCACAGCACTGACATGTCTTCTTTTTTCAACTGCGCTGGGGTGCATCGTCTATCGCTTAGGTTTCTAGTCACAGTATGCAAGTTTTTGTGTAGAGACATCAAATCATACTCTATCTCTGGGATCCAACTTTCTCTTTCCCTTGAAAAAATGGGCTTGATGTTTACCACCAAGCTTTCGTTCTTCAAGCAGTCTGTGTTGATCAAAAATCAAAAGGCCATATAAAGCTTCAAAGATGTAATCCTTACCATCTTCCTTGCATGCTTTCTAGTTGGTGAAAAAAGTTGACACAAACACGTCGAATGGTGTTCTCAAGTTCGTTAGGACCAAATCGATGAGTTTTCCATCCTTCTTCTGATAATTTTTTCCACATTTACCCAATTTCAATTAGAGTTTTTTGACATGCGCAAAATAGTCCTCTTTTTTTTCAAAAGAATGAGGATAGAGAGATATCAACTCTTTCTCTAATTGCATGATGTGGCTTGCGTTGACTCGATCGAATAATGACTTCAACTTCTTCTAGACTTGATGAGGGCAGTTGATTCCACTGAGGTGAAATCGAATCTCTTGCGAGATATAGGTCGTGACGACTCCCACAACCTCATCCTTCTTTCCATCAACAACGAACTTTGCATGGTCATATTTTGGATATGGAATCACAATCTTCGTATACTACCACAATCCTTTACTTTTCAGTAGGGTTTCCATATCTGGTGCCCATACTGCAAAATTTGATCAATTCAGAACAAGAGGATCAATATTCAAAGCCATCTTCGATATCTAGACATAAAGTCTGTTCCAATTGTCAAACCATCGGCCCAAAGTCAATCACACAACATATTCGACTCAACCAAGTTTGTAGATAATAGGTGAAGGTTTTAAACCATTAGATCTGATAGCATGTTTGGGAAAGGGGTGAAACCTGTAACAAAACAAACATAGAATTTTGTAGATAACTGAAGAGGGAATTTGTTTTTGAATACAAAGGTGGTGTCTAAAGACACAATTACAACACTTAAGCAAAGCACACTATGATCAGAACATCATAGTGCATATTGGACCTTGATATCTCCATATAATGTCAATCCAACTACTTGATGATAATGACCCATGGGGTCTGCTATTTCTAGCCTCAATTTATAACCAACTTCCAGAGAATCGAGAAGATCTTGTCCACATGTAACCGTCGATTGTTAGAGTTGACTCCACCAAATTTGCATTGTTGAGTTAGCTCAACAAGGATGCTCGATCTGACCGTCCATGCGTCCAACTCACAGTCGATTGCTATGATGGTCAATCCATCGCTCGACTATCTTCGATTGCTGGTCAATTGTTAGACTGACATGCATGTCGACTGTTCAACTGACATGTATTTTGACTACTCGACCGACTGATGTAGAGATCTGGTCAATCACTTGATCATCTGTATCCCTATGTAGGTCAACTGCTCGACCGACTGAATCTATGAGAAGTGTGATCAATGACTGATGTTCCAAAACAATTCCAATCCACTTTGTCCTCCCATCTAGCCTCAAAGGGAGTGTTTGATATGCCAGTTTCTTGTGGCTACCATTTTGGGCTCCAACAGATTCCTCCTTTGAGTTGATACTAGTCAAGGTCAATTCTATTTGAGAAAGGTGTGGGTAACCTTAGCATCAATGTCAAAGATGTTGTCCATATTATATTCAACATTTACAACAATAAAACTCTTCTTCTTCTACTGCTGTTGTACCATTTAGGATGCACTTATGGATGCAACTTCCAACAATTTTCTTTTGTGTGGCCATTGACATCACAATGTTTATAATGGTAATTAAGGGCCTTGCATCTGTGTGCAATTACGAATGTCTTCATGGAATTTACTTTCCCCTTTTTCTTCCCACTCTTATTTTATTCTTGATGCTCTGTTTGTTTGGGTCCACTATATAATTCCTTATTCTTATCCCTTTAATATACAATGCTTGCACACAAGCTTTATCAATGGAATTTGGTGTGAAAACATCACTTATCTTCAGATATGGGTGAATAATCCTCCCAAATATTTAATGAATACATAAGGGCGAGTGGGAGATATATCCAAATGAATACCCTACCTTCAAAAATTCTATGGTGTACTCTTGCATGGTTTTATCTTGTCTCTACTAAAAGAAAAGTTGTTGTATCTTTTGTTCTTCCTAATATCCAATGGGGTATAACTACAACTTAATGAGGTTCTTAAATGTTTCTCATTGAGTCACTAGTGGATCTTGTTGAAGTCTCTAGGAAATAACATAACTTTCTCACCAAGTTAATACATGGCCTTATAAATTCAACCAAGTGAAAGAGATTCTTTGCTCTTCACCAATTTCATGCACACTAAAATAAACTTCTAGTTGCCATAACTATTGATTTAATCGAAGGGAATCAATCTCACTTGCATAATGCTCAATATTGATCTTTGCTTCAACTTTTAAAGATGTATGAATTCATTGGTACTCCCCTTCTCCATCTTTGCCTTCTCCTCTTATCTAGATTTTTATTCATCGGAACTCAAACTGAACTTGAACTGAACTTGAACTGAACTCAAAAGGTAGCTTATGCCTCTTCTTCTTTAACATCATTGTTGTAGCCAAGGAAGTGGCATTCATGTTCATCTTTGAGATGCTTGTGGTAAGCAAAGACATGTTTAAATACATATGCATCTGGGACATCTGAGTCTCTATATTTGTAAGTTTGTTTCCCAACTCATTGCCTTCTTGACTATCCCTTGTGTCCAAATATTGAGATCATTTCTTTCTTCATCTTAGGATTCTCTTGAGCTACCATCCGCCTTCATGCAAATCTATTAGTCTTGCTAACATTGAATGCAACATTCCTTTTCTAATGTGCAAGTTTAATTGCTCTAGTATTGATATGATCCGTAATCGATCAACCTATGGATGACTCGATTCACTAACACAAACCTTGTCTTAATTAACTAGTTTATACTCTTTGTGTTTAATATCAAATATGGAAATAACCTAGCTTGTATATTCAAAACAAAGACTACAATGAAACAAATCCATAATCACACACACACACACACACACACATTTATACACAAAGATTGAAGAAACCTAACTTAGGAAAAATCTGACTCAACACACACACACACACACAGAGATTGGAGAAACTTAACTTAGGAAAACTCCGACTCAAAATGGCTTGCTTGGATCTTATTATTTTTAGGGAAAATTATAAATTACAAAGGGTTCAATTAAAGCTTATTCTAATGTGTTAAAGCTCAATGACTAAAGGAGTGAATACCTCCTCTATTATGCTTTGGTCTACTCCACAACCAATCTCCCATCAATGTTGTTCTCCTCAAATCTCTCCCTATTTGCAGTCATTCTCTACAATTTTAGGAACTTGAATTGACTGGTGGGCACTACCTTCTCCTTGATATTAAATAATTGAACAACTAGCCAACCGAATAACTAGATAACCTCTCACAGTTCATTGATTGTTTTATATATTTATTTCCTTCATAGAATGCCAAATGACCAAATAATCATTTACAACATTTCAAAATACTATAACACCCATACTTGGGTGATGTTGACATGGACAATATGGTGTACCCTGTAGTCTAAGGGTTTCCTATTTATTTGAAATAGATCACTATATAATTTGCCATATATTTTGGTACTTTTTAAGTGGAAAAAATGGAGCTATTGACTTCTAGGGCCCATTTTAGGGCTAGGTCATATTTTGGTGATTTGACGTCCTAAAATTTTTGGAGCCTGTTTGCTGAATTAAACAACTATTTTTGGGGTCAAAGCTTTGGGGACATAGTCCCCATGCTCCTAGCATTGTTTAATACATTGACAGCTTTCCAATGGTGCAAAGATCAACTCAATTGTAGTTTGTATGAGAAAGTTATGCATTTTGCAAGTTGACTTATGCTTTTGACCACCATGGTATTGTGTATTCCACATCAACTCCCATTACTTACACATGTGGAGCTAGTCACTTGTGGACTTTCAAGAAGATATTAAAGGTCCCAAAATCGTAACCTAATTGGGAGTTTAGGCATGCACAAACCTTGACCCTGATTGGGAGTCTAGGCATACAAAAACCCTAACCCTAACCTTTAAAAACTATCTGAACATGTTAAATATTGGGCCATTAAGAAAGGATGGGGTTCCATTCTTGTTGTATCGATTTACTATTCGGTAGTTGATTAGAGGAAGGGGGTGGGATATCGTTATTAGAAAAAAGAAAGTAGAATACCCTGTAGCAACCATACAAGTCACATTGTGAATAATAACTCCAGAGTGAATTCATCTTTCTTTGTATTTGCTTTTCATATCTAAGAAGAAAAGAAGAAGGCATAATCCTCACCTTCTGGCTAGGATTTCCTATATTAGGTTCCTGAGGGTACATGATCTAGGTGGATACTGGTGGCCACCCACATGTTTCACTAATTTTGAATGGTTCCACATATTGGCAGTTTTTCTTCAATTTCCCGGGTCCCAAACTTTCAGGGTCGTTTTGAGGTCCTAAACGACATTTTTTTGGCGCGACAATGCCTAGTATATAGTCAAAGGAAAATACTGGGTCATTCAAAATGTGTATTTCTTGGATAGACCTTTCTGACGAGCTACCAAGCGCCTCAAACATAAATCATATGCAAAAGTTGCACCCCCGAGAAGTTGATGTATCAACTAACCACATCGAGGTCCACAAACCTTTTGGCATTTCATCTTTTGGGGTTAGGGTTTTGGATGTTGGGGTTTTTTCATTGATGTTTTTTGTTAAAAATCCTTTTCAACCTCTTTGTAATCAACTTATTGCGAAGAAACGTAACCGACACATCTCTTTCTTTAGGGATAATCTACCACCATTCTAGGTAGTTCGTGTGCTTTGTATTTTACAATATTTTGTATTCCATTCATTAATAAAATATGAATTTAACTATATCACTGTGTTTCTTGCAATATCTCTATGTGTTTCCTTGTTACATCTTTGCCTTCATTTCATTCTCAGTATAATATGGATCAATACATCTTGTGTTCATTGTGCGGTAGTTGTTTTGGCTTCTTTTATTTTGTTCTTAACTTATTTTAGTATTTTGAGTTTATGATAGTAATATTAAATTTTAATCTTAAATAAACATGCATAAGAAAGATTTTTAGAAATGTGCAATATCTATTGTGACAAATTGTTCTAGTGGAATATCCGCAACAATTTACAGATCGCCTCTCAATGAGCAATTTTGTCGATGTGGCTAAGAATCCATGTATCCTCCATGAATTTGATTCTTTTTGGACATAAAAATACTTGCAACACTCTTGGTGTATTTCGAGTCAACTAAGGAATTCTACAATCATGAGTTGATTATCATGCGACCAAGTCGAAGCATGCATATTGTCGATTAAGAGGTTGAATTGACGATGCTCGTGGGATGAACTGACACATTCTTCATGTAATCATTTTATCTCATAATCTCATCCTTGTATATTACCCACAGGGACTTCACTCAGTGAACATATGACATGACGCCCACGTTCATGGGATATTAAAGGATACGCCTACTTTCACTAGATATTGATAAATACCTCCCAAAATCCTTTTGTTGAACCCCCCTCCCAATACATCTTTGCAATAAAAGAAACCCATATTTTTACTAGATACCCTTTTTTATACCCTCCAATACCTATAAACCCCTTAAGACCCCATATCCCCCCAATACCTACAATATATTGACTTTATTTTTCACAATTAAAAAAACCCCTTTATGAATGAATGTGACAAGATATTGGTCAACAAGGTGAACCACTCGTAATATTACCTCTAATTGATCATCGTGAGTGCGGTCAACTCTAAACTCTAATCATGAAATGACTACAATAATTTGTTGTTGAGATGCAATGAATGGCTTCCCTTCCACCTCTCTTCTCCCTCTTATAACTCTACAAGTTGCTTGTGATCTCATGTGTTTTATACACTAGTATTCGACCTTGGTTGTAAGATCCTCCAATCTTCCAAGCCATTTTGATTTTGTCTATAATCCATTTTAGATCATTCCTTAGTCTTTTAGACTTCTAAAATCACAGTTTTAATTTCTATGTTTTCCTTGGTCTTTTAAGATTGTAGAATATTCTCTTAAGTCTCCGAGTTCTCGATTACAAATCTCCCTTTATTTTTATGTATCCTTGCCCCGTTTACGTAGACATTGTTAAATATCCATCTTATTTTTTTCCCCTAACTTGTCTCATTTACTTGGACATTGTTAAATATCCATGTTGATTTTTTTCCTAATCTCCTAGCATTTTCCTTAGAATTTGCTTTTTATCCCAATCCAAACAAAAAGTAAGAATGGATTTTTCGTAAATGGCCCATGAACCCTATATCTTTTTTAGTTGTTTTTCGTTTATTGTGGGTTAAAAGGTCCCCTTGTGGATTTTGCATGCTTTTGAGAACCATTTACCCTAATTTTTAAAATACATGTGAGTATTGCATTCTTGCGTGTTTCATTTATTTAAGAAGGTAGATTGCTTGTTGGTTATGTGATTTCAAACACGTAATTTGTTATAAACCTCGGCTCATATCATAGCATATATACCATAACATAGTGCATTTGTTATGGTCATCTTGGGTCAACATATAATATTACATTATTATAATTTTTAAAACTAAAATAAATCTACTTTCCATTAATATGGAAGAAAAAGAGTTATAGGTGCACCAACTATATCATTGTGAAGAACATGACAAAAATCGAGAATGCAAACACAATTAGAAAGTTTCCCAATCTGAATTCATTGTACTAAAAGATCAAGGAAAGGACAATAAGATAACTTTTATGGGGATATAATGTTAGAATATGATCCAAGTTTTATGAAGTGAAATAAGTTTAAGTTAATAGTGAAAGTAATTTGTAACTTGTGTGAAAAAATAATTATGTATCTTAAGGATAATAAGATAACTTTTACAGGGATAATATGATCAAAGTTTTATGAAGTGAAATAAGTCTAAGTTAATAGTGAAAGTAATTTGTAACTAGTGTAAAAAAATAATTATGTAGTGAGGAAAGTTGAATGATGTCAAAATGACGTATTTTTTTTTAATGATAATTAGTGTAATTTTGTTTATTATTATTGTTCTAATTTGTTATGGTAATTTGATATTTTGGAGTTATTTATAATTTATTATGGTATTATTATTATTATTATTATTGCCATTTTAATATTTTGGAGTATGTGAAAATTGAAAGATTAAAATAACGTTTATTGGAGATAAAAAAAAGAAAAAATGATGGGTTTGCAAAAAACAATAAAGTTGAAATTTAAGAAAAATGTACATATACACAATTAAATCTCTAAGTAAATATTTTTTAAAATAAAAAATGATTTTAATATCTTTTTTTCTAAACTTTATGAAGTGCTAGGGAAGAAATATTAAAAAAAAGAGACAATGAATGAGTTTTGTGAACAAAGTTGGTAAACTTTGTACTTGTTAGATAAAGAAGGCCCATGAGATGATTGTTGGAGAAGAACGTTGAAATGCCTATTGATTTAAAGCAAAGAGACATCAATACTTTCTTTTTGGGGGAATGAAAGGAGAGACAATGCATTTTGAAGAATCTGTCATAGAAAAAGAGTTTAGTAATAATCTGTCCCAATGGAAGCATTGTCCCAGAGGAAGAGTCCAAGCATGTGGAGCACCAGTTAAAACACATATTTTGCATCCTAACGTGACAATTGGTGTACAAAGTGTCTCAGATAGAGGTGAAATGTCTTAGGTAGAGATAAAATAATATGTCATTAGTAAAACACTTGTTTTGTGCTCTAACTCGAACATAAACAATAGTATGTTTTGTGGGATTTTCATTAAAAAGTTCATAGTTTGAATTTAAGAAATTACTACACCCAAAATGTATCCCATTTAAGAAAAAATAGAACCTTTTGATATTTTTGCCATAACTTTTGATTCCAAACTCCATTTTGGGTGATTTTTATACCAAACAAAATATCTTGAAAATATATACAACTTTTCTTATATATATATTTTTTCCGGTTCCTCTCTAATTTTCCATGGTGTGCATTTTATAATGCCACGTGGAAAAGCATATTTTGAAAGATTCTTTTCCACCTATGGCAATAAAATGCATGCTGTGGAAAATTAGTGAGGAACAAGGAAAAAAGTATAACTACAAAGTTGTATATAAATTTCAAGGCCTTTCGTATGGTATAAAGAGCGCCCAAAATGGAGTTTGCGAACAAAAGTTATGACAAAAATACTAAAATATTAATTGTTTTAAATAATAAGATACATTTTGGGTGTGGTAGTTTCTTATTTGAAGGATATTTGTTACTGCACAAGTCTGTCTTTCTTTATTAGTCACATACCATTTTCAGTCGATTAAAATTCATTTTTATTTTTTTATTTTTAAAGAATGGATTGCTAGTATTTGTCCAAATTAGAAAGAGAACAATGGAAGTGAAAGTGGAAATAGGGTTGTGGTGAGACAATGGGTAGAGCAACATTTGTTTAGTGACTAGGATAAAAAACATTTAAGGGTTAAGCGTAAAAATAGGTAACTCGTAACACATTCTTAAAAAATAGTAGGACAATTCCTTCTCTCTCAAAATGTCACAAATTAAAGGGTAGAAACTATGCTTCTTGCACGATTTTATTATAAAATATGTTTTCCTTTAAAAACTTATGGATAATAGTGAATGGAAGAGAAACCAAACCCATATCATATTAGGATGCACTTTGGAAATTTGAAAATAAAAATAGTGAGACCTTATTGATTTTAACACGTATGTCACCAAACTTATGATCAAACATTTTTGGAATGTAAAAGATGCAAAAATTACATGGATTAAGTGGACAAATATTTTTGAAATTGTTGGCTAGTCCCATATAATGTATTTAAATACCTTTAGCTACGCTACAAGAATGGAGGAGGGTACTAAACTAGAAAAAAAGTGATTAAAAATAGATCAATGAGTGATGAATTGGGGTTGTTAGTTGGGGTTGATAAATCCTACATTAAGAGCCTCACCATCTTCCTATAAACCTTTAAAAACCTGATTGAAATTAACAAGGAAAGTTGGATAATTAATGCTTGGATTATTAATACAATAAGAGTTGGACTTGTGCAAGAGAAGAAAAACAATTATCAATGTAGAGAGAGTTATACTTTTGTGAAGATCTCAAAATCACATCTAACAACCTTTATGGTCATGCGAAGATCATGTAGGCACATTTAACAACCTTTTGGTCAAGGGGGATAAGAATCAAAGTATTAAGTATATGGCACCTATTATAGCATATTTTTCCACCTCATAACATAGATGCACATGATTGGCCTAATTATTTAATTCCTGTCCTACTTGCAGACACAAATCCCCCTCAGTTCCTCCTCAAAATACTTAAAAAAACCCCATTTTGCAAGTGATATGCTCCTTTTTCTTTGACAAAGCACACATGATACACTTATAACTCTTCTCCTACTCGTGTATGCATTTATTTGGCCCAAAAAAATACAAAATGCATATTTTTGGGTGGGGTTTACGTGCTTCTCTGGTTCTTGACCCCCTATAGCTTGGAAGACTTCTGCTAAGTCTACAAGCCCCTTCGAGTGGATTTTAAGAATTCCCCTCTTTCAGTCTTTGAAACCCCTATTTCCATCCTTCTTGCTCAATTAGCTTGATCAGAAAGAGACTCCTTCTCTTTTTTGACTTGCTTAGAGTGAGGATCTAAGAGGCGTGAGGCTCCTTAAGTGGCCTGGGCGGAGGAATCTAGATGTCAGTTCAGGGGTAGTGCCGCAACTATAGCTAGTGATCTATTTACACATTATTCACTGATTTAATTATAATGAAAAATCTCTTTCCTATCCGATTTTATGCAATGTGTTTACTTTTATACTTTTTATATTCATTAAATTGATTTGGACACTGACATCCTAATCATTGGTACTCATTAGTAGTTAAAAATTAGTTATTATAACTACCTCTTTGTAGCTCTATACCTTTGTGAGTGCGGGTTGGAGAAGAAAGTGATTGGAGCAAAAAGAATTGAAGGATAATCCCTGAAAGAGGTCTCCATCGGATGATTGGACTACACGTAGGTCTCCTATCTGCTCTTAAGTAGTTATTAGTTAACTGTATTTTGCTTCTTGTGTTACTTAGAGGTTGTTCTTGGGGTACTTGCTCTATTTTGGTTATTAACCCAAACCACAATAGTTTATTCTCCATAAACATAATCAATGACTCCAATGGGGAGAGTCTCCTTTGGGTTATATTTAGGTGCTTGCTTCTTACTTTCTTTTATTTTTTGACTTTCTTTCTATTTTTGTTGTTGTAGCTAGTGTTTCAGAACCTTAGCCTTCATTTTCAATCTTTGCACTCAGTTCCTTCCAAGTATTTTTGGAGGCTCTGAGTTGTATATGCTCTTCCTGTAAAGGTCAGGAGAATATATACATGCCCTACATAAAGGAAAAGTGTATATGTATGCACCTTTCTTTCAGAAAAAAAAGCGTACCTGTTTTGTAAGGTGTTTTTTCTTCTTCTTGTTAACTTGTTCAAAGTCATGTGTAGGTTTGTGGGGGTTCTTCTGGACTCTATAGGTTTTTGTAAGTCTCTTAATAGTTTCAAGAAGTAGTCAAAGTTTATAAATTCAAAAGAAAAACAAAAATTGATTAGTGTTTCTTTCGTTTTGAAGCCTTTTTTATTTTCTTTATGGTGTGGAAGACGTTCTTTCAAGTTCTTTAGTTTTTGGATCGACCTGGTGATATTTACTGTAATTCGAAGACTTTGATATGATTTATTTTTTCTTTCTGCCTTTGCATTTCTACTTTTAAGCGAAAAAGAAAAATCTCCTTTGTTTTTTAGTTTTTACTTTGTTTGCCTAGTAGCAAGAAAACAAAAACAAGAAGTTTACTTTGTAGATCCGTCTTCCTCTCTTAGTTCCTATGATCATAGTATAATTGAAAAGGAAAAAGAAAAAATGTCTCATTTTTAGAATACTTCTCTCTTTAAGCATTTGCATCAAAGGATAGTTGCACTTTTAGACATTTAGGGTTTCTTGCTTCTTGTTAGTAGTAGTTTTCATTTTTGAAAAAGGGAAAGTGAAAGTGTTGCATTTTTCAAGGATTGCATTGCATGTTTCAATGATAAGAAAATAATTGCATTGCATATTTCATTGAGAAGAAAATAGTTACATTGAAATGTTCAAAAGCTTGCATTTAAAGTGTTCAGTATAACACTCATTTTCATTTGAAGAATAATCTCATTTTTTAATTCGACAATGTTCTTAGAAGTGTTTGTTTTTCCCCAAGAGTCATCAAACACCACTAGTTTCTCGTCCATTCCTATTGAGTAAAAACAACCAATAAAATAAACTCTTAACTAAAATCTACTAGACTTTTTATTCCTAGGGCTGACCAACTAGTACAGGCTAGGGCCTTGGAACAGGTTGGAGAATAAGCTCTCCAAGGCCATTTAACTGAACATAGGAGTCTGACCAGGGAGTGCTTAAAATCCAATTGTCATATAGGAGTGGTCGGGAAAATAATCCAACACATGAGATAAACACAAGGTCATGTGAGGGTGAGTGGTATATATTACACCTTCAATAATTATCCAATTCGATGCATATTATCACATATACGGGGGTTCCTTGATTGCCACTTGTCCCTCTATAGTGATGGTATTGTTGGAATTTCGGGCTTATCTACCCTGTCGATATGTATGATCCTGACTGTCGATTGTTCCCCTTGATGCCAATTGTGAGTTGGTAATTCTTGTTGCTATTCCTAAGTCTCATGGAGGTGATCACGGGGGGCTTCTCGTGGTACCTAAGGAAGACCTTGTATCACACTTTCAATACCCCTAAAGGGTGCCCTGTGTTTGCATGGGTTACTTGCACCAGGAAGGGATGCTACGTGGAGGTTATAATAACTGCTTCTCACTCCTTCCTTCATCGATCTCAGGACTTACTCAACTTGTGTCAGTTTTTAGAAGGTCCATTTTCCACTTTTTCATTACTTTGGACTCAGGACCTAATCCACCTGGGTTGAAGTTTTGGAGAAATACTTTGTTTGTGATGTTGGCTCTTAGGAATTTTAGTGGTGTGCTCTTTGTGCTTAGTCGACCATAGGGAGTATGTTTGTAGCCACTTTGAGCACTAATTTAAAGTGGAAAAACAGTTGCTCCATCGGTTAAGAAGGATGCAACGTCTTTTGCCAGAAAGGGTGGAGCCTCCATTGCCTCCCTAAAGGCATCGACTGCACAGATATGGTTCTTCTGAGCTAGTAGAGCCAGACTGTTGGTCCCCGGTTTTGACCATGTTCCTTACCTATACTATATACCATTGACCTCCAACTATATGCCAGTACCACACTTTTTGACCTCATTTTGATATAATCAACAGCCCTTTACCATTCAAAGGGGTCACCTAAGGTATCTTNTAGATAGTCGTTGTTTTGCGTGCTTAGATTAGGTAGGTTACAGGTAGAATAGAAGGAGCTCCTGGTACCAGTTAGCAACTTAATACTCTGTTTTACTGTAGATAGCGTTAGATTTGTTTTGGATGCTCAGAATGAATGCAGTTTCGACCATACCCTGTGTGTTATGACTTAAACGAAAACGCTGATGATAAATGGTTGAACATAGAGGTAGAATGACTTTTTAGGATTACGCTTTGAATAGAGATAACAATACCAGCTTTTGAGTACTAGACTGTTTTGCTTCTGTTTATGATGTAGTAGGAAATGCTTAGTTTGGAGTTAGTCATTAGAATTCGAGTTCTCAGAATAGGTGTGTATTTTATTCTTAGGATAGCATTCAAATAAAAGACTAGACGCTTGCCTGCACATACTGTGTATCAGCTCGAAGTTTACCAACCCTGGTTTGACAATTTAGTGATTCAGGACACTTAAAAGCTTTAATTTAGCAGCCTGACACGGACATTGTGGATTCAAACACTTTTGCACCAGAGGTGAATAGAATCATGGATCTTGAAGCCAAAGTCTTTGTTATACCTTTCAACCCTCCACTTACTAGACCTGACGATCTAGTACTTGTGCAGATTCTGACTTCTCAAGGGTCAGATTATATTTCCAATCCTTCTCTTCAGTGGTTCATCATGGAAAACATTGGTAATGTGTCAGGGTCTAGGGGTCCTCATACCCCCATGCCAACTACTGTTGGGGGATGAGTCTCCCCTTTTCATTCCACCACCCAGATAATGAGTGCTTCTCAAGCTACGACAACTGCATCAACTAGTAGTTCGGTACCTTTGTCAACTACATCCACTCAAGGCCTAAGTGTTATGTCGTCTACACCTTTGGTTTCAAATGATTTTTCATTTGGGATGTCGTATATTGGCATGCAATGTGTATCGACCAGTTCTAACCCTATTTTTCAAAATCCTAGTTTTAATATAGGGAGTCCTTCGACCCCTCAACAAGTTTTCCCTTGGGGCAGGGGGCACATCCCTCCATCAAACCCCTCACTTGGAAGTGGAGATTTTCGATCTTTCGGGCTTGTTTCTGGGGCTAATCCCTTTGTTGGATGGGGTGGTCAAATGATCGGAGGATTCCAATCCTCTGACATTCCTGCAAGTTCCAACCCTTTCACATTATTTGGTGATTTTGGAAGCAACACATTTCCTTCATCCAGGGTGCCATAAGGGGGAAATTGTTTCTAAGGTTCATGGAATCCCATGTAAGGGAATTTCCTTTCGCAAGGGATGATGACATCGGGCAACCCTTTCCAGTCTTTTGGAAACTTGGTAAGTGGAGGTTTTCCTCCTTATGGTCTAGGGAATCATGGTTCCTATTAGAACCCCCACTATTTTGCAAGCTCTTCCTAAAAACCTACTGCTAGTAACAATCTAGGTCATTCTTTTCCAAGTTCCAACCAACCTGGGACCTCCATCCTCAACAATTGGAATTCGATGGCGCAACCTAGACTTCCTTTTTTGGAAACTTAAAAATTTACAGACTTATCTAAACTGATGAATGATCTAGTGTGTCATGATCCTTATTGGCTTGCGATCCCAACCAAACTACCTTTGGACATACCAAAGTTTGAAGGGAAATCTGACGAGGATCTGAGTGATCATGTGACAAATTTAACTTATGGTGTTCCTCCAACTCGCTTATGGACAATTCGATTCGGATTTGACTATTTAAATGCATTCACACGGGAGTTGCCACAAAGTGGTACATTGAGTTACAAGGATCCCCCTTTTTCCATTTCCATGATCTGGTGACAGTTTTTCTCAACCATTTCCAGCTTTCAGTTCTATATGATGCCGACACAAACTTATTGTCTAGCTTAGGGAAGACAACGTGATGCACATCTTCAACCACATTTGGGAATGGCAGAGAAGGAAGATGATGATTAATGCCATGATCCCTCCTGAGTTCCTTTTGGAGTGCTTTTTAAAGTATTTATTTCCATATATATATCTAAGGATGTCTCCCTTTCAGGGGTAACTACCTAAGAAGAAGTCATCTTTAGGGCCCAACAACTAGAGTTGATTTACTCTCAATTGGCGATCCTTTATGAGATTTTTCCTAATGCATCGAGGTCGATTATTGATTCACAAAAACCCAAGTTTGGACCACATACCGATGAAAATGTTGGTTTCATTAGCAATGGTGCCACATATTTGGTCACTGAACAGATGAAACAAATGACCATTCATCAAACTGTGGTTGGTCAAGCTTAAGCTTTGACTGCTCCCACTCTCCAAACATTAGATGTACAAGCTTTTGAAATGAAAAATCCAAAGGGTCCCCAACAACTTGGAGGAAAAAATAAGAATAAGGGTAAGAAACAAGGTGGGAATAATAACATAACTAAACCTGACAATAATGTTGGTGGGGCTAAGAAGGAAAAGAAAAAGGTTAAATTTCCTTTGTAATCTTTGCAGAGAGGATCAACTCATGCATCGATGCCCTAAAATGGAAAAGGCCCAGCATTTGTTAGTGCAACAACGACCTATTGTGTTGACCAACCTGTTTCTGCAAGGAAAAGATATGACTTCGGGTTCTTTTGGTAACACTAGAAATGCATAAGGGGGAAGTCAGGGGGCACCCTCGCTTGATGGTAACTCATCAAACATCTATATGTAGGATACAAATGTTTACGTATTGACTAGGGATTATAATTATGATATCCCTAAGTCTACATCTAGAGAATTCTACGAGAGACACAATGTTGCACATACCTAAGGGTGTGTATAAGCATTCATCACACAATTATAATGCTAGGGTCGCTTTGAACTATTCGATTATAGAGTATTAGGGGGTCTAGTGGGTTACATAGTGGTATCGGATCTGAGTTCAAACTCTAGGATTAAATGGGTCACCAAGACTGCTTGATTGTTTGAGAAATCTTATTTTTCCAAGAATGCATGCTATAAAAATTGATTAATGTAAAGGCTAATAATGGTTTTTTGTTTCAGCACGTAAGATGTACTGAAAGGAAAGTAGAGGTGAATGGTGCATCATAGCATGGAAGACACCTCACACTTTAGAGATAAGGATTTTTATGGTCGAAGGTATAGGGAAACCCCTCTAGACTTAGTAGCCATTGTTAGAAGTATGAAAGAATACAATGAGATGCTCATGAGAGCTTAGGCCAAGCAGGAAGAGATGAATGCAGTGCTACTATAGAGTTTGTTAAAGATTCATAATCATCTGTAGCAAGGCCCTAGTAATGCAGAATTGCAACAATTTGAGAGGTTGAAAATCCCTTAGAATGCCTAGAGGCATGGACCAAGCCATACAATTGTGGGAAGGAGTTCTTCCAAGAAGAGGCATCAAAATGCAAGAAGGAACGATCTGGTGGAATCACTTCCACAGAGTTCTTCAGCAGGAAGGCCACTTCCGAGGAGTTTTCCAACAATGACACTAGGATGAGTGTACCCAAGAAGAAAAAGAGACATTCACAGAGTTCTCTGAATGAAGAATTCAAAAAGGCCAGGCTACCTACTTTTGATGGAGAGATCAAGAAAGGAGAAGAAGCCTAGGCTTGGCTGCTGGGTCCGAAGAAGGATTTTCAGGTACATAATTACTCTGACAATACAAAAGTGAATATTTCCATCTTTAATATGAATAGAGAAGCCTCTATTTGGTGGGAGGACCTCAAGGAATTCAATGGGTTTAAAGAGAGCAAGGTGATCTGGAAGTAGTTTGAGAATTATTTTAGTAAGGATTACTTGCCAGAAAAGTATTTTGATGATAAAATTGAGGAATTCCATGAGCATAAGTTGGAACAACTTACTATTGATGCATATGCCAATTTTGTTTTGGAGCTATTGAGGTATGTTCCTCACCTCAAGGATGAGAAAGAAAGGGCACAACGTTTTCTCATTGGGTTTCGATAATCCTACCAAGACAAAATTGAATTTGATAGGCCAAAGACATTGTAAGATACCATTAGGAAGGCTAAGTGTTGTTATGATCAGTTTAAGAATAATCAAGAGCCTTCTAAGGATTGTAAGAGAAAGGATAAGAGTGGATTCCAAAAGAAGGGATTCAAATAGTTCCCCTATAAGAATCCAAAGAAAGGATCTCAGTTTGGTCAATCGAGTAGAAGTGTGCATCAACAAAATTTTCCATCTCAAAGTGGAAACAAGCCAGCTGAATAAGAAAGAGAAAGAGCAAAGGAACTAAAGAAAGGACCTTTGCAATGTTGGGGTTGTGGAGAACCACATCTGTTGAGATATTGTCCTCATATTAAACAAGACAATAAAAGGGTTTATCATTTGTTGGAAGTTGCTTTTGTTAATGGCGTAGCTAGAAGCATGCCCATGATATATGCAACTGTGGAAAATTGACAAGCAGACCACCAAGATTCTGTAGTGGAGCTGGAAGGTATAATTTCCAAGCAAACCATCTCTATTTTAATTGACCTTGGATCTAACCTTAGTTATGTCTCACCTCAATTTGTTGAAGCATGTTCCATACAAAGGAAGAAGAATGCAAAGGCATGGTTAGTTCAGTTAGCCACAAGGACAAAGAGGAAAGTGGCATAGGTGATAGAAGATTGTCCATTTGCAGTAAGTGGACTGGATACTTGAGCAACCTTGATTATTCTACCCTTGGGATCATATGATGTGCTGTTGGGTATGGATAGGTTATCAACTCACAAGGAAAATTTAAATTGCTATGATACGATGTTAGAGTGTGAATATGAAGAAGGTAATGCAAGAGTTTTGCAAGGCATTTAGAAGCCAATTTTAGTTAGAAAAATATCAACATTGCAGCTTAAGAAATTTATCAAGAAAGGATGCCCCTTGTATGCAATACATGTTCTTAACTCAACAGAAGGAAATGAATTGAAAGAGAAAGATCACCCTGTATTGTGGGAGTTTAAGGATGTGTTTCCAGAAGAGGTGCCTGGACTACCTCCCAAGAGAAATATTGATTTCTCAATAGATATTTTTCTTGGAATAGTACCAACATCAAAAGCACCCTACATGATGAGCACACCATAATTGGTGGAGCTGAAAGTATAGCTGAAGGAGATGTTGGATAAAGGTTACATCAGACCGAGCGTGTCCCCATGGGGAGCACCAACTTTGTTTGTGAAGAAAAAGGGTGGTACATTGCACTTGTGCATTGATTACATGTAATTAAACAAGATGTTGATCAATAATAAGTACCCATTGCCCAAGATTGATGATCTCTTTGATCAACTCAAAGGAGCTATAGTTTTCTCTAAGATTGACTTGAGATCTGGATATGATCAAGTCAAGATCAAGGATGAGGACATACACAAGACAACCTTTAAAAAAAGGTATGCACACTATGAGTTTGTGGTGGTGCATTTTGGACTTACCAATGCACCAACTACCTTCATGTCCACGATGAATAATGTTCTCAACAAATATTTAGATAAGTTTGTCTTGGTGTTTGTGGATGACATTTTGGTGTATTCCAAGACTAGGGAAGAGCATGAAGAGAATCTTAGGTTGGTGCTACAAGTGTTGAGAGATCACCAATTGTATGTTAAGTTTAGCAAGTGTGACTTATTTAAAAAACAAATCCAATATTTAGGCCACACCATCTCAGGAGAAGGAGTGGTAGTAGATCCCAAAAATATCAAGGCAATCATGGATTGGCTGCCTCCTCAAAATGTAATATAGGTAAGATATTTCACGGGGTTAGGTGGGTATTATAGAATTTTTATAAATGGATTTTCCAAGATTGGTCATCCCATCACTTCACTACATAAAAAAGGGAAAAAATTTATATGGTCAGCAGAGTGTGAAGCTAACTTTCAACAACTAAAGCACCTTTTGACCAATGCCCCTGTTTTGAAGATTGCAGACCCCCAAAAAATTTCTTGGTTTGTACTGATGCTTGTAAAGAAGGAATCATTGGATTCCTTATGCAGGAAGGACAAGTGATTAGTTATGAGTCACGAAAGTTGAATGAGCACGAGCATAAGTATGTCACCCACGATATGGAGCTCACAACTAGTGTGTATGCTTTGAAGATGTGGATGAATGAATTGCTCGGAAGGAGGTTTGTCTTGATGACAAACCATTTTGGTTTAATGTATTTTTCCAATCGTCCGAGGTTAAATGTTAGACAAGCCAAATGGATGGCACTGATCAATGAGTTATATTTTGAAATCAAGCACATAAAGGGAAAGGAGAACATAGTGGTAGATGCACTCAGTCAGAGTGTGACAATACACATAGAAACAACAAGTGTGGGAGAGTCTGACATCCAACAAAGAATCAAAGCTCTCTCACAAGAGGACAAGTTCCTCAATTAGGTAATAGAAGGATTGCAAAAAGAACCCAGGGAGAGAAAGTATGAAGGATATCATATTGAAGTTGATAATCTACTATTGTACCACAACAGGTTGTATGTGCCTAATTCAACAGAACTGAAGAAATTAATCATGGATGGATTTCATATGAGACCCTATCTAGGTCACGCTGGTTACCAGAAGATGGTAACATCAATAATTAAGTTATATTATTGGCCAAGAATGAAGCAAAAAATTGTTGAGTACATTTCCAAGTGTTTAGAGTGTCAGTAGGTAAAAGTTGAACACAAACACCTTGCAGGATTATTATAGTCGTTGCCAATTCCAGAATGGAAAAGGGAGACAATTTCCATGGATTGCATTACCGGGTTGCCAAGGACAGTTAGGAAACACGATGCAATCATGGTAGTGATGGATAACTAGAGTAAGGAAGCTCACTTTATTCCCATTAAATATGCTTTCAAATCCATAGTCATTGCTAACATTTTCATGAAGGAAATTTTTAGATTGCATGGTTTACCCAAGACCATAATCTTGGATAGAGATGCTAAGTTCAACTCAAGTTTTTGGAAAAGTGTGTATGAAGGCTTGTGAACACAGTTATCATTTAGCATGGCCTACCATCCTCAAATAGATGGTCAGACCAAAATGGTAAACAAAGTAGTAGAGGACATGTTGAGGATGCATGTTACACATCAACCCAAGCAGTGGGAAGAATATATACCCTTGGTAGAGTTCACCTATAACAATGGTTATCAAGAATCATTGAAGATGATCCCATTTGAGGTTCTATATAGAAGGAAGTGCATATTTACAATTAGTTGGGATAATATTGTGGACAAGATCACACTCGGATTAGAATCGTTGAAAGAAATGGAACATGCTATGATCAATGTAAGATAAAATTTGAAAATATCCCAGGATAGAAAAAAGAGATATGCAGACGACAAGAGAACTCATAAAGAGTTCAAGGTGGGAGATCATGTGTATGTTAGGGTAAAACCCAAGAGGATTTCGCTAAGGATGGGAACATGTGCTAAGTTAGCACCCTGATATTGTGGACTGTTTGAAGTCCTAGAAAGAGTGGACTGATAGTGTATAAACTTGGTTTTCCATCTACTGTTAGAGCTCACAATATGTTCTATGTGTCTTTATTGAAAAAATGTGTTCATGATTCTAATCATTTTATTGATTGGACTATGATACAAGTGGAACCAGAGGGAGAATTCTAGCCTGAACCTCAATGCATCTTGGATAGGAGTGGATAGGAGAGAAATAATGCTCCAAAACCTAGCCATCGTGCAAGTCAAGGTGCAATGGAAGCACTTTAGAGCAACTGACACTACTTGGGAACTGGAGGATGCCATGAGAGTGGCATATCATTTTTTTTTTGTATAATTTTATATAGATGGTGTTTTAAAACATCGAGGATGGTGTTTCTTTAAAGGGGAGGGGAATGTAACTCCTTGTTTCCCCCCATGATTGTAATTGTGTTAAGACTTAATATAATGGGATTATGAAGTATGTAATCTTGATAATGATTAATAGAAAACACCTGAAAACTAATTGAGAGGGAAATTCCTTAAATAATGGCCATGATATCATAGTGGGATTGATGAGGTGGATTGATGAAATGAAGTGGTGAGGTGGACCGATGAGGGGGAGAGGAGAAGCTTCAATGAAGAAAATATTAATCTCTCTCAACACTCTAGCCTGCACTTGCAAATTTAATGCGTCACCTTCCAACATGCCTGAATCATCTAAGAGCCATGTGATCAATTATCGAAAACAAAGATTGGTGGTTGAAGCAGTTATGACTGCTGACAGATTGGGTTTCTTGAAGAGGTAAAAGGTTAGTTAGAAACCTGAAATAAGGAAACCTTTAGATTTCCCCTTCAAAATTTGAATCACTAACTGAAGGTCGTGCCTAACAACAATTAATGGGATCCCAAGGGAATGTGTGGAAGAAGAGACCAATGGTAGAAAGCATCACCCAGATGCACAAATTCATAGAGAAGAGAAGGGGAAAGCAGTGTTAGCAACATAAAGAAAGTAAGAATAAACACACTCAAAAAAATTACAAGAGCTAGAGGAGATGTGAACGAGTTCCACAAGGAACCACAAAGAATGCAACGAGTTGTAGACTCATGGTCTGATGAAGCGGTGAGGAAGAGACTCACGTAATTGCTCTAAGCGACAGAGCTCTTGGGAAGATTTCTTGAAGAAAATAAGAATCTTTCTCAAGATATTAATGGTCACCTTGGAACAGATAAGACCCAGATCTAGACTGGAGGAATAGTGAGATGCAACTTGGTACTTACTGGAAAGAAACTAGCAATGGTAATGGGAGGTCATTTAGGAACTATATAAGAGAGAAGGGACTCCGTTGTGCAGAGGAAATCTAGTTGGGAAGGTACCCAATAAACCTATGGAATTATTGAGCTCAGTGGGAGGGGGGAAATTTTTGTTGTGCTAGTGGAGCGGAGGAGAGTAACCTTTCTAGATCATTTAGTTTGGTAGCTGACTAAATCAATCCCCTTGTGATATCATGGTTTGGCATGGGGGTGGAATGCTATAGGAAGGCACACTAAAACAAAGACTAAGGTTGAGAGGAAATATTTCCTCTCTTAGTCAGTTGACTGGTGGACATATTTCACTGAACATATAAGTATTTAACTTGACATGTTTGATGTATGTCCAATGATACAAATGCATTGTTTCCTAGTTTAGATAATAAATGTCAATTCATAAAAATGAATGGTTAAATTCCTAAGTAAAATGGAGTGTGCATGTTTATTTTCATTAATAACCTAATAGACCTATGCAACCCAGTAATATGTGCAAGGGTAGGTTACATCCCTAAGATTTCAGCAAGTCTTTGAGTGGAAGACTTGTAGGACTGATTCAGGTGGATATTCGTGGCCACCCACCTGTTCCAACTGGCTCCTCTTGTTAGTTCTTAGTTCAACATGTTCTTTTGTACTTCTTTGTAATTGTGGGGTCTACACTTTCGAGGTTTTTTCAAGCCCTACACATATTCCAGGTGGATACTAGTGGCCTCCCACCTAATCCAACTAACTTATTTTATATGTTTTCATGTTATCACATCTTGTTGTACTTCTAGGGCCGTTTTGGGGCCCTAAACAATGTTTTTTTTTGGCTTTACATAGTCAAATTGTACATGCAATTAGATTTTGATGACACAATGTGTAGTTCTCGAAAATACCTTTCCAATGGGCTATCACAGGCTAAAACAGAGATCGTATGCAAAAGTTACAACCTCGAGAAGTTAATGTACTAACTTACCCAAACGGGGCCCACATAACTTTTGGCGTTTCATCTCCTAGGGTTAGGTTTTTGGATGTATAGGGTTTTGGCATTCATGTTTATCATAAAAAGGCCTTTAGAGCCTCATTTTAATCATCTTCTGGTGAATGAACACAACTGTCACTTCTCTTCTCAGAGATAAAGCTGCCACCATTCTAGCAAGTCTTGCACTCTGTATTTTTACAGTCTCTTTGCAATTCTTTCATTAATAGAAATCAAGTATTGTTGTATTTCTACATTTTTGGATTTTTTCTTGAATATTTCATTGTAATTTCTTTGCTTTCATTTCGTTCTAAAAATAATACGGATCAATGGTATCAAATTAGGCTGCTCTTGATCGTTTTTTAGTGCATGTCCCCAATGAGGTCTGAGTATATCCAATTGGGTATCGAGATTGTCTCTCTTGAGGAAAATCACTCTCACACTCCCAAGAAACCCTCAATGGAAACAAAAAATAAAAACGATGGAGCAAAAGATTCTATTAACCTGTTTCTTGAGCAAGCTCTCGCATGACAAAGGGACGAAATGATGGAGAATTTTGCACACATCCTTCAACGCCTATCGATAACAACATGTGCATATTCATCAAGCGATCATTTTGGAGGAACCTCTCCCTTCAAGGTACAAGTTAATTTTGATATTCCCATATTTGAAGTTCAGATAGATGCGTATGCCCTAGAAAAATGGTTAAATCTATTAGAAGGTTTTTTCTCTGTTCAAAATTTTTTCGACAGAGAAAAGATCACCTTCGCACTCCTCAAGGCTCTCTGCCATGTCAAACATTGGTGGGAAAATTACTGGGAGAAAAGTTTCACAAAGGAATTTGGAATATATGGGGCCGAGCCCACTTGGGATTTTTTCGTGGATGCAATCAAAGAACAATACTATCCTGTTGATAACTATGAAGACCAGTACATGAGATGGACCACACTGCGGCAAGAGAAGAGCCAAATAGTACCAGATTTCACAAATAATTTCCATTCCTTGCGCACCAAGATGGGTATCAAAGAGTCCAAAGGACACCTAGTTTTGAAATACCGTGGGGCTCTGCATAGGTACATCCAAACCGAAATGGATTTCCTAAACATCTCATCATTGGGAGTTGCCTATCGATATGTTGTCAAAACCGAGCAAAAATTTAGGCACCAGAACAAATGGGAATTCAGGTCTGCAAATACACAACAACCAAAGCATGGCAAAGATGACCCTAACCAACAACCTCTAGACAACCAATCCAAGACACATGAAAAAAAGGGTAAAGGGAAGATGAAGAATGACACTGGGAAGTGGTGTGACTTCCACAAAATCTCCTGGAACAATACCGATGAATGTCGCTCGAAACAGTCATTGGTGGCCGAGGTCAAAGACACAGAGCCGAACCCTAATTTAGAATCTGATATAGAAAATATTGAAAACATACAGATCATCGACATAGACCCCATTACTATTGTTGCGACCACAACAATTCAACCAGAAGAATCGATAGATCCTAAAGAGGGGGAGCACCTCTTCCATTCACATATGTGGGTGAAGGGGACCCCGTTGCATTTCATTGTTGATAACAACAGCCAGAAGAACCTCATCTCAACTAAGGCCGTTCAAGAGTTGGGGTTGTCGACAACACCACACCCACAACCATACAACATCAGGTGGCTTCACCAGGGATGAGATCTCCATGTCATCCAACAACGTCGCCTGTCTTATGGCATCCAACCCTTCAAGGATGAGGTAGTGTGTGATGTTTCCCCTCTTGATGTCTGTGATGTTGTTTTGGGCCAACCATATATGTGGAGATGTCATGTTGTCTATGAGTCTAGACCCCGTAGTGTCATTATTACTCTGGGAAGTCAGATCTATAGGATAACAGAGGTAGTTCTGACTACTGATCCACCAAAATAGTGCCGCAAGGTACTCTCTCATAGTATAAAATTCATCTTCTTCACAATCTGTTCAAAGGATGCACATAAGACCGCTACAACCACTGCAACCTCAACACCTTCTACCCAAAAAAAACAAATTGTCACTGAGAAATAAGATATTGTTTCTTCACCTACAATGGTGCCTACACAATGCCCCATCAAACCCAGAGACAATAGGTTGGTGGAGAATATTCAACCCCACTAGCAACAGGTTTGTGAAAATCATCCACAGACCAAGCAACACAACTTCTCCAACAAGGCACGTAGCTCACCAAGCTTCAAATTTAGAAAATTATTCCCGCTCTTCCTTGGGCACTCAACGCAATGGAGACCATTGCTTCCTAAGGGGGGAGGATTGATTCGAGTGGATATTGGTGGCCACCCACCTGTTCCAACTGGCTCCTCTTGTCATTTATTAGTTCAACACGTTCTTCTATACTTATTTGTAATTGTGGGGTCTACACTTTTGGGGCTATCTGAAGCCCTACACATCTTCCAGGTGGATACTGGTGGCCTCCCACCTAATCCAACTGGATTATTTTTTATGTTTTCATGTCAACACATCTTGTTGTACTTCCAGGGATGTTTTGGGGCCCTAAACAATTTTTTTTGGCTTTCCGCAGTCAAACTCTAGACATAGTCAGAGTTTGACGATGCAATGTGTAGTTCTCGAAAAGACCTTTCCAATGAGTTATCATGCGCCTAAAACGAAGATCATATGAAAAAGTACGATCTCATGAAGTTAATGTACTAACTTACCCAAATGGGGCCCACATGAATTTTGGCGTTTCATCTCCTAAGGTTAGGTTTTTGGATGTCTAGGGTTTTGACATTCTTGTTTATCATAAAAAGGACTTCAGAGCCTCATTATAATCATCTTCTCGCGAATGAACGTAGTCGTCACATCTCTTCTCAGAGATAAATATGCCACCATTCTAGCGAGTCTTTCACTCTGTATTTTTACAATCTCTTTACAATTATTTCATTAATAGAAATCAAGTATTGTCGTATTTCTCTATTTCTAGCAATTTTCATGAGTATTTCATTATAATTTCTCTACTTTCATTTTGTTCCAAAAATAATACAGATCAAGGACATAAACCTTTACTAGGGGGTAATGTGAACAATGGGTGTAATATTGTGAGGGTTGCAATATTTTGAGTGAGAAGATTGCAAGATATGAATAAAATCTTCACCCATAATTGAGAGATGTACCTTGAAGCCGAGGAGAGTTTTTTGAGTAGTTAGGGAGCCTTAAACTGTGTGGAAACCTTCCATCTTTATATGGAAAGTTTGCAAGATATGAAAATATTCATCCAAGGCCAAGAAAAAATTGCCTTAGCTAGTTTCAAAGTAAGGATGAGGGCCAAGGAGGTGTGTTAGAGCCTTAGTGATGGCTTATAAGGAACCATGAAATGATGAAGTCCTAAATCAAATTGTTAACTTGGAGAAAACCAGTGTTTTGAGATGGGGTGGATCGCAACCATTGATTTGGGGTAGCAAGCAGATATAGACCATTAGTCGAAGTACGTGGTAGTAGGAATGGCTGAGTATGAGGTTGTATCGGACTCCGATGGAGGGAATTCCAAATCAATGATAACTATCGATCTATCATAGGATTAGACAGTGAGATTGTGACTGTCAATGTCATATATGGGTCTATTATAAAGGGGTCTATCAGAGGTTTTGATGGAGGGATTGAGAGAGGTGTCGGAAGACCTAAGAGTTCGAGGACTGTTGATCTATCGGGAGGTGTCCCGTAATATCTCAACCTTTAGATTTGGTGTAGTGCAGTCCACGAGGTTGATGGTAGATCCCAATCTGCTGCGACAACTGTTGCCTTCGAGTGAACCCTGACTATTAGATGAGATGAATGAGGATCATTATATCCTTTAGAGAATACCTCGTCGGAGTGAACCGATCATAGCGGTTCATGGCACCAGAGTGGATGCACTCCGACGGAAAGGACTCCGAGAGTAAATGAAGACTATTGATCAGAGAAGGGAGACCCGTAGACCTTATCCATAGGATCATCAAGGGTCCCACATGGTTATATAATGAGTAAATGGGGAGATGGTTCATAATCATCCCATGCTTTGAAGGATTGAGGAAACTGGGGTTGTGTTGGTTGTGGAGCTTGATTATCTTCCTGATTCAGAGGTCCTTTGCTTTCAGCTGTGTCTATACCCCATGAAGTATTTACACCCCAGAAGTATGTACACTCTTCCACGCGGGGGAGTGCATAGGGGGGGTACCCCCTCTGCGGGGTCCGGGGGGTCCATCCCTCTGGCTGGGGGGTCTGGGGGCAGCGTCCCTCGAAGCAAAAATTGCCTTATAAAAGT